>CM022665.1:24896945-24921945 GCA_012295275.1 Chrysomallon squamiferum | reverse complement strand
CAAATAAACAATAAACAAAAAGGCTTAACGTACGTTTCACATGAACTTTTATAATCGCTCTTCAACATAAAATAAATTATAAACTGTGATAATATATAAATAAATAAAATATTAAGTAAATATTTATCAACGGAATTTCTTAATCAAACGAAGGAAAAAAATAAATGTTCACATGGACAGCTTAAATCTCTTTTACGCTGCCATAGAAGTACTTGTCACCAGACATTCTAAACATCTGTATCAAAAGTTTTAGCTTATGTTTTCTGCTTCTACTTGCTCAACTCTTCTTTTATTAAAAACTGAAGCCGATCAAGTACATGATGGTTCTTTACATCATCATAATCATCCAGAGGAACGCCGCAGTTGACAGCCACACGAGTGATGAAGCAAATACTTTAAGCTTGCTCGTTGTGTTGTAAATCATTTCGTTTTCTTTTGAAATACTGGAGCATACATCGTCGATTATGTTACAGAATGTCATTCGTTCAAGTGCATGTAGCACGTGTGTGCTGCAATAGTGTTACAAGAAAATGGAAAACTATTAAGTGTGTCTGGGATTCCAAGCATGTACACAGAACAGCTGCTGGTCGGGACCCAGGGGATCGGATTTACACGCTATGTGTTGCTACACAACCTCCGAACAGCAACTGTACGGCGCGACAGTTTTGCCACCATTCGTGGTTTAAATGTACGTTAACGACAAGAGACGAGAAGTGGAGGAGGAGGAGGATGATGTGATAGGAACAGGATAAGAGAAGAGAGAGGGGAAAGAAGGAAAGATGGAAGGAAAAGACACACAGATATAGAAAACAGACAACACAGATAGAGAGAGGGAGGGGGAGAGAGGGAGGAGGGAGGGAGGGGGAGGGGAGGGGAGAGAGAGAGAGAGAGAGAGAGAGAGAGAGAGAGAGAGAGAGAGAGAGAGAGAGAGAGAGAGAGAGAGAGAGAGAGAGAGAGACAAACATCGTGCTATCATTTAGTCGATTATGCCTAGATTTACAATATTGTTAGTTGATTAATATATGACTGTAATAGAAGGATGTATCCTCATCTTTGTTCTATCGGCTCATTTATTATTATTATTGTTGTTGTAACTGCAAATGATCTTCTCTTCTTGTTGTTTTTGTTGTTATCTATTTACTTGTTTCTTTGTTTTATTTTGTTATTTCATAGCTTAATATTTTTATTTTTAATCATAAAGCAGCTAAATCCGACAAAAAAGCGACAAATTTCTTTGGCTAATAGACTTGATGACGTCAACAATGCTCTGACGTCAGTGGCACTTTAGTGCCGTAGCTTTCACATAATCCTTTGTAATTTACTTACAAAGACCGACATAGTAGGAAACCACAATGCATGTTGTTCTTGGACTATCTCCCAGAAGTCAAGGTTAGTTGGTTGCAAGTTGTGCCAGTGAAATAAATATCAGTGTATGTATCTCCACTTTCAATCAGGTATTTATTTTTAAATACGTCTGCAGTAAATACTGTAAGAAAAAAAAAAGCGACATTCTCTCCATTGATGTCTTTTTATTTTATCTATCTTTTTACCTACCTATATAATGTCTGTCTTCATACCTGTCTGTCTCTCTGTCAGTCTGTATACCTACATACCTACCTACCTGCATTTATGTATGGCTCCTATCCTTCCTCCTTTGGCTCCTCTTTATAGAGATAAATTATCAGAAATAAATTCAAACGTTGTAAGTATCATTAACTTTATCACAACTATCCTACTGTTACTCTACACCTCAAATATGACCATGAACCAGAATTAAAAAGTTACTGTTATGAGTTTACAAATGTATTACGCCAAATCAAAGCATGCTTCTTAGAGGTATACGATATTTTTCGCCTTTCGCGCGGTTTATTACTTACTTTCTTGGATCATAAAAGATAATTTAGAAGGTCTTTACTAAATATATTAATTCTAAATGTCATTTGTTTCAAAAACATCTTAACAACACTGTCTTCTGAGGAAATCTTATCACGGTTTGTCGCATTGTAAGTACAGGTTACAGACCTGAAAAAGGACTATCGTTACATTCCATTCTTGCAATTCATACGATATTCGGAGGTCAGTAATAACACAAGTAAATGACAGTTGCACTATATATCTGACCTTACCAGCTGGTTTATATCGTACTGTCTCAAAGGCTAAAACAGTAAAGCGTATTATGATGGTACTGGGACTAGCTAATTGATAATTCAACATTACAACATCCCATATAAAACCATATTAACATTATGAACGTTTTGAAAACCAGTCTTCCGAGAATACATAATCATTAACGTAATATTACGCATTATTCTTTAAATAATTTGTCAATTAAAATCGCAGACCCGTCTTGACAAAGCTAGCTGGCAGTTTAACGTCTACCCGTCTAGCTGAAATACCAGTGAATCCTTCCAAGGAGTCGAACGTAGTGGAACCACTGAAGTATTTCCCGTTCCAGCGAGTGCTCGATAACTGCTAATAGAAAATAATAGCGCATGAAGTGGTGGAAGTGAGTTATGCGAGTTGTCCTTAACCGTAATTAAAATGTGTTAAGTACGTCATTAAATAAAACATTTCTTTGAAAATTATAATTTATTATTTGTTGTTGTTGTTGTTGTTGTTGTTTGTTTTTTGGGGGTGTTTTTGTTTTCTTTTTTTTTATCCCCAGAGAGCTTGATAACAAACTGCAAGAGAGAATTTATCTTCTGACACGAATATTGTATAACTTAATTTTCCACTCAGGAAATTATTTTACTGTTACGTACATAGGCTTGTAATAGTGTATTTGTAACTAATGATCCGAATGGTATCTAATTCCGTAGTAGCCTTTGAGATCTGTATTTATAAATTCCTACTTTCTCAACATTGCCGATCCTATCTGCATGTAATTTATTCACTATTTTATTCTGGCTGCGTAGTTATTGCAGCATATTGTTTAAAAATAAGTGTTTTCTACGCAGCAATATACTCTTAACAAATAATGTTACAAAAAAAAAAAAAAAAAAAAAAAAAAAGAAGAAGTTTGTTGTTACTGTTGCTGGTTCTGCTTTTGTTACCGTTGTTTCTTTTGCTGTTGCTGTCTCTGTTGTCGCTTTTTTGCTGCCTTTGTGGTTGTTATTTTTACAGGTGGTGTTGTTTTGATCTCACTGCTTTTGTTTTTGTTTATTTGTGATTGTTAATTTGTTCCCTGAGCAGGATCAGTGATCAAAGCGCCCCTGCTTATCATAAACTAAACTGACTGATAAAGTTATTAGAAGTAATTCAAATTAACGGTCTAATTCAATAAAGCAGTGCTCTGGGTTAGACAAAGGACCTCATACTGCTGTAAGCTACTGATAATAGATATAATCCAAGTAACAACAACAAAGTCATTATCATTCGTAACAGTATCTTAAAGAAGCACAAACACAAAAGTAAAGGTCAGATATTATTTTTGTTTTAAATTACCTTTCTTAAATGTTTTCCCCTAATGTCTAGTCCAGTAATTGTATCTGCTTATAGCAGTATTGTCTGTGCACATTTGTAGAAATGCTATTTCGTTTATTTAGAAAAAATAGAATAAAATAAAGGAAAGGTCGCTCACTCGTTAATTAAAACAAATGTACTGGAAGGACTGTCGTGAAATAATTCAGATTTATGTCGATCAACCAGTTTCATGACCTACTATTACAACATCACCATCACAATCATCACCACCACTGCCATCACCATCACTATCAACGTTGTCGTTGTCGTTATCTTTATTTATCATCATCATCATCATCATCATCATTATTATTATTATTATTATTATTATTATTATTATTATTATTATTATACAATACTGTGACAAGTAAATGAATAAACACAGACTATATATATATATATATATATATATATATATATTTTTTTTATCACTAACAAAATCACACAACACCGCTGCTTTCTCTTCGCATTGTGAAGTGTACATTTGTTTTTTGTGGCAAACCAGTGAAGTAAGTAGCTGTTACAACACAAGATCTACATCATAAAGAAATTAGCAGACGGTCGTAATCCTCTGACGTTACTGAACACTGCGATGCCAAACATTTAAAATAAATGCCAAGGTACTGCCGGTAGGTCGTTAGTGAGTTTGCATTTTGTGCCAGCTGCTTACCTGATGAGACGTCAGAGTCAAGAATTTTCAACCACCATTCAGCAATTAATTAACCCCAACCCAAAAAAAAAAAAATTTGATTTTGTGTTCGATAAGTCGGAAAGACAGAAAAAACAGAAGGAATGAAAGATTGAGAGAATGTAACTTTTATTATCTTTGCTATCCATTGCACAAAATTTATCTTAAGTATATATAAATGCATCTTAAACGTTCATGCTAATGCTTATATCCATATTCAGAGAGAGAGAGAGAGAGAGAGAGAGAGAGAGAGAGAGAGAGAGAGAGAGAGAGAGAGAGAGAGAGAGAGAGAGAGAGGAGAGAGGGAGAGAGGGAAGGGAGGGAGGGAGAGAGAGAGTGAGTGGGAGTGTGTGTGTTTTATAATAAAGATATAATCTAACTGCAATAAATAGTACCATTAGATTCGTGGACTATTAAACTAGGTTTCCATGGAAATTAGGAATTATGCATCAGTGACCATTACTTTACAATGTCAACGCCATGAAATGTCTTTCTCACACTCATATATTCTTAATGTACCGATCAAAAGCCAACGGCAACTTAAGAAAGATAAATATTTATTTTAGTTTAATTAATTATTACCTTTTCTGAAATATGGTTTTATCGTGAATGAGGTGAAATGGAATAAACAATAGTAACATCAAAACAAATGCAACACATATAATTATAATTTTTTTTTTTTTTTTTTTTTTTTTTTTTTTTTAAGCAATAATAACAAATAATAGGAAAACCTACAGTGATATTTAAACCCTTATTTCATTGCCAGAACCGACGAATAATGAGAACAAAGAGAAACAATATACTTATCTTTAAATCACACTGGAAAATTATGAGGCATTAATTATCGTGTCTTTAACAAAGCAGAAACTAAAGCGATTATTCGTGGACAGTGTTCTGTAAAAAATAATAACTCTGATGATGTTACGTTTCATTAGGTCAAAGAGAATTAGAAATTCAATTTCGCCTGGAAGACGTAACCTTTACCTGGGATTAAGGCCACAAATTATTAATAAGTTAATACAGGTTTGAATAACATTGATATAACACATAATAAAGTACAGTTATATTTTATCACAAGTGTATAGTCGAATACTCGCTTTAGAATATATTTTCTGTTGAATAACCTATTTTAAGAAAGTTACTTGGATGGATGGATGGATGGATGGATGGTGAGAGAGAGAGAGAGAGAGATTTCAGTATACATTAATTTTAATAATAATAATAATTATCGTGATGATGAAGAAACCTGAATTTCAAAAACGTAAGCATGAACCCCATTTATTTTTTCGTATGATTTTGAAAATAATTAGTTCTAGCAGTTAACAGGCTTTAAATTTCTTTGCTTTCATCAACGTTTATAGTGGAGCGATTTACACACAGATAAACTCTTTGCGTAACATCTCCAGACAAGAGTTACAAATTCCTACATCATGTTTATCATTACAGTTGCACTCAAGCATGACATGCTGCTCAAGTTTGGACAAGTTTAACCTTTTTACGTTTTTTAAAACACGTCATGCTTTTCTGCAAATACGCAAGACGAATATTACATAAAGGAATCTTTTCATTTCAAAAAAAAATAAAAAAATAAAATTGAAAACCATAATTTGTAATAATAAAAAGAAAATATAAAATAAAACCTAAATAGTACGAAGAGAGAGAGAGAGAGAGAGAGAGAGAGAGAGAGAGAGAGAGAGAGAGAGAGAGAGAGAGAGAGAGAGAGAGAGAGAGAGAGAGAGAGAGAGGCATGACGTAGTTCACAATTGATAAAAACAGAAGGGGCGGTATGGGGAGGTCGTAATTATCACGAAAATCTGTCCGCAAGCGCCCCCTAACTTCAGCTAACATCTGGTGAGTGATGTTATCAAACGAACTGATGCAAAGTGACACCCTGGGGGCATTTCTACAATGAAAACATTCCAAAAAAGATGAGCTGAGTCCGGTCAGACAGCTTATTGTTTTGTGGAATTGTTTTAATATACAATGACTTGCTGAAAATGCAGTTATTTAAAAGTAATATGTTCACCGGAATTTTTTTTTTTTTGAAACAATAACAGATAAATTAAAATACGTTAAAACGGCAATAAATAATTTACTCAGTCTTTTACCAATTCTTTCTTTTTTACCATTTTTATGTACACTACATCGTCAAGGAAAAAAACAACGGATGGCAGCTAGTACGTATCTTCTTCGCCTTTAATTTTTACTGTCAAACTATTATTAGCAAAGGTTGTGTCAAGAACAAATAAAACTATCACATGAAAGTACACAAAATGAATTAAGCAGTAAAAATAATATGCTGAATCAGAGATTCTTAACCTGTAATCTATAGATAAAAAAGAAGTCTATAAAATCAGCCAACAAAGAAACACGAGATGTGTTTTCACTGACATTTTTAGAAATTACTTGTAATAGCTGTACATTCCTGATTAGCACGATATGTGGAAATTATTAATAATAATTTCTAATTGTGTAAAAATGTGTTACTAATAAAATAAAATAAAGAGAGTGGTGGTGTGTATATGCGTACGTATGTTTGTGAGTCTGGGCATATGTGTACATGTCTGTCTATATGGTTCGGACTTCGCAATGGCCTTCTGTCTTGAACGGATTGAATGACGTTCTAACACAAAATCAACATTTCCCTCAGATATTCTCTGAATAATAAAAAGTAAATGAAGTTTTTATTATCGAGGCGTGTCTGTTTTTAACGGCTGCTGTTTTCATAGTGCTAAGGTTTACATCGCCATGTTAAAGTGTCTAAGATAGATCCCTGTTATCAGAGTTTGGCCAGCAGCAAACCGAAAGCCGTGCAGCGTTATACGAGATAACGGTCAAAAGCCATGACGTGTTTGAAAACTTGTTTTGCTTATTGCAGTGTGATGAAATGATAAAACGTATAGCATTACACCCGTGCTTTGAAGATCATGTCTGCGACACATAAGCTGAATACCAGCTGCAGACCAACTATAATATGAAGAAGTTATCAACCAAAAAAATATATATTAAAAATTCATCGTACCAAATTCTTCTGTTATTCTGCTACGAATTATGAATCATAAATTATGTTAATTAGGTCTTTTAGTTTGCACATTCTGATATTCGGACATACAGTACGATAATTATATTGTCTTGTTACTGTAATTAGTTTAGGCTGTTATTGGTGTTTTTTTTATTGTCGATTTTTTTTTTTTTTTTTTTTTTTTTTGGTAGATTCCTTTTTAATTTTAATTTAGATATGATATATTATAGTCTTTTGGTAACTAATGCGGTGCTAATAAAGTTTCCATATAGTTGGAGGCTGCAATATATAAATCATATGAACCCGTATAGACATTTTCTTCATTATTGTTTGTTGGTTTTTTTTTTTCGTTTGTTTGTTTAGTTTCTTACGAAAAAAAGGTAATACCTTTTAAATTTTAATACAAGAAAACTTAATTCGTTTTCAGTTAATTCCGCATTCAAAAAGTAACAAAACCGATTCTCGTGGTCATTTTAGCCTAGCAAACTATCGATTACTGCATGGATAGAAGAAGTGGTAAACTCTTTGGTAACAAAAACTGATATTCGACTAAATCAACATCGTCATCTAAATTAGAAAAACAATTAGTGCGACTACTGCTACTGTTGTTGCTCCCTTTCGTGCTGCTACTGCTGTTACTACTACTACTACCACTACCACCACCACCATCACCAAATTAACGATTTAAAAACAAAGAAATCGCTGCAGTAGTGTCCAAGGTAAAGCTGGGGATGCCTGGAAGTATTTTCTCACACGATCATCATCGTGTAAACAACCCTCTGGGAAATAATCTTTTTGAGACATTAAGCGGCGCGCTGCTGTGACTGAGACTGATAACATTTGTAAGTTTATCAGCTCCTGTGAGACTGAGGATAACACAAATCTGGGTAATACAGTACACACTATTGTTCCTCCACTCCGTCCTGGTCTAAGTTTGAACCGTCTTGACGTTTTCAATAGCCAAAAATGACTCGTTACTATATTACCATTAGAATTATAGCGATTATTATCTACGTCTTTATTATTATTATCATTATCATTATTATTATTACTATTATTATTATTATTATTATTATTATTTGTAAAGAGTTAAATAAAATATTTTGCTTCGATAAATATTATATTATCATATTATATCGTCATCATTGTTGTTTAAACTACAGTAAGTTACTTTCTCATGTTAATTAATGCTGCATTCAATTAAGTTAAAGAGAGAAAAAAAATAAAAATAAAGAAGATATATATATATCTAAAATAGATCCACTTAATTAAGAGGTTCATTTCAGTTACGTAGTTAACGGATGACTACTTTATCACTATCGTTTTTTTTCTTCTTTTTTTTTTTTTTTTTTTTAGCCAAATTTACAAGCATAAGTGTCTGCAAATAATAAATTTAGAACAATGACTAATATTTATATTTATACTGATGTTATTTAATTACTATTTTGGTTACGTAAAAAGAATGTTTTCTCTGCCGTTCGCACATACTTAAATTTTACTCCACGCAGGCCTGAAAACCATATAAAAAATTATATATCAAAATATACTGGACACGTGTTTGGCTAAAACAACCACGGAAGACGGAATAAAACTCGCAAAACATTCTCTTTAGTCATCCTACATTCAAGGTTACGGGCCAGAGAGCGCGGAAAGCCACTCCTAGAATTAAATCAGCACTTCAGCACTTTACTTAGTCCTTTTCTATTTTTTTTTTTTTTTTTTTTTTTTTTTTTTTTCAAAAACGTTCGATATTTATAATATCCTTTTAACTGAATAATTAACAATATCGGCTTTCAATCACCGGTGAATCCTTGCCCAGGAACCAGGTTTGTTAACGGTTAAGTGAAATAATGGTGTAAAGCAAACGGCAATTAATCTATCTACGTTTGCTGAATACGTTTCCTTTTCGTTTATGAGTGTAACTCAGTCTATTCGCAGAGAAGGTAGGTTCTGTACTAAATTGCATTACGAGTACACGATTACCGTCTTAACAAGTGACACGGAGTGCATGTTGTTTTTTGTAAGTACACTTCAAAGAATGAGAATATAAAGAATTTTGTTGTTGTTGTTGTTGAAATTCGAGTAACAAAGCAAACTGGCAGCGATAAACATTGTCTGTGAGTATGTCTCGATTCCCTCGTTTAATCGAATAAATATATGTATAATGTAAATACACTGATCTTAGATATAGTAGAACCTTCTGACCAAAGTCAAACTGTCCGTCCCTTCGACAAGCAAGTTCAAACAGTTACCTGATAGAAACGTGAAAATAACTCATGCCCACATAAGCTGGGAATCTGCCATCTATTACAGAAAAAAACAATACAACTGTCAGACACCCACGTTGACCGTGTTTTAATCTGAACGAATAGAAGCCCACTAATAAGAGCTTAAAATAAAATCTGGTACTGTGTTTTCTACAAAACTAAATTATAGAGGCCTAATTCCTATGCAAATAGTTTTATGTAATGTTAAAATAATACAGCTAATAAAAAATATTTAAAATTTCTTTTCGATCTGTTTAATGCATTTTAAAATCACTGTAAGTATTAAGAAAAAAAAAAAAAAAAAAAAAATCCCCCCAAAACCGTGTTTAAAGATTAAAGTTTTATTGCAGTTTAACTCTGTATATTATCAAGTTGTTTAACGTTTTTTCTTCTTCTTCTTCTTTTTTTTTAAAAAACAATTGTTCCGTTTTGTTATCATCATCTGCTAATGCCAGTCAGTCTTGATACATTTTCTCTGTTACCTTTTTATTACTTTCAGCTTGCAGGTCGTTTTAGAAAAGTAAAACAAAAAAAATGAACAGAAGCTCAGATAGCCAAAACAAGTCACCGAAAATGTTTGCTTGAGTTAGATAATATATATATATTTTTTTATCTAAATAATGCCTATATGATTAATATTATAATTCTTTTTAACGTACAAACAGCATTACTGAAGTGCCAAAATAAGTTCATTTCGTCTTGAGTTTGTTACAGCGTTGGTTTGACAGTTTCATAAACTTGTCGCTACCGTTTCTACATTTCATTTCATTTCATTTATTTTATTTTGTTTTATTTATTTGTTCGTTTGTTTTAGGATGATGCCAGTAAGATATTACATGAATGGAATTATAAATGAAATAACTGTATTCTATAGGTAATAAATCTACCTTGCTATCTGCGTATAAATAAATAAATAAATAACGGATCTGTTTAAAATATTAACAGCTTTATGAGTAAATACTGGCGCGTCCGTGTGTCTGTATGCATGTTACGCGATTGTGCTGGACTGTTTACCATCGTAACATTTAATCCCATTCTATGCTTTGTTGTAAACAATATCCAGAATTTGTGGCCTCATTACTTTAAGCGTGAATATTTGTTAGTTTATTATATTATAAAACTTTTGTTTGTTTAGAACGTTTTCTTCTTTCGTTTTAATTTTTCAGCACCTGTTAAAGTAAGATTAAATTTAATACTCACCGATTTCAAACAGTTCACTCGACATCTAACCGTCGTCACAAATCCTAAATTCTCCGCCGATGACGCAACAGTGATGGATAAAGTCCATGATAATGTCAAAACACTGAACAACAGGTATCCATTCATCGTAAAACTCAGTAACCATACACAAACATGAAATGTAAAAAAAAAAAAAAAAAAAAAAAAAAAAATATCGCTGGCAGAATCAAATAGAACTTGCTGCACCTCCCTTTAAAACTCTCTGCACTTTTTTGTCCGAAGTTTAAAAAAAATATGCATATACATATACATATACATATATTTGAAATATCCTTTTTTAAAACGCACCAAGTGAATCTATTTCACGTTATCTCGGCTAAACTTGATATTACGTTCGTCTTTATCCCACTGTTAGCAGAGATCCCGTGTCTACGTACTCCCATGCGTATCTTGGCGAGGAATTGGCAATGTCTGTTTCATCTTGAACGAGTCTGACGCGTCTATCCCGCACGAAGCGTGGCTAGTTACCGATTGGCTCTCAAAACAGGCTTATGATAGAAGCGATTTTCTTTTCTCTTCCTCCCTGTCACTGAAGAAGTTTGAGCTTCAAGAAGCCGTGACGTCTACGTGAGGTAATCTGTGAAAAGAAGGACGGAACATTTGTTGAAGGAAAATTGTTGATTATATGTTGTTGTGTTTTTTTGTTTGTTTTTTTTTTTGTTTGTTTTTTTAATATAGATATAATAAATTTTTTATTTTTTATTTTTATTTTTTATTATTATTATTCGAAATATTAGATTCAAAAGATAATGGTAAGTCGGGTTGCCCAAATTGGAAAGATTCCAATGACGTATAAACTTCGTGTTGAAAAATACGTAGTATGACAAGTAAAAGAGAAAAAAACACACTGTTTATTAACTATTTTCACACAGACGTAACGTTATGACGAGGATTTCGAAGGTTAACGAAATAAAGCTGAATAAATAAACACGTTGGATCAATCTGAAAAACAACAACATCATTAATAGCAAAAACACACTATACTAAACTCTCTCTCTCTCTCACACACACACACACAAACACACATGCACACATTCTCATTCACAGGTTTTTTCTTTTCTTTTTAACTTCAGTTAATAAATAACTTTAAAAAGAGTTAAAGATCCGAAGAATAATAGAAAAAAAGATATAAATCAGCTAACAGTGGAGTATGATTTATTGCCTTACTGCCCTAAAAGTTACCTTCAGAAAATTTATTAATTACAATAATTAACCAAAATAAACAAAAAAAAAAAAAAAAAAAAAAAAAAAAAAAAAACGAGGGAAAAATAATTCAAAATTAAAACACAAAACAAAATAGCATCAGACTACACTCAGAAACCGCCAACGCAAGCTATATTATAATAAAATAGAAATTTTAATTTCAGTACAGTTTTAGATCTCTATAGATTAGCTCGATGTTTTTTTTTTTTTTTTTTTTAATTAAGTGCCTCTCTGTTGTTTTGTTTTTTCTGTCGGTGTTTCTGATGGGGAGCTCGATCCGGTTAATAATTAAGACTACAACGAAGCTAATATCCCACATCGTTGGTCAATATTGATTTCAATCTACGCATCATTGATTTGTTTTTGTTATTTATAAGACTCGGGTACGTTTCGATCTACAGTGGAGATTTATGACAGTGACAAGAAGTATATCCAGGGCAGGCGAACTCTTAAAGTGTATCTCAAGTGATACCAATGGACAATAAATAAGTAAGTAAGTAAATAAATAAATAATGCATTTTGTATACTTTCAAGTTACTATCTTAATCATTATTATCTCCCAACAGCCTTAGCTCATAATAAAGTATGACAATAAATTAACAAGCTTATGGTGATGAATATTCCTAGGCAATATTTTTGTTCCATGACGCAACATCGTACACAGAAATGTAAAAACAAACTCTTGTCAGACTGAGGACACGGCATCATTGCAATGATTTATTGGATCAATTAATTTTTCAAGTTTCTCTCTCTCTCTCTCTTCTCTCTTTTTCCTTCTCTCTCTCTCTCTTTACTATTTTTCCTACAAAATGACGTCACAAAAAACCGAAAACAGAATGAATTCTAGAGATTAGTGGTAGTATGCTTGCGTGGATCCAAGACGTGCATGCATTATATGAATAGATAAGCGATATTGTAGAAACATTTTTTTAAGTGTATCTGTGGAGAGATGCAGAAAAAGTCTAAATATATTCTGTACACTTCTAAATTTAGTTTTAAAGTGTTTCTTTTTACCGACCAATTTCAATAACGAAGCAAACAACAAATGAGTTCAGTTTAAGAAAAAGAAAAACTACAAAAAAACACCTACAAAAAAAAAACCACCTTAAACAGCCGCCAGAATTCTGTAATTGTGACGTCATCGCATAAAGGACGGGTCTGTTTTCTCTGAAGTTTCTTCTAGCGTAAGAACAAATAAGCTATCGCCCGGCCACATTTGCGATGATGTTATAACTTCAGTTATAAAGGTTTAAAATGGTGGCATTCACCTGTTTTTTTGTAATAATATTATTTTACTGTCATGCTTTGTTGTAAGTGATGATAAGTGACCTCAAAACAGTAAAATTACAACTCTGAAGCATAATTAATTGTATTAAAGCATTTACTCGTCCGGCCGCTGGTCAACTTTAAAGATGGACATTTGTGGTAATTCGTGAACTTTCTGTTTATTACAGGCGGACACTGATCGACGTTTCTGGGACAACTTTTATTTTTTTAATAAATAAATAAATAAAATACATAGAATTGTTCTTTTAAAGATCAAAATATTTTCATATTCACAAATGTTAAGTTTCAGTCGTTAAATTTTAAAATTACAGTAGCAGAAACGAAACAAGCTGCCGTTACATTACTTTGCTGACTATAACCAAGAGATCTTTTACATGGTGTCTTTGGTATTTAAATAACAATTCATTCATTTATTTAAAATTATTTTCTTATTTATTTATTTATTTATTTATTTATTTATTTGTGGGAAACTCTTGCTCATTATAACCAAAGGGTCTTTTACACGATATCTTTGATACTAGTGTAGTGTTCTGGTTAAATGAATGAATAGCGAATTTGGTACACCCAGGATTTGATCTTGCAACCTATCACTCCTCAAGTGATATCTGGAACATTGAACTAAAGACGGCCAGAGGAAAAGGGTTAGAATCGAATTCCAAACGAAGGAAAAGAAACACCACTGTTAACTAATAACAGAAGACGAATAAACAAAATAAACAAAACATTAGGTGACAGATATGTGAAGCCTTCTTTCTTTCGCTTAATTCTATTTTCTTTTAATTTATTTTATTTTATTTTACTGTGTTTTATTTTATTTTATTTTTTTATTTTATTTTTATAATTTAGAATAATATTTGAAATAAAATTAAATTTAAAAAAAATAAACGTAGTAGCTTTATGCATTGTATATTTTATCAGTTTTACTCGTTCAAGAGAAAAACAAAACGGGGACTGGTAAATTCAGCTTTATATTTTTCGCTATTTTATTTGCTTGCATTTCGTGGTAAAAAAAAAAAAAAAAAAAAAAAAAAAAAAAAAAAAAAAAAAAAAAATCATCCAAATTTTAACATGCACAGTGCTATACAACCTGACATTTATGCAAGAGAAAATGCTTTGATGAACAGACTATCCTAGGTAGAATCGATTTACGCACTTTATACACTTCAAGTTTTGATAAATAACTTCACTCTATTTAACATCAGAGAAACGTTGCTTAAATATGAGAACACAAAAAGAAAGAATATTTAATTTAAAAAAGTAAATAGCTGAACAAATCTGATTACTAACCCCGCCACGGAAACCATAAATAATAAATTAAAATAAAACAAAGTACTTGAGCAATAACTATTAATTTTAGTACAACAAAGTAAAACTCGTAAATAATGAAAGAAAATAACTGAATCGAAAAACAAAATAAAATTAATCGATAAATATGTTGAAATTTACACATTCAATTATATATGCTTTATGCTTTTCGTTATACAGTTATATTCAAATATACATAATAAATTATTGTTTCACGTACCAGCTATTACATTTGTTTTGTCTGTCTCTCTCAAACACACACACACACACACACACACACACACCATTGAATGTAAATGTATGTTCAGATTATGTCATTTGCTAGTCGTCAGACTAAGTACCAACTGTTTATAATCATAGATGAATATATACGGTTAGTCATTACATTATTATTTTATTCAACATTATATACTGAAATTTTATAAAATACTGACTTATATTCAAATACAAAAATTGCTACATGATAATTTAATTATATATATATGTAATTAAATTATCATGTATTAAAATACATATCTACACACATACAATTTTACATATTGAATTATACGCAACATATATATCATTCATAATACTAACAACAATAAGAGAAAGACGAACGTGTTTTGAATAATCGTCTTACCTGAACGCCAGTCAATACGAGAACTGCCGAGAATGACGGAGACGGCAGCGAGATCTAGCGAGTCTCACCTGTACTTTATTTTTTTATTTTTTTATTTTTTTTTTTTTTTTTCCCTCTCAGATGAGTTCTTGGATATGGAACAAGTGATTGGCGTGGGTTGTTACGTGCATTATGTTTCCAGGCCAAATAACGTAGCGTGTTAATAGAAACCCATGTTCAAGCCGTTTCACCTTTTTGCCAATACTGTCGGTAATTAGAAGCAAACAGGCATCTTCTTCTAGTGGTTATCTCGCAAATAAGCAATTAATAGTGCGGGATGTTGTCGGCAGGTTTAGGATGGAAGGACTGGGATATCATAGCGGGGCTGACTGAGGTTTGTGGTTGGGGACGGGGATTATGCAAGTAAGCGGTTCTGGTGGAAATTAATTTAATTATACACTAACAGAACATTTTTTTGTTTTTTTTTGGAGTTTTTAATTTTTAACAGTGAGATGACCCGCATTAATATTAAATAAATAAACAAATAAATAAATAAATAAATAAATAAATAAATAAATAAATAAATAAAATAAAATAAAATAAAATAAAATAAAATAAAAATGAATCAAAATCAAATAAAATATAAACATAAATAAAAATGAAAGTTTTTTTTTTTTTTGACACGGTCAGGCTAGTCGCTCGATGACTTCTAATGGCACCCACTCTGTATTTCCCGTTCTAACCAGACTCACTACGACTGGTTTATCAAATGCCATAATATTTATTCTCGTCTACAGGAATTAGAAATATGTAACATTTCCCTGGCTGCTATGCGACAGGAATATTCCGTAGCTTTTTCTGTAGATGTAATAACACTAATACTGCTACTACTACTACTAGTACTACTGCTACTAATAATAGTAGTATTATTAGTAGTCGTTGTAGTAGTGGTAGTGGTAGTGTTAGCAGTAGTAGTAATACAGCACAACGTAGCTTAGGATAACGTGATGAAATAATAATAATATGAAAACAAGGGATATACATAGCGTGTATATTAGCTTAAAGTTTCATCAAAATGCATTCCAAACGTTTTTTCTAATAAAGTAGATATTTGATAACTGAGAATATACTGCATCAATTGCTGACTAATGAAACACTTTTACACTTAAACACCGTTCTGAGAAACCCGATGACACAATTACAACTTGTACAGATAGGTCATTTCGTCCAGTTTGTAATTATTTCAGTGCTACATTAATAGGATGAGGTGCGAGCGATCGAAGAACACCAAAAAATCAATAACAGATATTACTGAATGAATGAATGACTAGAATGTTGTTTTTCGTGACTTGCAGAACAACTACACGAAAATGCATACGCCCACACGCACGCATGCATGCAGAACAAACAAAATATGATTATTATCCGAACGAATAAAATAATTTGTTTAACATCCAATGTTTTTTTTTTTTATGAAAGAATATTAGTTGGATGAACGGGTTTTCTCGTTCTAACCAGTGTTACATTAATCTGTTTCCCTGTTCTTTTATGTTACAGAAGGTAAGCAAATGATATTATTACGTGAAACTAGTTAAAAACTAGGCGGCAAATAGATTTGTTCTAAAAATTTCTTTTATACAAACAAGTGCTCACTTATGAACATAAATACACACGTTATCACATACGCACGCATACACATTCTTATAGCGAAAGACAAATAGCGCACATTACGTATTTTATAATTAAGTAATAAAATATACATACAGTGTTTGTGTTTGTATGTGAGTGTGTGTGTGTGTGAGAAAGAGAAAGAAACAGACATATATCATCATCATCATCATCATCATCATCTATTTATTTATTAATTAAATAATAATAACAATCTTTATCATCATCGTCGTTGTCACAAAAACAAACTAGTAGAGTAATATAATCAGAATAACCCTTCTTTTCATCAGGAGGTGTTGATTTCCCGCACAACCTTTCCTATTCAATAAAGCGATATTCTAAATCTTGTCCGACAGTCGTTATCCGCCGTTTATCCGGAGTCGATTTTCTGATTAAACCGGCATGGCGTGGAATACCATGTGTTCGGCTGCTGTCAAATCCGCGCAGCAAACAAGAAAACGCAGCTGTAATTCTATAAAGCAGCGATCGGTTCGCTCTTCGCGGTACCAATTCCCGGCAACACGCAACGAGTGTCACTTCTCCGCTCAGCGACTATCACATGGGAGTTTTTTTTGGAACGGAGCGTCCAACAGAAATCAACGAGAAGCTCTGAAAAATGTTGGACCAGCTTTGAGATTATCTAATCGGTGAGCGATGCCTGGTTCGTGAAAGGTCAGAAAGAAGATTCGCAACGAGTTAACTCTAGACTCGTAGACGTAATCACAGCTTTCGTTATGCGTGAACGTACGATAAACTCGGTTTGCAACCCGACACTTCCCTGACGAACGAGTTCACTTAGATTTTGCTCAGAGCAGAGCTACTGTTCACGTGCTGTTAAATTCTTTTTTTATGATCGCATTTATATTTATAGATACATATACGTACACATACACATATGTAGACACAAGTGCATGCGTACGTACGGACATACCCACAAATGCATACATACATACACATACACACATACAAACGGACAGAGAGACATCCTTCATACAATAAAACAAAGGCATATGTTATATTCACAGGCAAGCAGGGAGGCAGATAATCCAATACCTGTGTTCATAGATTTACAGACAGTTTGACAGTATGTACGTATGTATGTACGTGTGTGTTTGTGTGTGTGTGTGTGTGTGTGTGTGTGTGTGTGTGTGTGTGTGTGTGTGAACATCAAGTAACCTAGAAAAGTATATGGTGTAATGACTGACCATACAGGTGCAGCTATAATTATAAACAATTGGTATTTAGTCTGACAACTAGCAAATGATATAAACTGAACATACATTTACATTGAATGGTGTATGTACGTATGTAAGTAAGTGTGTGTGTGTGTGTGTTTGTGTGCGTGAACATCAAGTAACCTAGACGAGTAAACAATATGCGAATACAGGGAACAAATACATCCTGAACAAACACAAAAAAAAGAGGTAATAATTAAAATAAAGTTTATAATAACTTGAATTCTGTTCGTGCTAATGCTTTTTCATTACGTCCACTTAGGTTTCCGTTGTGAAGGCTTGGCTCTTCCACCTGCATTATCACAGCTTTTGCGCTTAATTCCAGACATAGTAAATATATAATTAATCACAAAGAAAATCGAGCTAAACTTTACGATTTAACAGGAAAGTGTTCGTATCATCGAATGTTCGCAACACAGTGTTCGTATGTAGGGGAGTCCCTGTATACCAAAGTCCGTCGTATGTGTTGTCCTGTTTGTTGGAAGATGCCGACAGAAGATCTTTAATTACTAAATATGACAGCAGTTAAATAATGGCGTCAACTACCATTGTTTTACAATTAAGAGAAAAAATCCAGTGTATAGAACAAATATGTTTTATATTTTTCATCTATTATTATTAATATTATTTTTTATTTTTTATTTTTATTTTTATTTTTATTTTTTTTTTTTTTTTTTTTGTCATTGCAAAATTACATGACAGATATAATTAATAACTGTTAATTAAATAAATGTACTATGACGTCGTTAAAGCAACATCCATTAGTTCACAGTATTTTAAAGAAATAATACAGTAGTGGGCCTACTTCTGATGTGAAAATCTGACTCTGTACGACCATTACGAAATGTAAAACAGCTTTGCGTGCGTTGTACTTTAATTGTTGGCCAACATTAGTCTCAAGACACAGTTAAACTAATCACATTATATAATACAATGTTGATAGGTGTTTGTTCTTAGTGCCAAAAATATACGTTAATATAACTCACGTATAATCCTCTAATTTGAGTAAGAAGTTTTTTAATTTTTTAATTTTTAATTTTTGTTTTAGAACAGGTGTCTGGTTGTACGAGTTAGATGAAAAATGTAACCAATTATTACACGTATTACAATAATTTACTTTTTTTCTGGAATAAAGAACCGCTGAAAGTCTGCATGTCTGATGTTGGCGGGTACAGTAATAGAGAAGGCAAAGATGGAAAAAAAATCTTGAGTTTAATCATTTAGTGCGCGATGAAATCTAAAGCAAAATGTTCAACACACGTTTATATATCGTGCCAGAATTTTTTTGTGTGGTGGTTTCCCTTTGCCAGACTACTAAATTAAATACCATATTGTCAAAAACACATTTTTATTAGGGTTTCTGCATATTTAGCAATATTCTTCAAATTATTATTTATACAGAAGAAAGATAATAACAAGTAAGCGACAGGAGCAAATCTTTATCCCGTGTCTGAAAAATGGAAAGGGATTCACATGTTATGATACAGCTTAATTTGAACTCAAATACAGAAAATGAAGAAAACCTTAATTTTTACATGGTATAAAGACACATATCTGTCAGTTGTTTCCTTTCCTGACTTTGTTCAAAGACTTTATTGTAAAGGTCATGTGTTCACGTTTATGGGAGGGTGCATACAGAATAACCCTTGCTACCAGTTAAAAAGAATAAAGTATGGACGGTATATAAACTTTGGTTTAACTCCTAATAACTGTTAACATCTGAACTATCTTTAAAATTACTTTCGTACATTCATTTTAAACAGTCATGCCACTAACCTTATACATACCATTTCTTCACTGAAGGAAAAAAGTTTGGTCAAGAATACTTTTGAAGAAGACAATTGCTTTGAGTTTTAGTTACGTCCAGAGTCGCTATACTTTTTAATGAGCTTTGCAGTGTTTGGATTGACCGCGCGGAATACAAGCAAGAGTTTGTGTGTGCAATAACTCAACAGATATAAGGTTTGTCGTCATGTTAACATCTTACTCATTAAGAAAAAAAACCATGACGAAGGATAAAATATATATATTAAAAAAAAAAAAAAAAAAAAAAAGAAATAGAAGAAGATGAAAAAATACACTATTTGGCTGGTACGTCCTTAACCTCATTAATTTTCATTAGAGATAAGGCGCTTTACATAAACATGATAAACTAACTTGATTATATTAAACAGATAGTTAATCATAATGCACAGACCTAACCTCCTGTAGCAGCTCGGAAACTGTTCCTTGACGATGCTGATAAATAACATTTAGACTTACTAGGAAAACATGACACTACCTTCAGATTATCAGCTTGTTGATGTTTCCCATTTTCTTTAATGACTACATTAACGTCATAACTTGATGTTACTACAACCAAAAGTTTCCTACAGCATCTTCTGGTGTTACCGTTTTTAATACATTATCGTTTTGATGTATTACTACTCCTTTAATAATAATAATAATAATAATAATAATTACCAGTTAGAAATATTTAATTAATTTATTTATTTAATTTTAATTTTTACCTCGATGTTAGTTTGAATTTATTTTAAATTTTATTTACTTTTTTATCATCATCATTATTATTCTATATGTAGCTGCACATACAGACTGATCGACATTACATTCTCAAGTAAAAATTATATGCTGTAATACGATTAGTTTCTATTTGACTGCGACAAATACTTTTAATTAAAAGTACCGTAGACAGGATTAGGTCAGTTAAAATAAATTTAATTAAAATCTGATGAGGTCAAGTGATGACTTCTGATTGAGGACTGTCGATTGGTTACAAGATACATCTAGTATATATAGAGGTAGATAGATGCTTCTTAGTATCACTTCAAAACTGACTATCACTTGAACATTTTCTCTCTACTACTGTTGGTAAGTATGTATTATTATGTATGTAAGGTAAAGAAAATCAATATATTAAGTCGTAAAATTTTAAAGTTTATTTATTTATTCACTCATTCATTCATTCATTTTGATCACATTATTTTTATTTATTTATTTATTAATTTGCAGATTTTCAAAATGATGAAGGCTATTATTGTCACTCTTTTGGCCTGTTTGACTCTTGCCTCTGCTGGCATGATGATGCCAATGTACGGTATGGGTAGCTATGGAGGTTACGGCCTAGGAGGATATGGAGGATACGGAGGATATGGTATTGGTGGTTACAGATATGGAGGATTTGGTGTTGGAGGTTTGTCCATGGCACGGTATGGAGGGTATGGAGGGTATGGAGGATATGGAATGATGGGAGGATTCAGCGGTGGTATGGTTGGAGGAGGCATGGCAGGAGGAAGCATAGTCGGAGGAGGCATGGTTGGAGGAGGCATGGTTGGAGGAGGCATGGTTGGAGGTGGTATGGTTGGAGGTGGTATGGTTGGAGGAGGCATGGTTGGAGGAGGCATGGTTGGAGGAGGCATGGTTGGAGGTGGTATGGTTGGAGGTGGTCTTGTTGGAGGAGGCATGGTTGGAGGAGGCATGGTTGGAGGAGGCATGGCATGGTTGGAGGTGGTATGGTTGGAGGAGGCATGGTTGGAGGTGGTATGGTTAGGGAGGTATGGTTAGAGGAGGCATGGTTGGAGGAGGCATGGTTGGAGGTGGTCTTGTTGGAGGAGGCATGGTTGGAGGAGGCATGGTTGGAGGAGGCATGGTTGGAGGTGGTATGGTTGGAGGAGGCATGGTTGGAGGTGGTATGGTTAGAGGAGGTATGGTTAGAGGAGGCATGGTTGGAGGAGGCATGGTTGGAGGTGGTATGGTTGGAGGTGGTATGGTTGGAGGAGGTATGGTTGGAGGAGGCATGGTTAGAGGAGGCATGGTTGGAGGAGGCATGGTTGGAGGTGGTATGGTTGGAGGAGGTCTTGTTGGAGGAGGTATGGCTGGAGGAGGCATGATTAGAGGCGGCATCTACGGTCGTTAATAATCAACATGTAAGTTGAAATGTTATTTAAAAGTACCTTTCATGAATATTTTTATGTGCTTCGTTATTTAGATTGTTATGTATCTCGACCTTAATCTACATTCGCAAGAACAGAAAATATATAATTTTATTTTTGTTTTAAATCCTAACTTACAGAATATATTTCCATTCATAAATTATTTTTATAACTGACAGAAAAAATATGTCAACAAAACGAGTATATTTGCTTCACTTTCAGAAATCAACATTGATGTGGCAGAGAAAAGAAGATTATTGTTATTGGGTTATTAATTAACTAAATAAAATATTGTATAATACAAGATTTTGCTTTTGTTTATTTCAAAAGATGCAATAATTACTGATAAAACATGCAGTTATAATTATAATATAGTTTGCAAAACACCCACTCACACACGCACGCACACTTAACATTATACACACACACACTCATTACTCCTGAACATAAAGTCTTTAAAGACAATTTACAAGGTGACAAAGAGATAGGTTAATCGAATTAAACAAAACAAAAATAAATAAGAAAAGAAAGAAACAAAAATGAAAAATAAAGAAGGAAAAAAGAGACAGAGAAATTGAAATTGTGACAAATGTATCCGAGACAAACGTTTGTGCATGTAGAAACGCTAACACTAACACACATCGACATACCTTTACTCACAGATATATGCAATATCCGCATCAACACTCACACTAATACAGTCAGTACAGCCTCACTGGATGACTGTCTTGATAAACGCATATAAACAGAAACCGTTAAATGCTTTCAAAACTTGATCATAATGTTAGCATTACATATGCAGAAGCTATGTATTAAGAACTCATTTTGTGAAAATGAATTATTCCAAAAGACCAGCTTAAAAATAGACACCGGGTGCGGAAATTAAAATTTGTATATCTATTGTTCTGCTAGAAGTCAAATTTCAAATTATTTTATTTCTAGAATTCCGTGGAAATCATTACAAAGATTATATTAACTGTGATTTTCTGAGGTTTTTTTTTTTTTTTTTAAGTTTGGCAGTGTATTTATATAATAATGATAACAGTCCAAATAATAACAACAGCAATAATAATAATAAGAAGAAGAAGAAGAAGAAGAAGATGAAGAATAGTAATATTAATAATAATAATAATAATAATAATAATAATAATATTTAAGTATATGTATTTTTATCTATGAAAAACGAGCCGACTTTGTAGTGATAGTATTTCTACGTTCATAATGTTTCTAAGCAGTTATGTAGCACAAAAAAACCCACACAGAAACACACACACACACACACACAAAAAACAGCGTGCACTCACATACACGTATGTATGAATTGTTTTCCCACTCGGAGTCCTATGTCATGTAAAAGAAAAAATGGATATGAAAGTTGGATATTATACGCCATTCACCGACTCTGTCTCTGTTCCGTTTATAACAAGCTGTGACGTCATTCCACTGTTTTTATATTGTAACCTGTTGAAGCGTGCTCTTCATAGAAATTAATCTTGGCATTTATTATTTCTTTCTTTAGTAGAAAGGACATTACATTTTTCTCTTAATAAGCATGTCACAACATCTTCTGACAATATTCTGATTTAGTCTAGAAATATAGGTTTAGTTTCATACATGCTTATCTGTAGGTTCTTTTTTTTTTTTTTTCCTTACTGTTGTATTTTTGAATTTCATTCAGATGAGGTAATCACAAAGAAGAGTTTATACAGGAATCTGTTGTCATTCTCTTTCTTTCGTTTTTGCAGGAAAATAATCTTTCTAAAACAAAACAAACTTTAACACGGTCTAATCGAAGACCTGAATACAAAACTAAGTCACATAATAACAACACGTAGATATTCTTGATCCATATTCTACACCACAAAACCAACCATTAATACTATTTATTTATTTATTTATACATATGTTTTTTTTTTTTTTTTTTTATAATTATTATTAATAGTAGTAGTAGTACTAATAGTAGTAATAGCAGTATTTATTATTATTATTATTTTTAGTATTAGTAGTAATAGTAGTAATAGTAGTAGTATTGGTAGTAGTAGTTGTAATAGTAGCAGTAGTAGTAGTAATAGTAGTAATAGTAGTATTTATTATTATTATTATTATTATTATTATTATTATTATTATTATTATTATGTTTGCTGTTAATCGCATCAAACCAGCATAGATAACTTAAAATGTTCTGCTTGCTAATTCACAACATTAATCAATGTCAAGAAATTCAATTGATCTTATATCTAGATATCCAGTTCCATATACTTATACACGTATAAACACACACACACACACATACATATATATATATATATATAAATACACACGGTTATACAGAAGTAGATGCATACAAACATAAATAGCTAAACGTTACTACCTCCATACTTATTCACATCATATATACGACAATTACATAATGATACTATATACGTAATACCCACACACCTATACAGTGACCCTCGAAAATGGAACGGATCGATACTCGATCATCTTGAATCTCCACCTGAAAGTCTGACAAAAGATGACACTGAATCTCGAAGGAGATTAAGATATAAAAAATAATATTTCATGAATAGATTACGAACGTTAATTATGAGTAATTACGAAATGTAATGTTTATTGTCCCATCAAGGATTTTAGGTAAGGAAGAACTTGAAACCAGCCTGTTTAACGTAGACCCACATATACAAAACTTTAAAAAAATTTAAATTCTTTATTTATTAATTCATTTATTTTTAAATAAAAACATCTGATCAGAAAAAAATAATAATAACAAATTATAATAATAACAAATATATATAAATAACAAATACAAATATATATATATATAGTCTTTCTTCGAACTTCATCGCCTCATTGGCTGAGGTCAATTTAAAGTCAAATTATTAAAAAAAAGATCATCTGATGAGGTCAAGTGATGACTTCTGATTGAGGACTGTCGATTGGATACAAGATACATTTAGTATATATAGAGGTAGATAGATGCTTCTTAGTATCACTTCAAAACTGACTATCACTTGAACATTTCCTCTCTACCACTGTTGGTAAGTATTTCTTGTTATTTATATACGGTAAATTATCTCTCTTTTTTAATTTT
>CM022665.1:24806945-24891945 GCA_012295275.1 Chrysomallon squamiferum | reverse complement strand
GAGGGGGGTCCATGACAAAAAGGGAATCACAACATTTTGAAAAGGCACTACTGAAAAATTACACACAGTTCACATGGACCATAATATAATAGTGCTACAACAGGACGCTGGCAGATGGATTCTACAGTGTTCTATACACTGACAGAAATTTATAAACATTAGATAAATTTGTAAAAAAACTAAAAGGGTCACTTCTCAAATATGAGGGAGGGTCTAGATGCCTTGGATCCATCCGCTACAGTGTCTTTTGTGATGTCTGGTAAATATCGAGTTCGTATCACTGCGGCAATAATATAATTTTTATTGCACTCGAGTTGACTGAAACTCCGAGGATGCTATTCGAATTATCGAAATTGCCCTGTTTAATTTGTATCGTAATTATGATGATAAATATTGAAGAAATTTATGCGGAGTATTGAAGGGTAACTGTAAAGGCTCGAACATTTTAGACAAAGCTTGAGACAACCAGAAAGTTATGATAGAGACTCAATTACACTCACATCCCGACATAAACACACACACACACATACTGATTCACACCTATTTATGTATGTGTTCATGCTTTTATTTATTTATATGTCTATGTATATGTTTGTGTGTATCTGTGTTTATATACAGTTGTATATGCGTGTGTGTGTATTTATGAGTATATAAAAACGTATGCATATGTGTGTGTTTATGTTTATACGTATATATGCATCTGATTTTACATTATAGAACTGAAGATCTATATTCATGTTATACTTATATAGCATATATTGATGCAGTGTCCTTTTTAAAACATAGAGATAAGCTTTCATGTTAGAAAATAAGGATCTTGAATATCTTTGCATAACGTATTAACCTTCTGTATTCAGGTCTCGTTTAGAGTTTGTCTTGATTTAGAAACGTTTCATTTCTGTATACCTTACTTAAATAAATTTTATTTATTCATAACTCTTTTAGGTGTAGCTATTATATTAGTTTTTAAAATATCTTTTTTAATGTATTTTAATATATAAATATTTTTCGGTGACCTATACATCGATATCTCCAATTTAAAAACTAAAACAAATTACAATTTTTCAATTACATGTTCTCACTCTTTTTTTTTTTCTGATCTTTCTATTATTAAAGGAGGCAATACTGACTTTTGTGTTTATAGTGTTTTTAAAGAGCTCCGGTCAAAACAGAAAATTCGTTCATTTATTTCGATTATTGCTATGGTTATATTCAATTGTGTCGAAAAGGGGTCAATCAAAATATTATTATTATTATTATTGTTGTTGTTGTTGTTGTTGTTGTTGATTCAGAAGAAAAAAATAATCAAATAAATAAATAAAAATTAAATAAATAAATAAAATAAAATAAAATAAATATAAAATCAGTTCTAGCAAGAAATGAACTCATTTCAAATCTAACTTTTAAAAGAGCAATAAACATATGTATTTTAATTTCCGCACTTTATATATATATATATATTTTTTTTTTTTGGTCTTTTGAAACAATTAATTTTTACTAAATGATTTCTACCATCTTGGTGATAATAATAATTATTATTATGATCAATATGTCAAATCGTTTAACTGTATTCCTGTGTGCAAGTATAATAATGCCCATTTGTGTGTATCAGTGATCTTCTGTGTTGCTTGCAGATGATGAACCGTATAACATAATTGTGTCTGTATAATTATCAGTGCGTGAATGCGTTCAAATAGAAGTGTCTCTGTATGTATAATAAGTTTTTCGCCTATATATTTAACGCATTATTATATTATTATATTTTTCCTGTACCAACATTTCCTTGTGACTTTTCTTCTAAAATTTTGTTTTCATGTAAATGTGTATACGAACATATTATGTGTGTGTTCGTGTGCCTGTGCCTGTTTGTTTATATATGTCTGCACGTATATATATATTCTATCAGAGATATATCATCACTTCTGGATAACTGCATAATAATTGTGTCTGCTTTCTCTGTTTCTTTACTATAACGCTGTTTCTCCGCATTCGTAATGTCAAAGGCGGTAATTTCACCGTTCTATTTTAAATAAATAAACACAAAATACCACTTCTTTTTTTTTCAAGCATTTTATTTAGTTAACAGATAAACTGGTTAAAAATCAGTTTCATTTTTCTTCTATTCTGCTGAATATTATTAACCAAATCCTATATATCCGTATCCACCAATACCATATCCTCCGTACATTCCATATCCACCCAGGCCGTAACATCCATAGCCACCCATGCCGTATATATACTAGATGTATCTTGTAAACCAATCGATAGCCCTCAGTCAAAGTCACCAGTTGACCTCATCAAATTATAATTGATTTTATTTTAAGTAATTTAACTTTAGATTGACCTCATCGCAAATGGGGGTCCAGGTTATTTTTCAATGAGGTGATCGTGTATTTTCTTGTCAAACAACCATAACAACAATAAGAATAAGAATAAAAATAATAAAATAAAAGTAAAGAATTTAAAATTTTGCAAGTTCTCGTATTTGTGGTCTAAATTAAACACAGGCTGGTTCTCACGTTCCTCTCCCCCTAAAATCGTTGACTGACAATAAACATTAAATTTCGTAATTACTCATAGTTAAGGTTCATAATTTCTTCATGAAACATTATTTTTTATATCTTAATCTCCTTCGAGATTCGAACTCAACTTTTCACAGTTTTTCAGGTCTATATTCAAGTTAATCGAGTATTGAACCGTTCCACATCCGATGGTCTTTGTATGGATATATGTGTGTAGTTTGCATATAGTATGTATGTATCGTCGTATGTATGTAATCGTATATATATAATCGTCATACATATGATATGTACATATACGGAGGTAGTTAGATCCGTACGTTTCTCTTTGTATGTATGTATTTATGTGTATAAATGTATACTTATGTATATCACTCTGTATTTATATATGTGCGTATGTATATATTTATACGTGTATAAGTATATGGAACTGAGTATCTAAATATAAGATATGCTGAATTTCTTAACATTGATTAATGTAGTGAATTAGAAAGCAGCACATCATAAGCTGTATATATTGGTCTGATCCGATTAACAAAAACAATAACAACGACAATAACCCTCTACTACTACTATTGATGATACTACTATTACTACTACTGTTACTGCTACTATTATTACGGCTACTACTGCTATCAATGTCAGATTTTTTTTTATGTTTATTTTTTTTTTTTTTTACTTATTTCATTTTTATATGTCGGTTTGTTAACTTCTGCATTCTTATAAGGTTTGCTTTGTAGATTGGTATTTATCCCATGCAACTTGTATTAAACCTGGATTTTACATATCCATGCATCTGACATGTTGTCATATGATCATCCACGCCAAACAAATAAAATTTTTAAAAGCATTTTATCAGTTAAAACTCAGAATACACCTTTTTCCCGTTCTAGGTGTGAATTTTAACAAAAAAAATAAATAAATAAATAAATAAATAAAATAAAAAAGAATAAATAAAATAAAAACAATAAATAAATAGATAAGAAAAAATTCATATTTTACTTTTTATACTTCATTTCATTTTATTTCACAAAGCGCTCATTGAAACAGACCATTCTTACGAACTAAGTTCTACAGTAAATTCAGTAATAAAAAGGGTAGTAATTATTTTCATTGTGTCTATTTGCATTTATGGTTTACGTACCAGCTTTGCCATAGACTGAACTCTCTCTAGTTAAATAACAATAAAAGATATGAGAACGAAGTAAGTAAACGGTATTGAAAAAGTCAAAATGTCAACGTAATAGACACACACTACAAAATGATAATCATACAAAATCTGATCATATCGCCAGAATTTACTAAAGTAATGTGGGGAACAAAATTAAACGTTTCACTTCGTGGACAACACACTGAAAACATGTTGAATAATTCAAGCTCAGTGGTAAGTGACTGCGACCACCACTTGCCCCAGTGCAAGAACAAAAAAAAAAAAAAAAAATCGTAATAAAAGGTCTCCGGTGCATAGACTAGTTAAATAATTTTTATAACCTATTTGCACGTGCAGTTGTGGTTGTTCACGAGGTACATGCTTTTCACGTTTTCGTAGACTCTTGGCAAAACCTCACGTAGAAGAGTATCATTTTTCACATTCAGTATTGTTAGCGTGTGGACTGTGTGTTTTACACTGATTAAGTTTCTGTGAAATTTCGGTTTTAAACTGAAAAGTTTCTCTTGACTTTGCATATATGTATTAGTTTTTACATATGAATATATATCTGTTGAAACCCGTACGTGTCTCTGTGCCTATATATGTCGGAATCTTTATTTCTGGTTATTTATTATTATACTTACTGTTATTTTGTTATTTTATTTTATTCATTTAAGTATTTCTTGATCTTCATGTTTCTTCTCTGTATACTTCTTCCTCAAATTTATTTTCATTTCTCTCTAAGTATGTATGCATGTATGTGCCTGTATTTAGTTACAAGTTTATCTCAATGTTTGGTAACACAGTGATTCTGTGTTCTTTTAATGAAGCTGTTCTTCACACATAATTATTTTAATACACGTTCTTGTTGTTGTATTATTATTATTATTATTATTATTTATTATTATTATTATTATTATTATTATTATTATTATTATTATTATTATGATTATGATTATTATTATTAATTATTGTGAATTATAAATAAGCAAACAAAAACTATCATATTTTCTAAAATACTTTATTCAGTTAATAGTTGCACTGGTTAAAACCAGTTACAGTTATCTTCTTTTCGGTTGTACACTGTGTGGATTCTGAAAGAAAACAAATAGACTCTTTTTTCATTCGTGTGTTTATGATTTATTTCTAATTATCTGCGACCGATTTCTGGATGTAGAAGAACATTTTATATTTTATAATGATATTAATGTGTTATCTCTAGATTAGAAATATGTGCGTCTGACTTGTAGATGAAGTAAATTTAGAAATTAAAGAAATACACTGATTTTAAAATTTAACAAAAACCAAGCACTGACGAAGATTACTTTCTTGTTATAATTTTAACTTACATGTACATTATTAACGTCCGTATATGCCACCACGCATCATGCCACCAGCCATCATGCCACCAGCCATCATGCCACCTCCCATCACGCCACCTCCCATCACGCCACCTCCCATCACGCCACCTCCCATAATGCCACCTGCCATCATACCACCTCCCATCATGCCACCTGCCATCATACCTCCGTATCCTCCGTATCCTCCGTATCCCCCATATCCGCCATATGCTCCGAGAGATAAACCTCCCATTCCGAATCCTCCATATCCGTATCCTCCCATGCCGTATCCCCCCATTCCATATCCTCCATATCCTCCCATACCGTAGCCTCCATATCCACCGTACATTGGCATCATCATGCCAGCAGAGGCAAGAGTCAAACAGGCAAGAAGAACGATGATAACAGCCTTCATCATTTTGAAAATCTGGAGATGAAGAAATAAAAATTAAATTATTTTAAATTAAATTAAATTAAATTAAATTGAACAAATAAATAAATAAACAAATAAAATATAATAAAATTAAAAAAGAGAGATGATTTACCGTATATAAATAACAAGAAATACTTACCAACAGTGGTAGAGAGGAAATGTTCAAGTGATAGTCAGTTTTGAAGTGATACTAAGAAGCATCTATCTACCTCTATATATACTAGATGTATCTTGTAACCAATCGACAGTCCTCAATCAGAAGTCATCACTTGACCTCATCAGATTATAATTAAATTTATTTTCGTAATGTGATCCTGATCTGACCTCATCGAAGGTCCGGACCCAGTGAGGTCATGACTGCCACTGAAAGACGTCTATTTATATATATTTATATTCTGTTTTATTTTTGTTTTATTTTTGTTTTATTTTACTTTATACTGTTTTAAGATTTGGGAAATGCTGAAGATGTTGTCTTAACAAAGATGTTATTTATAATTAATCAAAAGTGATGCTCGTAATCCCTTCTTGACACTGTCATTGACAGGGGAAGTGCCAAGGGCAGACGTATCTTCTGTTTTTATCTGGTTTCCTAATTAATAGAAGTTAATTGTATTATTGTATTATACTACATCTGTATGTCGTTATCGCACTTAACTTTAATACCCAACATATCACAAATCACAATTCGAAACTCTCTAAATATATACATGGACGTTTTATGTTACAACTGAAAGTTGAATATCTATAGTAGTTTTAACATAAGAAAAATCAACATTTGATATCGAAAACTGTAGTTCCGGAATGTAAGAAGGTCATCTTCCCATTAGTCTACTTGAACAGATGATCAATGGGTCCTCCATTTTTTCCTGCAGACTTCTGAATGTATCTCGGAATCTACTCAAGGATGATCGTGTTCCAACTTTCATTGATTTTTGTCTTTAATTTCTACTCAGTGAACTTGTCCATTCAACGTTCCTATATCTTGTTATTCGGTGAATTCCACATAAAAAATATCTGTCGGATTACAGTCCGGACTTTGTGACAGCCTTTCATCCTTCTTTAGGAATGCTGCTTTGCATCCTCAAGATACTGCTGAGTTCAATCAGTGGTATGCGATGTTGCCCCTTCTTCTTGCATGACAGAGTATTTGTAAGTTGTAAACATTTATCTCGGAGTTATAATATAGTTTTTATTTTTTATTTATCAACATCAACAACATCATTATTATTACTACTAGTAGTAGCAGTTTTACTATTACCCTCTACTACTACTACTGATGATACTACTATTACTACTACTGTTACTGCTACTATTATTACGGCTACTACTGCTATCAATGTCAGATTTTTTTTTATGTTTATTTTTTTTTTTTTTTACTTATTTCATTTTTATATGTCGGTTTGTTAACTTCTGCATTCTTATAAGGTTTGCTTTGTAGATTGGTATTTATCCCATGCAACTTGTATTAAACCTGGATTTTACATATCCATGCATCTGACATGTTGTCATATGATCATCCACGCCAAACAAATAAACTTTTTAAAAGCATTTTATCAGTTAAAACTCAGAATACACCTTTTTCCCGTTCTAGGTGTGAATTTTAACAAAAAAAATAAATAAATAAATAAATAAATAAATAAATAAAATAAAAAAGAATAAATAAAATAAAAACAATAAATAAATAGATCAGAAAAAATTCATATTTTACTTTTTTATACTTCATTTCATTTTATTTCACAAAGCGCTCATTGAAACAGACCATTCTTACGAACTAAGTTCTACAGTAAATTCAGTAATAAAAAGGGTAGTAATTATTTTCATTGTGTCTATTTGCATTTATGGTTTACGTACCAGCTTTGCCATAGACTGAACTCTCTCTAGTTAAATAACAATAAAAGATATGAGAACGAAGTAAGTAAACGGTATTGAAAAAGTCAAAATGTCAACGTAATAGACACACACTACAAATGATAATCATACAAAATCTGATCATATCGCCAGAATTTACTAAAGTAATGTGGGGAACAAAAATTAAACGTTTCACTTCGTGGACAACACACTGAAAACATGTTGAATAATTCAAGCTCAGTGGTAAGTGACTGCGACCACCACTTGCCCCAGTGCAAGAAAAAAAAAAAAAAAAAAAAAAAAATCGTAAAAGGTCTCCGGTGCATAGACTAGTTAAATAATTTTTATAACCTATTTGCACGTGCAGTTGTGGTTGTTCACGAGGTACATGCTTTTCACGTTTTCGTAGACTCTTGGCAAAACCTCACGTAGAAGAGTATCATTTTTCACATTCAGTATTGTTAGCGTGTGGACTGTGTGTTTTACACTGATTAAGTTTCTGTGAAATTTCGGTTTTAAACTGAAAAGTTTCTCTTGACTTTGCATATATGTATTAGTTTTTACATATGAATATATATCTGTTGAAACCCGTACGTGTCTCTGTGCCTATATATGTCGGAATCTTTATTTCTGGTTATTTATTATTATACTTACTGTTATTTTGTTATTTTATTTTATTCATTTAAGTATTTCTTGATCTTCATGTTTCTTCTCTGTATACTTCTTCCTCAAATTTATTTTCATTTCTCTCTAAGTATGTATGCATGTATGTGCCTGTATTTAGTTACAAGTTTATCTCAATGTTTGGTAACACAGTGATTCTGTGTTCTTTTTAATGAAGCTGTTCTTCACACATAATTATTTTAATACACGTTCTTGTTGTTGTATTATTATTATTATTATTATTATTATTATTATTATTATTATTCTTATTAATTATTATGATTATGATTATTATAAATAATTGCAAATTATAAATAAGCAAACAAAAACTATTTTATTTTCTAAAATACTTTATTCAGTTAATAGTTGCACTGGTTAAAACCAGTTACAGTTATCTTCTTTTCGGTTGTACACTGTGTGGATTCTGAAAGAAAACAAATAGACTCTTTTTTTCATTCGTGTGTTTATGATTTATTTCTAATTATCTGCGACCGATTTCTGGATGTAGAAGAACATTTTATATTTTATAATGATATTAATGTGTAATCTCTAGATTAGAAATATGTGCGTCTGACTTGTAGATGACGTAAATTTAGAAATTAAAGAAATACACTGATTTTAAAATTTAACAAAACCAAGCACTGACGAAGATTACTTTCTTGTTATAATTTTAACTTACATGTACATTATTAACGTCCGTATATGCCACCACGCATCATGCCACCAGCCATCATGCCACCAGCCATCATGCCACCTCCCATCACGCCACCTCCCATCACGCCACCTCCCATCACGCCACCTCCCATAATGCCACCTGCCATCATACCACCTCCCATCATGCCACCTGCCATCATACCTCCGTATCCTCCGTATCCTCCGTATCCCCATATCCGCCATATGCTCCGAGAGATAAACCTCCCATTCCGAATCCTCCATATCCGTATCCTCCCATGCCGTATCCCCCCATTCCATATCCTCCCATACCGTAGCCTCCATATCCACCGTACATTGGCATCATCATGCCAGCAGAGGCAAGAGTCAAACAGGCAAGAAGAACGATGATAACAGCCTTCATCATTTTGAAAATCTGGAGATGAAGAAATAAAAATTAAATTATTTTAAATTAAATTAAATTAAATTAAATTGAACAAATAAATAAATAAATAAACAAATAAAATATAATAAAATTAAAAAAGAGAGATGATTTACCGTATATAAATAACAAGAAATACTTACCAACAGTGGTAGAGAGGAAATGTTCAAGTGATAGTCAGTTTTGAAGTGATACTAAGAAGCATCTATCTACCTCTATATATACTAGATGTATCTTGTAACCAATCGACAGTCCTCAATCAAAGTCATCACTTGACCTCATCAGATTATAATTAAATTTATTTTCGTAATGTGATCCTGATCTGACCTCATCGAAGGTCCGGACCCAGTGAGGTCATGACTGCCACTGAAAGACGTCTATTTATATATATTTATATTCTGTTTTATTTTTGTTTTATTTTTGTTTTATTTTACTTTATACTGTTTTAAGATTTGGGAAATGCTGGAGATGTTGTCTTAACAAAGATGTTATTTATAATTAATCAAAAGTGATGCTCGTAATCCCTTCTTGACACTGTCATTGACAGGGGAAGTGCCAAGGGCAGACGTATCTTCTGTTTTTATCTGGTTTCCTAATTAATAGAAGTTAATTGTATTATACTACATCTGTATGTCGTTATCGCACTTAACTTTAATACCCAACATATCACAAATCACAATTCGAAACTCTCTAAATATATACATGGACGTTTTATGTTACAACTGAAAGTTGAATATCTATAGTAGTTTTAACATAAGAAAAATCAACATTTGATATCGAAAACTGTAGTTCCGGAATGTAAGAAGGTCATCTTCCCATTAGTCTACTTGAACAGATGATCAATGGGTCCTCCATTTTTTCCTGCAGACTTCTGAATGTATCTCGGAATCTACTCAAGGATGATCGTGTTCCAACTTTCATTGATTTTTGTCTTTAATTTCTACTCAGTGAACTTGTCCATTCAACGTTCCTATATCTTGTTATTCGGTGAATTCCACATAAAAAATATCTGTCGGATTACAGTCCGGACTTTGTGACAGCCTTTCATCCTTCTTTAGGAATGCTGCTTTGCATCCTCAAGATACTGCTGAGTTCAATCAGTGGTATGCGATGTTGCCCTTCTTCTTGCATGACAGAGTATTTGTAAGTTGTAAACATTTATCTCGGAGTTATAATATAGTTTTTATTTTTTTATTTATCAACATCAACAACATCATTATTATTACTACTAGTAGTAGCAGTTTTACTATTACCCTCTACTACTACTACTGATGATACTACTATTACTACTACTGTTACTGCTACTATTATTACGGCTACTACTGCTATCAATGTCAGATTTTTTTTATGTTTATTTTTTTTTTTTACTTATTTCATTTTTATATGTCGGTTTGTTAACTTCTGCATTCTTATAAGGTTTGCTTTGTAGATTGGTATTTATCCCATGCAACTTGTATTAAACCTGGATTTTACATATCCATGCATCTGACATGTTGTCATATGATCATCCACGCCAAACAAATAAAATTTTTAAAAGCATTTTATCAGTTAAAACTCAGAATACACCTTTTTCCCGTTCTAGGTGTGAATTTTAACAAAAAAAATAAATAAATAAATAAATAAATAAAATAAAAAAGAAAGAATAAATAAAATAAAAACAATAAATAAATAGATCAGAAAAAATTCATATTTTACTTTTTTATACTTCATTTCATTTTATTTCACAAAGCGCTCATTGAAACAGACCATTCTTACGAACTAAGTTCTACAGTAAATTCAGTAATAAAAAGGGTAGTAATTATTTTCATTGTGTCTATTTGCATTTATGGTTTACGTACCAGCTTTGCCATAGACTGAACTCTCTCTAGTTAAATAACAATAAAAGATATGAGAACGAAGTAAGTAAACGGTATTGAAAAAAGTCAAAATGTCAACGTAATAGACACACACTACAAATGATAATCATACAAAATCTGATCATATCGCCAGAATTTGCTAAAGTAATGTGGGGAACAAAAATTAAACGTTTCACTTCGTGGACAACACACTGAAAACATGTTGAATAATTCAAGCTCAGTGGTAAGTGACTGCGACCACCACTTGCCCCAGTGCAAGAACAAAAAAAAAAAAAAAAAAAAATCGTAATAAAAGGTCTCCGGTGCATAGACTAGTTAAATAATTTTTATAACCTATTTGCACGTGCAGTTGTGGTTGTTCACGAGGTACATGCTTTTCACGTTTTCGTAGACTCTTGGCAAAACCTCACGTAGAAGAGTATCATTTTTCACATTCAGTATTGTTAGCGTGTGGACTGTGTGTTTTACACTGATTAAGTTTCTGTGAAATTTCGGTTTTAAACTGAAAAGTTTCTCTTGACTTTGCATATATGTATTAGTTTTTACATATGAATATATATCTGTTGAAACCCGTACGTGTCTCTGTGCCTATATATGTCGGAATCTTTATTTCTGGTTATTTATTATTATACTTACTGTTATTTTGTTATTTTATTTTTTTATTCATTTAAGTATTTCTTGATCTTCATGTTTCTTCTCTGTATACTTCTTCCTCAAATTTATTTTCATTTCTCTCTAAGTATGTATGCATGTATGTGCCTGTATTTAGTTACAAGTTTATCTCAATGTTTGGTAACACAGTGATTCTGTGTTCTTTTTAATGAAGCTGTTCTTCACACATAATTATTTTAATACACGTTCTTGTTGTTGTTATTATTATTATTATTATTATTATTATTATTATTATTATTATTATTATTATGATTATTATGATTATTATTATTATTGTGAATTATAAATAAGCAAAAAAAAACTATCATATTTTCTAAAATACTTTATTCAGTTAATAGTTGCACTGGTTAAAACCAGTTACAGTTATCTTCTTTTCGGTTGTACACTGTGTGGATTCTGAAAGAAAACAAATAGACTCTTTTTTTCATTCGTGTGTTTATGATTTATTTCTAATTATCTGCGACCGATTTCTGGATGTAGAAGAACATTTTATATTTTATAATGATATTAATGTGTAATCTCTAGATTAGAAATATGTGCGTCTGACTTGTATGATGACGTAAATTTAGAAATTAAAGAAATACACTGATTTTAAAATTTAACAAAAACCAAGCACTGACGAAGATTACTTTCTTGTTATAATTTTAACTTACATGTACATTATTAACGTCCGTATATGCCACCACGCATCATGCCACCAGCCATCATGCCACCAGCCATCATGCCACCTCCCATCACGCCACCTCCCATCACGCCACCTCCCATCACGCCACCTCCCATAATGCCACCTGCCATCATACCACCTCCCATCATGCCACCTGCCATCATACCTCCGTATCCTCCGTATCCTCCGTATCCCCCATATCCGCCATATGCTCCGAGAGATAAACCTCCCATTCCGAATCCTCCATATCCGTATCCTCCCATGCCGTATCCCCCCATTCCATATCCTCCCATACCGTAGCCTCCATATCCACCGTACATTGGCATCATCATGCCAGCAGAGGCAAGAGTCAAACAGGCAAGAAGAACGATGATAACAGCCTTCATCATTTTGAAAATCTGGAGATGAAGAAATAAAAATTAAATTATTTTAAATTAAATTAAATTAAATTAAATTGAACAAATAAATAAATAAACAAATAAAATATAATAAAATTAAAAAAGAGAGATGATTTACCGTATATAAATAACAAGAAATACTTACCAACAGTGGTAGAGAGGAAATGTTCAAGTGATAGTCAGTTTTGAAGTGATACTAAGAAGCATCTATCTACCTCTATATATACTAGATGTATCTTGTAACCAATCGACAGTCCTCAATCAGAAGTCATCACTTGACCTCATCAGATTATAATTAAATTTATTTTCGTAATGTGATCCTGATCTGACCTCATCGAAGGTCCGGACCCAGTGAGGTCATGACTGCCACTGAAAGACGTCTATTTATATATATTTATATTCTGTTTTATTTTTGTTTTATTTTTGTTTTATTTTACTTTATACTGTTTTAAGATTTGGGAAATGCTGGAGATGTTGTCTTAACAAAGATGTTATTTATAATTAATCAAAAGTGATGCTCGTAATCCCTTCTTGACACTGTCATTGACAGGGGAAGTGCCAAGGGCAGACGTATCTTCTGTTTTTATCTGGTTTCCTAATTAATAGAAGTTAATTGTATTATACTACATCTGTATGTCGTTATCGCACTTAACTTTAATACCCAACATATCACAAATCACAATTCGAAACTCTCTAAATATATACATGGACGTTTTATGTTACAACTGAAAGTTGAATATCTATAGTAGTTTTAACATAAGAAAAATCAACATTTGATATCGAAAACTGTAGTTCCGGAATGTAAGAAGGTCATCTTCCCATTAGTCTACTTGAACAGATGATCAATGGGTCCTCCATTTTTTCCTGCAGACTTCTGAATGTATCTCGGAATCTACTCAAGGATGATCGTGTTCCAACTTTCATTGATTTTTGTCTTTAATTTCTACTCAGTGAACTTGTCCATTCAACGTTCCTATATCTTGTTATTCGGTGAATTCCACATAAAAAATATCTGTCGGATTACAGTCCGGACTTTGTGACAGCCTTTCATCCTTCTTTAGGAATGCTGCTTTGCATCCTCAAGATACTGCTGAGTTCAATCAGTGGTATGCGATGTTGCCCCTTCTTCTTGCATGACAGAGTATTTGTAAGTTGTAAACATTTATCTCGGAGTTATAATATAGTTTTTATTTTTTTTATTTATCAACATCAACAACATCATTATTATTACTACTAGTAGTAGCAGTTTTACTATTACCCTCTACTACTACTACTGATGATACTACTATTACTACTACTGTTACTGCTACTATTATTACGGCTACTACTGCTATCAATGTCAGATTTTTTTTTATGTTTATTTTTTTTTTTTTTACTTATTTCATTTTTATATGTCGGTTTGTTAACTTCTGCATTCTTATAAGGTTTGCTTTGTAGATTGGTATTTATCCCATGCAACTTGTATTAAACCTGGATTTTACATATCCATGCATCTGACATGTTGTCATATGATCATCCACGCCAAACAAATAAAATTTTTAAAAGCATTTTATCAGTTAAAACTCAGAATACACCTTTTTTCCCGTTCTAGGTGTGAATTTTAACAAAAAAAAATAAATAAATAAATAAATAAATAAAATAAAAAAAGAATAAATAAAATAAAAACAATAAATAAATAGATAAGAAAAAATTCATATTTTACTTTTTTATACTTCATTTCATTTTATTTCACAAAGCGCTCATTGAAACAGACCATTCTTACGAACTAAGTTCTACAGTAAATTCAGTAATAAAAAGGGTAGTAATTATTTTCATTGTGTCTATTTGCATTTATGGTTTACGTACCAGCTTTGCCATAGACTGAACTCTCTCTAGTTAAATAACAATAAAAGATATGAGAACGAAGTAAGTAAACGGTATTGAAAAAGTCAAAATGTCAACGTAATAGACACACACTACAAATGATAATCATACAAAATCTGATCATATCGCCAGAATTTACTAAAGTAATGTGGGGAACAAAAATTAAACGTTTCACTTCGTGGACAACACACTGAAAACATGTTGAATAATTCAAGCTCAGTGGTAAGTGACTGCGACCACCACTTGCCCCAGTGCAAGAACAAAAAAAAAAAAAAAAAAAAAATCGTAATAAAAGGTCTCCGGTGCATAGACTAGTTAAATAATTTTTTATAACCTATTTGCACGTGCAGTTGTGGTTGTTCACGAGGTACATGCTTTTCACGTTTTCGTAGACTCTTGGCAAAACCTCACGTAGAAGAGTATCATTTTTCACATTCAGTATTGTTAGCGTGTGGACTGTGTGTTTTTTACACTGATTAAGTTTCTGTGAAATTTCGGTTTTAAACTGAAAAGTTTCTCTTGACTTTGCATATATGTATTAGTTTTTACATATGAATATATATCTGTTGAAACCCGTACGTGTCTCTGTGCCTATATATGTCGGAATCTTTATTTCTGGTTATTTATTATTATACTTACTGTTATTTTGTTATTTTATTTTATTCATTTAAGTATTTCTTGATCTTCATGTTTCTTCTCTGTATACTTCTTCCTCAAATTTATTTTCATTTCTCTCTAAGTATGTATGCATGTATGTGCCTGTATTTAGTTACAAGTTTATCTCAATGTTTGGTAACACAGTGATTCTGTGTTCTTTTTAATGAAGCTGTTCTTCACACATAATTATTTTAATACACGTTCTTGTTGTTGTATTATTATTATTATTATTATTATTATTATTATTATTATTATTATTCTTATTCTTATTATTATTATGATTATGATTATGATTATTATTATTAATTATTGTAAATTATAAATAAGCAAACAAAAACTATCATATTTTCTAAAATACTTTATTCAGTTAATAGTTGCACTGGTTAAAACCAGTTACAGTTATCTTCTTTTCGGTTGTACACTGTGTGGATTCTGAAAGAAAACAAATAGACTCTTTTTCATTCGTGTGTTTATGATTTATTTCTAATTATCTGCGACCGATTTCTGGATGTAGAAGAACATTTTATATTTTATAATGATATTAATGTGTAATCTCTAGATTAGAAATATGTGCGTCTGACTTGTAGATGACGTAAATTTAGAAATTAAAGAAATACACTGATTTTAAAATTTAACAAAAACCAAGCACTGACGAAGATTACTTTCTTGTTATAATTTTAACTTACATGTACATTATTAACGTCCGTATATGCCACCACGCATCATGCCACCAGCCATCATGCCACCAGCCATCATGCCACCTCCCATCACGCCACCTCCCATCACGCCACCTCCCATCACGCCACCTCCCATAATGCCACCTGCCATCATACCACCTCCCATCATGCCACCTGCCATCATACCTCCGTATCCTCCGTATCCTCCGTATCCCCCATATCCGCCATATGCTCCGAGAGATAAACCTCCCATTCCGAATCCTCCATATCCGTATCCTCCCATGCCGTATCCCCCCATTCCATATCCTCCCATACCGTAGCCTCCATATCCACCGTACATTGGCATCATCATGCCAGCAGAGGCAAGAGTCAAACAGGCAAGAAGAACGATGATAACAGCCTTCATCATTTTGAAAATCTGGAGATGAAGAAATAAAAATTAAATTATTTTAAATTAAATTAAATTAAATTAAATTGAACAAATAAATAAATAAACAAATAAAATATAATAAAATTAAAAAAGAGAGATGATTTACCGTATATAAATAACAAGAAATACTTACCAACAGTGGTAGAGAGGAAATGTTCAAGTGATAGTCAGTTTTGAAGTGATACTAAGAAGCATCTATCTACCTCTATATATACTAGATGTATCTTGTAACCAATCGACAGTCCTCAATCAGAAGTCATCACTTGACCTCATCAGATTATAATTAAATTTATTTTCGTAATGTGATCCTGATCTGACCTCATCGAAGGTCCGGACCCAGTGAGGTCATGACTGCCACTGAAAAGACGTCTATTTATATATATTTATATTCTGTTTTATTTTTGTTTTATTTTTGTTTTATTTTACTTTATACTGTTTTAAGATTTGGGAAATGCTGGAGATGTTGTCTTAACAAAGATGTTATTTATAATTAATCAAAAGTGATGCTCGTAATCCCTTCTTGACACTGTCATTGACAGGGGAAGTGCCAAGGGCAGACGTATCTTCTGTTTTTATCTGGTTTCCTAATTAATAGAAGTTAATTGTATTATACTACATCTGTATGTCGTTATCGCACTTAACTTTAATACCCAACATATCACAAATCACAATTCGAAACTCTCTAAATATATACATGGACGTTTTATGTTACAACTGAAAGTTGAATATCTATAGTAGTTTTAACATAAGAAAAATCAACATTTGATATCGAAAACTGTAGTTCCGGAATGTAAGAAGGTCATCTTCCCATTAGTCTACTTGAACAGATGATCAATGGGTCCTCCATTTTTTTCCTGCAGACTTCTGAATGTATCTCGGAATCTACTCAAGGATGATCGTGTTCCAACTTTCATTGATTTTTGTCTTTAATTTCTACTCAGTGAACTTGTCCATTCAACGTTCCTATATCTTGTTATTCGGTGAATTCCACATAAAAAATATCTGTCGGATTACAGTCCGGACTTTGTGACAGCCTTTCATCCTTCTTTAGGAATGCTGCTTTGCATCCTCAAGATACTGCTGAGTTCAATCAGTGGTATGCGATGTTGCCCCTTCTTCTTGCATGACAGAGTATTTGTAAGTTGTAAACATTTATCTCGGAGTTATAATATAGTTTTTATTTTTTATTTATCAACATCAACAACATCATTATTATTACTACTAGTAGTAGCAGTTTTACTATTACCCTCTACTACTACTACTGATGATACTACTATTACTACTACTGTTACTGCTACTATTATTACGGCTACTACTGCTATCAATGTCAGATTTTTTTTTATGTTTATTTTTTTTTTTTTTACTTATTTCATTTTTATATGTCGGTTTGTTAACTTCTGCATTCTTATAAGGTTTGCTTTGTAGATTGGTATTTATCCCATGCAACTTGTATTAAACCTGGATTTTACATATCCATGCATCTGACATGTTGTCATATGATCATCCACGCCAAACAAATAAAATTTTTAAAAGCATTTCATCAGTTAAAACTCAGAATACACCTTTTTCCCGTTCTAGGTGTGAATTTTAACAAAAAAAATAAATAAATAAATAAATAAATAAAATAAAAAAGAATAAATAAAATAAAAACAATAAATAAATAGATAAGAAAAAATTCATATTTTACTTTTTTATACTTCATTTCATTTTATTTCACAAAGCGCTCATTGAAACAGACCATTCTTACGAACTAAGTTCTACAGTAAATTCAGTAATAAAAAGGGTAGTAATTATTTTCATTGTGTCTATTTGCATTTATGGTTTACGTACCAGCTTTGCCATAGACTGAACTCTCTCTAGTTAAATAACAATAAAAGATATGAGAACGAAGTAAGTAAACGGTATTGAAAAAGTCAAAATGTCAACGTAATAGACACACACTACAAATGATAATCATACAAAATCTGATCATATCGCCAGAATTTGCTAAAGTAATGTGGGGAACAAAAATTAAACGTTTCACTTCGTGGACAACACACTGAAAACATGTTGAATAATTCAAGCTCAGTGGTAAGTGACTGCGACCACCACTTGCCCCAGTGCAAGAATAAAAAAAAAAAAAAAAAAATCGTAATAAAAGGTCTCCGGTGCATAGACTAGTTAAATAACTTTTATAACCTATTTGCACGTGCAGTTGTGGTTGTTCACGAGGTACATGCTTTTCACGTTTTCGTAGACTCTTGGCAAAACCTCACGTAGAAGAGTATCATTTTTCACATTCAGTATTGTTAGCGTGTGGACTGTGTGTTTTACACTGATTAAGTTTCTGTGAAATTTCGGTTTTAAACTGAAAAGTTTCTCTTGACTTTGCATATATGTATTAGTTTTTACATATGAATATATATCTGTTGAAACCCGTACGTGTCTCTGTGCCTATATATGTCGGAATCTTTATTTCTGGTTATTTATTATTATACTTACTGTTATTTTGTTATTTTATTTTATTCATTTAAGTATTTCTTGATCTTCATGTTTCTTCTCTGTATACTTCTTCCTCAAATTTATTTTCATTTCTCTCTAAGTATGTATGCATGTATGTGCCTGTATTTAGTTACAAGTTTATCTCAATGTTTGGTAACACAGTGATTCTGTGTTCTTTTTAATGAAGCTGTTCTTCACACATAATTATTTTAATACACGTTCTTGTTCTTGTATTATTATTATTATTATTATTATTATTATTATTATTATTATTATTATTATTATTATTAATTATTGTGAATTATAAATAAGCAAAAAAAAACTATCATATTTTCTAAAATACTTTATTCAGTTAATAGTTGCACTGGTTAAAACCAGTTACAGTTATCTTCTTTTCGGTTGTACACTGTGTGGATTCTGAAAGAAAACAAATAGACTCTTTTTCATTCGTGTGTTTATGATTTATTTCTAATTATCTGCGACCGATTTCTGGATGTAGAAGAACATTTTATATTTTATAATGATATTAATGTGTTATCTCTAGATTAGAAATATGTGCGTCTGACTTGTAGATGACGTAAATTTAGAAATTAAAGAAATACACTGATTTTAAAATTTAACAAAAACCAAGCACTGACGAAGATTACTTTCTTGTTATAATTTTAACTTACATGTACATTATTAACGTCCGTATATGCCACCACGCATCATGCCACCAGCCATCATGCCACCAGCCATCATGCCACCTCCCATGACGCCACCTCCCATCACGCCACCTCCCATCACGCCACCTCCCATAATGCCACCTGCCATCATACCACCTCCCATCATGCCACCTGCCATCATACCTCCGTATCCTCCGTATCCTCCGTATCCCCATATATCCGCCATATGCTCCGAGAGATAAACCTCCCATTCCGAATCCTCCATATCCGTATCCTCCCATGCCGTATCCCCCCATTCCATATCCTCCATATCCTCCCATACCGTAGCCTCCATATCCACCGTACATTGGCATCATCATGCCAGCAGAGGCAAGAGTCAAACAGGCAAGAAGAACGATGATAACAGCCTTCATCATTTTGAAAATCTGGAGATGAAGAAATAAAAATTAAATTATTTTAAATTAAATTAAATTAAATTAAATTGAACAAATAAATAAATAAACAAATAAAATATAATAAAATTAAAAAAGAGAGATAATTTACCGTATATAAATAACAAGAAATACTTACCAACAGTGGTAGAGAGGAAATGTTCAAGTGATAGTCAGTTTTGAAGTGATACTAAGAAGCATCTATCTACCTCTATATATACTAGATGTATCTTGTAACCAATCGACAGTCCTCAATCAGAAGTCATCACTTGACCTCATCAGATTATAATTAAATTTATTTTCGTAATGTGATCCTGATCTGACCTCATCGAAGGTCCGGACCCAGTGAGGTCATGACTGCCACTGAAAGACGTCTATTTATATATATTTATATTCTGTTTTATTTTTATTTTATTTTTGTTTTATTTTACTTTATACTGTTTTAAGATTTTGGAAATGCTGGAGATGTTGTCTTTACAAAGATGTTATTTATAATTAATCAAAAGTGATGCTCGTAATCCCTTCTTGACACTGTCATTGACAGGGGAAGTGCCAAGGGCAGACGTATCTTCTGTTTTTATCTGGTTTCCTAATTAATAGAAGTTAATTGTATTATACTACATCTGTATGTCGTTATCGCACTTAACTTTAATACCCAACATATCACAAATCACAATTCGAAACTCTCTAAATATATACATGGACGTTTTATGTTACAACTGAAAGTTGAATATCTATAGTAGTTTTAACATAAGAAAAATCAACATTTGATATCGAAAACTGTAGTTCCGGAATGTAAGAAGGTCATCTTCCCATTAGTCTACTTGAACAGATGATCAATGGGTCCTCCATTTTTTCCTGCAGACTTCTGAATGTATCTCGGAATCTACTCAAGGATGATCGTGTTCCAACTTTCATTGATTTTTGTCTTTAATTTCTACTCAGTGAACTTGTCCATTCAACGTTCCTATATCTTGTTATTCGGTGAATTCCACATAAAAAATATCTGTCGGATTACAGTCCGGACTTTGTGACAGCCTTTCATCCTTCTTTAGGAATGCTGCTTTGCATCCTCAAGATACTGCTGAGTTCAATCAGTGGTATGCGATGTTGCCCCTTCTTCTTGCATGACAGAGTATTTGTAAGTTGTAAACATTTATCTCGGAGTTATAATATAGTTTTTATTTTTTATTTATCAACATCAACAACATCATTATTATTACTACTAGTAGTAGCAGTTTTACTATTACCCTCTACTACTACTACTGATGATACTACTATTACTACTACTACTGTTACTGCTACTATTATTACGGCTACTACTGCTATCAATGTCAGATTTTTTTTGTTTTTTTTTTTTTTACTTATTTCATTTTTATATGTCGGTTTGTTAACTTCTGCATTCTTATAAGGTTTGCTTTGTAGATTGGTATTTATCCCATGCAACTTGTATTAAACCTGGATTTTACATATCCATGCATCTGACATGTTGTCATATGATCATCCACGCCAAACAAATAAAATTTTTAAAAGCATTTCATCAGTTAAAACTCAGAATACACCTTTTTCCCGTTCTAGGTGTGAATTTTAACAAAAAAAATAAATAAATAAATAAATAAATAAAATAAAAAAGAATAAATAAAATAAAAACAATAAATAAATAGATAAGAAAAAATTCATATTTTACTTTTTTATACTTCATTTCATTTTATTTCACAAAGCGCTCATTGAAACAGACCATTCTTACGAACTAAGTTCTACAGTAAATTCAGTAATAAAAAGGGTAGTAATTATTTTCATTGTGTCTATTTGCATTTATGGTTTACGTACCAGCTTTGCCATAGACTGAACTCTCTCTAGTTAAATAACAATAAAAGATATGAGAACGAAGTAAGTAAACGGTATTGAAAAAGTCAAAATGTCAACGTAATAGACACACACTACAAATGATAATCATACAAAATCTGATCATATCGCCAGAATTTACTAAAGTAATGTGGGGAACAAAAATTAAACGTTTCACTTCGTGGACAACACACTGAAAACATGTTGAATAATTCAAGCTCAGTGGTAAGTGACTGCGACCACCACTTGCCCCAGTGCAAGAACAAAAAAAAAAAAAAAAAAAAAAAATCGTAATAAAAGGTCTCCGGTGCATAGACTAGTTAAATAATTTTTATAACCTATTTGCACGTGCAGTTGTGGTTGTTCACGAGGTACATGCTTTTCACGTTTTCGTAGACTCTTGGCAAAACCTCACGTAGAAGAGTATCATTTTTCACATTCAGTATTGTTAGCGTGTGGACTGTGTGTTTTACACTGATTAAGTTTCTGTGAAATTTCGGTTTTAAACTGAAAAGTTTCTCTTGACTTTGCATATATGTATTAGTTTTTACATATGAATATATATCTGTTGAAACCCGTACGTGTCTCTGTGCCTATATATGTCGGAATCTTTATTTCTGGTTATTTATTATTATACTTACTGTTATTTTGTTATTTTATTTTATTCATTTAAGTATTTCTTGATCTTCATGTTTCTTCTCTGTATACTTCTTCCTCAAATTTATTTTCATTTCTCTCTAAGTATGTATGCATGTATGTGCCTGTATTTAGTTACAAGTTTATCTCAATGTTTGGTAACACAGTGATTCTGTGTTCTTTTTAATGAAGCTGTTCTTCACACATAATTATTTTAATACACGTTCTTGTTGTTGTATTATTATTATTATTATTATTATTATTATTATTATTATTATTATTATTATTATTAATTATTGAATTATAAATAAGCAAACAAAAACTATCATATTTTCTAAAATACTTTATTCAGTTAATAGTTGCACTGGTTAAAACCAGTTACAGTTATCTTCTTTTCGGTTGTACACTGTGTGGATTCTGAAAGAAAACAAATAGACTCTTTTTCATTCGTGTGTTTATGATTTATTTCTAATTATCTGCGACCGATTTCTGGATGTAGAAGAACATTTTATATTTTATAATGATATTAATGTGTTATCTCTAGATTAGAAATATGTGCGTCTGACTTGTAGATGAAGTAAATTTAGAAATTAAAGAAATACACTGATTTTAAAATTTAACAAAAACCAAGCACTGACGAAGATTACTTTCTTGTTATAATTTTAACTTACATGTACATTATTAACGTCCGTATATGCCACCACGCATCATGCCACCAGCCATCATGCCACCAGCCATCATGCCACCTCCCATCACGCCACCTCCCATCACGCCACCTCCCATAATGCCACCTCCCATCATACCACCTCCCATCATGCCACCTGCCATCATACCTCCGTATCCTCCGTATCCTCCGTATCCCCCATATCCGCCATATGCTCCGAGAGCCAAACCTCCCATTCCGAATCCTCCATATCCGTATCCTCCCATGCCGTATCCCCCCATTCCATATCCTCCATATCCTCCCATACCGTAGCCTCCATATCCACCGTACATTGGCATCATCATGCCAGCAGAGGCAAGAGTCAAACAGGCAAGAAGAACGATGATAACAGCCTTCATCATTTTGAAAATCTGAAAATGATCAAATATAGTAAAATAATGTAAAATAAAATAACTCAATAAACTTTTACGACTGAATGTATGTATGCATTTGCTTTACTGTACATAAATAATAAGACATACTTACCAGCAGTTGTGAAGAGGAAATGTTCACGTTGTAGACAGTGTTGAAGTTATATTAAAATGTATTTATCTACCTCTATATATACTAGATGAATCTTGTGAGTGATCGACAGTCTTCAATCAAAAGTCACCAGTTGAACTCATCAAATTATAAGTGATCTTATTTTAGTAATTTCATATTGAACTAACCTAATCGGGTCCTCGACGTGTGTGTGTGTGTGTGTGTTTTATTTTTCTTCTTTTTTTTTTTTTAGTTGATCATGTTCAAAGACTGCAAAAAGAGTTTTATATATTTAATATATCTTTTAGTTTTCTGACATATTTTTTTTTCACTTTTTCTTATCTATTGTTTCAAAAATTATTGTATAAATCTTATATGTTCTTATTAATCCTGGTGTGATTCCCACATTCCTCGCGACCCCAAATTCTCAAGATTAATTATCTCTTCTTGAAACAATATTTTTTATCTAGTTCTGGTTTTATCAGTTGTGTATGTCCGTCTGCTTTTTTTTTGTGTGCGTCTGCTTGTGCGCCTGCGTGTGGTGTGCGTGTCAGGGGGAGTGTATTAAGGGGCGAATATTTAAGATAACTGTATTGAAAGAATACCGAATTTATTTGCGTGTCCTGCTTTATTTACAGTATGTCACTGGTAAGTGGAATTTTAATACAATTGAAAAGAAAGCAAATGTCTATTCCGATAAAACAAATTTGGAGAAATACTGAACAGAACGAGGAAAATTAAAACATCCAGAAAGATTAGTTTATCTACTCCTTAGAAAGGAATAATAATAATAATAATAATAATAATAATAATAATAATAATAATAATAATAATAATAATAATAATAATAATAATAATAATAAAAAAAAAAAAAAAAAAAAAAAAGCATTTGTTTTTAAATAAATTTCTTCTATAATTAAAAATTTTCTAATTCATTTTCTCTCTTAAACCTTCATTTACCACTTTCTTAATCTTTTCATATTCTCTTGCTTTTATAATTATGGTTTTGAAATGGTAAATAAAATTACAGTTACTATTATAATTACTAGTAGTAGTAGTAGTAGTAATAGCAGTAGAACTAGTAGTAGTGGTAGTAGTATTGTTGTTGTTATTGTTGCTGCAGCTGCTGATGTTGTTATACCATACACGAGATATTAAAATGATTTCAAATTTATCTTCTAACAAGGTAAGTATATCAATTTTAAATTAGACGTCAGATATTTATTTTTAAAAAAGCGATCTTCCAAACACTCTTATAATATTAGTTCTGCAATTGTTTATACTTTTGATAGCAGATTTCAGGATCAAGACGTCAGTATGTATATGACTATATGTGATCATGTGAATGTATATATGCAGTTATCTGTGACTGTATGTTTACGCTTATCTCTAAACGCATAGTTGTTTGCCTCCGATTTGTTTTTTGTTTTTTCTTTGTTTGTGTGGTTTTTTTTTTGTTTGTTTGTTTTGCTGGTTGGTTGTTGTTTTTTGGGTTGTTTATTTTTTGTCTCTGTGGGGTTGTTTAATTTGTTTACTGTTTGTTTGGTTTTTTCAGAAATTTTATTCAAGTCAGAAAGTTCTCGCATTGCAAAAATCTTAAAGGAATTTCCCAGAAAGAAGTGGGATACATAATTAGTAAACAGAGTGATAAAATTATTATTTTTTTTTTTTTTTAAACCACTAAAACTACTAGAAAAACTGAGGTTCAAAATACGTTAAAGTTCAGTGTGTGTTTTTGTTTTGTTTTGTGTTTGTTGGTTTGTTGTTTTCTTTTTTGCATCTTTTTTTTTTTTTTTTTTTTTTTTTTTTTTTTTTTGTAGGGTGTTGTGTTGTTGTTTTTTGGGAGGACTGTGCTTCTTTTTTTTTGCTTTTTCGAGCCCAGTGTAAATGCGTGTGTGTGTCTGTCTGTTTTGTTACTTGTTAATCATAGTACTGAACTGCAGTTCTCGCATTAATATTATGATTTCAGATTTCAGATTATTCGATAATCTGGTTAATAATTTCACTTCCTTATTAAAATTCATACTAAATTCACCGTCATGTTTAAACAAACAAATAAATAAAAAATACATATTTCTTCTCTTTTTTTCAATAATTTTATTTCGTTAGAAATTACAGTGGTTAAAAATCAGTTACAGTCGTCTTCTTTTCTGCAGTAAATCATGCGCATTCTGAAAGTAAACCAACAAGATATTGGAAGATATAAAATAAAACAGAAAACAACACATTTTACATTTGTGTGAGTGTGGAACAGACCGTTTTGTCATTAATGATAAGCAAAATTAACAACCCAAGTTTTCAAATGCAAAGATACCTAGCAAAATATGGCTAAAATAAAATAAACTATACATTTAAAAAGTATTATAAAATTAACGTAGTTGTAACGAATAGCTACACAGCTGGTTTTTATAAGATTTCAGCTTACATCTTCTTTGTTAACGGCCATAGAAACCACCGCCGTATCCTCCCATCATTCCATATCCTCCAAATCCTCCGTACCCTCCCATGGCCAAACCTCCAACACCAAATCCTCCATATCCATATCCTCCAATGCCGTACCCTCCAATGCCGTATCCTGCCATTCCATACCCGCCATATAATCCCATACCGTACCCTCCATACCCTCCATACCCTCCCATACCGTAGCCTCCAAATCCGCCGTACATTGGCATCATCATGCCAGCAGAGGCAAGAGTCAAACAGGCCAAAAGAACGACAATAATAGCCTTCATCATTTTGAAAATCTGCAAATATTAATTTTACTACTACTACTACTACGAAAAATAACAATATTCTTATTTAAAAACGTGAAAGGATAGATAATTTAAATGATGATGATAATGATGATGATGATGATGATGATAATAATACTTTTTAAAAATGTAATTATTCGACAAAATAAATATATTCATTTCATGCTTCATCCAAAATTAATATATTAAATTAAAAGTCTAAAATAGTACCTTACATACATAATAATACATACTTACCAACAGTAGTGAAGAGGAAATGTTCGAGTGATAATCAGTTTTGAAGTGATTCAAAATCAGTTTATCTACCTTTATATATATACTAGATGAATGTTGTAACCAATCGACAGTCCTCAATCATCCAACACCTATTGACCTGGTCATATGTTGTTTTTTTTGGTGTGTTTTTTTAATTTGAAGTTATTTTAATAATTTGATCCCGAATTTGACCTCATCGGACGACCGGTTCTAAGGTATTTTTCCACTGAGGTAATCATATAATTTTTCTGATATTTGTCGCTAATATTTAAAACTATTATTTTGTATACAGTTAAGGTAGTTTGAATCGTTAACTATGTTGGCTATATTGCTTTCAACAATAAAAAGGCAATTAAAAATACACTTAACCTTGACCAAAGTTCGTAATAGATTCCGAACTTCGGAAGCGCCATGGGCATCTTCGTCATTCGTCTTTTTTTTATTTATTTTTTGCACGTATTCGGAAGTTACAAAAGCATCATAGAATATGATCCAGAAATAATTTTTTCAAATATTGCTAGTCGATAAACAACATAAGAATGTCTGTATGTTAGTGTGTGTGTGTGTGTGTGTGTGTGTGTGTGTGTGTGTGTGTGTGCGTTGTTTTGAGTGTACTGACATTATACACACAACACACATATAGACGCATTTTATATATGTATATAATGACAATGAAATCAGCACATTTTGGTTAACGATTTCATGAATTTATATAAAACGATAAGGAAATTTCCATCTTCTTTAATGAAGTCTAAAATTAATTTGTAGGTTACTCACAAAAACGTTTGTGTTGGAGCACTGAGAGAATGAAATGCGGCGAGGGAGGTAACGGTGACTTTGGTAGCAAACATTTGTTAGTACAGCTTCATATTTAGGTCTTCACATAACACTTTAAATACGACAGAAGACGGACAATAATATATATCCAATATCTTGATGCTAGATGATTATGTTTTCTTATTTATTTATTATTTATTTATTTATTTATTTGTTTATTATACAAAAAAAAAAAATAATAATAATAATAATAAAAATTTTAAAATTTTTAATCACTTTATTATTATTATTACAAATTTGTTTTTTTTTGTTTGTTTTTTTAAATTGTTTTATTTTTCATTTGATGTTGTTATTTCAGGAACATTTTTCTGTGTATGCTTCAAGCGAAATTAAATTACTGTTTCTTTCTATAAACAGCAATGTATATATACTAATAAACAAAAACAAAACAAAATTAAAAATAAAAATAAATAAATAAATAATCATGACTTCATGAGCTGAATGAAATGATAGGCTCCATTTCTCTCTCTTTTTGATGTGGTCTTTAACGTTCAAATCATGTAACCTGATTTAATGCAAAAGAATTATGTTTGTAAATATGCATACCGATATTTGTGTATACCATGTGTGTGTGTGTGGGTGTGTGTGTGTGTGTGTGTGTGTGCTAAGTATATGCGCGTGCGTGGGTGTAGTCAATGCATGCATAAGGGTGTGTATGATAAGTACAGGCATACGAGTGTCTCTAACAGGTTCTGTACGGTCGAACTTTTATTTGCAAACAAATGTTTAATACTGGGCGCTTTCCTTGTTTTGATCACTTAGATTTTGCTAAACAGTTCTAGCTTATGTTAAGCGACATATGCGGTACTGAAAGTTCTTTATTGGCAAACGACGTTAGCAAATTTAAGTAATAATAAAAACATTTAACACTACTACTACTATGAATATATTATCTTAGTTAACAACCGAGATAAATTTAGTGAATTTAGTAGTGTTAGTACAACAAGCGTAGTATTACGTCATGATGACGTCAACAACCAAGTTGCTTTGTTTCTCCATGGATGCTACATCAGTGTTTCTCTTCTCTTGGAATCGCTCAGTATTTGACAAACATATACAGCTTCTCTTTTTCATACCATCATCTCTTAAAATAAATAGAAAAAAAACGTAAGTCATGGCAAATATGTGCATCTAGGTAAGCTGGCTGAACAGAGATAGCGTTTCTGTTAAAATCTAAAATTGCTGTTGTTGCTAAATTAATTTGTATCGTTTTGTTTACTGCATATGTGCGCCTTTATGGCGAAATTACCGGAGCAGTCAACACACTTGTTGTTTTTTCTTGTTATAATATTGTTTGTTCTGTTTTTATTTTTTGTTTGTTTGTTGTTGTTGTTTTTTTGTTTTTTTCTTTGTTTGTTGTTGGGTTTTTTTTAATTTATTTATTGTTGCTTTTTTAAATTTTTTATTTTATATCACATTATAGCATAGTAAATAATATATTCATTTACATACCCATTTTCTGAAATCCTGCACACGGTAACTTTGAAATACAACAAAACCAAAAAAAAAAAAAAAAAAACGGATGAAAAGAATAAATTTATAATTTTATATTTCTTGTACTACTAAAATAACTAAACAAAACTGTACTGAATATTCAATATCCCAAGCCTCTCGTATTTTTCTCTGCACATACTTTTTCTTACCAGTCATCTGATGAAACACGGAGTCTTTAAACAAAGAGAACTAGCCGACAGCGTGTCCGTGTTGGTCAGCTGAACAATCATTCTTAATACAAAGCTACCTTTGACCAGCACATGTTTCGCGATTTCAAATTTATTCCAGAAGCAGAACTTGATCATTGAAAATTCGCTCAATGCTTGGAACGCAGTGGCCGTTGAAAAATACATGGTCATTCGGACATTCCTGTACCATCTGTGCATTGGAAATTTTAAATCTATTTTTGTTTCAAGATGCTTTGTAATTTTTTCCCTTTCTTTTTTAATTTTTAATTTTTTTTTAATTTAATTTTTTATTTTTGTAATAAATAAAAAAACTTCATGAAATGATAATAATAGCTACAACTACTATAACTATTTCTAAAACGACTACTACTTCTGCTAATACTATTTCTACGTTATTACCATTACTACTGCTGTTGCTGCTTTTACTACTTATACCATTGCCACTGCTACTCAGCTACTATTATTATTGCTACAACAAATATTTCCATTGCAGTTATAAATCAGCTATTCCGTTCTATCGAGTAGAGCAGCTAGTACAGCGCTTTATACTTCTACTAACGCAACAGTCACTGGTGCAACAAGTAGTGGAACCATTACTTTTTGTATCATCAGCAGTTCTGTCAAAGCCATTTTTCAAATCATTCAGACTGAATTTCAGCTGAAACAAGAATCCTTGAGTCTGCAGTAGTCATATTTTATGACCGCCATCAGTAGACTGTTATCTGTGTTGTTGACACAGATTCGATATGTCGACACTTTTTATCGCTCGCATATCGTTCCACAAGAAACAGAACCGCAGCAAAAGGTAGTCAAAAGTGTACATCAGAATAAATAAATAAATGAAGGGGGAAAAAATCATTTTGCAGGGTAAATCAGTGTAAGTATTTTGACAGAGTGGTTAAACAAACTCTTTTATCGCTTTCATGTCTTGCTGCAAAAACTTGTACATCAAACACAAGTAGGTTATCGGCTCCATTACGGTGACATGGATGGCGCTTCGGAGAGCAGTTCTCTAACGTATGCACTAGAAACCAGAATCTTTTTTTCTTTCTTTCTTTCTTGTGTTTTAGCAGCTCTACGAATATCTGGTAGCTGATAAAGGTTGCTGGGAACCATCTGGTTTGAACTCCTCTAGTCGAAAAATTGGAACAAAATGATAAATTATATTGATAAAATTTCTTATGCCAGTGACTTGTTCATTTTTAAAATGCATTTTTCAAGAAGACGAAGAGGTGTAAAACTTTAAAAAATAAAAGGAAAAAAGGAAAATGTTAACTGAGATATTTCAAATATAATATCAATATTTCATAAAGAAGGCATGCATGTGAGGTTGTGGATACATGTCGGCATATCTATAGGTGTTTGTGTGTTAGCAAAAATAGGTAAAAATGCACATTCCGTGAAAAAAATAGTTCACATTAGCTGAAAAATATTTTTTTTTAAATTCTATCCCGTTCCTTCTTTCTTTCTCATTCTTACCTTTCCTTTTATTACTAAAACACATTTTCTTTTTATTCTCTTAATTCTCTTAACGACAATGGCAGTATATCGATGGACAACGAAAACAACATAAATGTGAACAGAATGAACCGATATCAAGGTAAATAAAGCTATTTGATCTTACAAGACAGGAGAGTATCTTACAACAATAAAGTAACCTTTACATCACAGATGTGTGATATCCCTCGTATTACCCACAGCTCGTGCCACATATCTTTTACCTACTGTTCGAAAGATAAAACAAATATTTAGCTCATAACATTGGCATTTACCGCCGCCGATTCTAAACTCTGTTATTATAACATTAACCGTGTGTTGCTAATGTGCAAAGGATATTCATCGAAACGGTCGTGTATCGAGACTGGAATATCGCTATAATTTGATAGCATCTACGGAAGGTGTAATCGCTGTGATTACGATCAGCAACAAAGCATATACAATAAGTAGAATACTGATATGGTTTAATTGGTTAATTGGATTTACCGAGGGGCCTCTATTACTTTTGCCATTTCTTAGAATCTTGTTTCTTTTGTTGTTGTTTTTCTTGCTATTTCTATCCACTCCTCCTCCTCATTCTGACAATTTTTTCTTTTTTCTATAAACTTCTAATTTGATCGATATTACAACCTTATGTGTCCTTATTTCCATTGTTAATGTTTACGAAATCGATAAACTGAATCGCAAAGAGAGAAATTTATTTTGTTAAGATTAGACTGGAAAGAACCAAACTGCACAACTGTTGTATTAAAAAGCGTACAAAATGTACTTAAATCCTTGGGAAGGTGTATATAAAAAATATATTTTGCTACTTCGTAACCGGTAAGAGAAGTCCATGGATTTGGGTTTAAACAAAATACATGAGATCGTATATTCTTTAATTAATTTATCATTCACAATTAGCAATTCCAGTAGCATATTTTCCATTATGTAATCTATAACTGTTACTTTTTCTGTCGCGTCCGAGCAAATAATTAATCAAATGCGACATAATCCGAATGTTGATAATATTTCATCTGCAGGTTGACAGAAATTCTATATGTCTCACGTAACAGCCCAGTTATTTGAAATACTGTTCATCTAGAAGAAATGAAATCGATGATTAATTTATAATCTATCTATCAGTCTATCTATCTCTGTCTGTATTTGTCTGTCTGTCGGTATGTATTTACGCATATATATATTTATTTATTTTTCTCTCTCTCTCTTTATGTGTGTACATATATATATATATATATATATATAGAGAGAGAGAGAGAGAGAGAGAGAGAGAGAGAGAGAGAGAGAGAGAGAGAGAGAGAGAGAGAGAGAGGAGAGGGAGGGAGGGACATACATACATACATATATAACTGTTACGTTAGAAGCAAGATAAAACTGTGTTCAACATAAAAAAAAAAAAAATAATAATACAAACAAAACAGCAGAACAAAAAGTAATCCTCCAAGATATAATTAAACATATAAATGGAAACAAAGAAAAAAAGAAAACAAACAAGCAGTATGAGAAATGTTTACTATTAGAAAATAAATGGATAGAGATTGTTTTGTGTTTTGTACACGAACACCAGAGTGTTTTCGCCGTGCCATGCTATCCTGTATCACAAACACAATCAGCATGGTTCAACAAGAAGAAAGACTGCAGACTAATTCTGTGATGAACCGTGGCCAATCAACAAATAGTTTCACCGACGGCGCCAACGCCATTTTGCGTTCTGCATGAATCTATACCGTAGGAAAAATTGACGATGCAGCGCGATGTAGCAATTACGTGCGTTCTTCCTTTATCCATGCATACAAAATGAAAAAAGAAAAATGAAAACGTAACGCCATTTAGCGACTTTAGCGTGAACGCACTTGCTGCGGTATAAGAAAAATGACTGTTCAGCCTCGTCTAATAAATTCGGTATCTTTTGTGTGTATATAAGTTCGTGCTGAAGAATTAGCACCATCTAGCAGTTAAGTTGATTTAGCTTGTATATTAGTACGTGCTACAGAAATAGAAAAATAGATGATGCAGCGGATATCTGGTGATTCTGTCCGTTCAGTCGGAATATACGAACGTGCTATGTAAAATAAAATAAAAAACGATGCTGTACGCCCCACGGTACAGCTCTGGAAAATAAAGGTGCAGCGCCATCTTGTGAATTTTGTTACTACGTACAAGAAATACGTTACGTTTCTCAGATAAATGTTACTCAGTAGAGCTAAGAAGAATTCTAACGAGAATAACAGAAAGAAAGAAAAAATGAAGACAAAGGTTCAAAATATCTGTTATCTGTTATTATTTATTATGTTACTGTGAGAGAATAATTTAATATCTAATGCATGTTATGTCTTCTGGAAAACGTTTTCGTATTTAGTTCTTTTTTTAAGTATTTTGCGTGGTCAGGGCAGAATCCGTTCTTTATTTGCGTTATATGAGATGGAATAGCTTAGATTACTTTGGCACTGATTAGTAGTAGCAGTAGTAGTGGTCGTAGTTGTCGTAGTAGTAATAACAGTAGCAACAGCAGTAGCTGTAGTAATAATAATAGTTAATTAATTCCTTTTTATTCATGTAGAGATGCTGATGACGCTAGCTTTGATGTTGCTGTTGTTGTTGTTGTTGTTGTTGTTATTTAAATATATCAGATTAGTGTAAGAAAAGATTTTATTTAATCCATTTCTTTGTTGTTTTTTTGTGTGTTTTTTGTAAAACTCTAATTCACTAATTTACAAACCATAACTCATTTTAACATTTGTACAGAAACTGCGATGTTTTATCTTTAAACTGGAAACTGAAAATGAGCGGCAATAAATTAAGAGCTTTGCTAGAAAGCGTGAAACAGAAACTGATACGACGTGCACGAGTGAAACTCGCTAGCGTTACTCAGATCATAAATTTGAAAGATTAACACAAACCTGTAACACAAAATGAGCCCCATTCGAGCTGCTACGTTTCACAGGTTAACATAAACTGTAGCAGAAATAACGGGTTAACATACTATTGCAGACGTAAATAAGCTCCACGCTAAGTTCTAAGTTTCGTACGTTAACATAAACTGCAGCAGAAAACGCTAAGTACTGTACATAAAAAATTAACAGAAACGGAGAGCAGAAATATGCACCTTCCTATAGGCTGGAAATACTGCATCAAATAAACTTGTGGTGAGACTTTGGTAGGAACGGGAAACTGATCCAGCTACCTTCAGACTTTAAGCTATAATCCGCTCGTTATAATTAAGATCTTGCATACCATTGTCCTAAGTTCTTAATGTTTAAAATATTCAAAGTCATCGGATTTGCCCTTCACTCATTTTCTGTTTTCTTCCATCACACATGGCGCTGTTGTATTTTAAACGTTCAGTTCCTTAATAGTTTCTCGTTATTAATCATTATTCTTCTCGTCTGTTCTAAACGCTTTACCTGAGAGAAACACGAGCAAAGGTCACAGTATGTATGTTCATCGAGACTTCAACTCCTGAGGCGCAAGGTTAATGACTTTGTTGTTGTTGTTCTTGTTATAATGATGTTGTAAAGATGATGTATTAGTATTAGTATTTGTCAGGGACAAATCCACATTATTACAGGAAAGTGACAGTGAAGATCAAGCAATACAAAGAATGCCAGGGATGTGGTAATGCAAGTGTATCTGTGCGTGTGACTGAGTGTGGACTGAGAAGAAATCTGTGTTTGCATTTAAATATGAGTCGAGGTGTGTATATGTATATGTCTTTGGATATATGAAATAATGACGATGATGATAATAATAATAATAATAATAATAATAATAATTAAAGAAAAAAAAGAGAGATTTGCAAATGTTTATGTTCACCAAGCAGACTGTTAATTTCCACAAGATCTGATCTTTGCTAAGATCATTCTCTTACCATCGTCATGACTTTGCTAAATATACCTTGAACAGCAGAAATACATTTTTTAGACTGTTTTAGTTGATTTTACGCTTTCGATTATTCGAGAAAACAATCATTACTGTTTTAAATGAGAAAAAAAAAAAAAAAACGGCTTTCCTTCGTCTTCCAGATATATTTCTATTTTGTTTTAGAGTAATTGACGTAGACAATAGTAAATACATGTGCCGTTTCAAATAGCGCCGTAGTGGTTGGTTATCACGTAAAATTGCACTATAACGTTAACCCAGAAACGTCTTTAAGGACAGAAAAGAAAACGTAAGGAAAAAAAAAAAAAAAAAAAAAAAAAAAAACGTCTACACATATAGATTTCAGAGCTAAACATAAATGTATGAGTCAGTCAGACGTGCGTCTGGTAAGAAACTTATACGTATGCCCGCACGTCTTGCGAGCCAAACGAAATTCAATGATCCATGTCGTGTTAGAGCGGGGAAAAAAAAACCTACTGCATAGTAAATGAAAAAAAAAAAAAAAAAAATTCTACGTCCCATTTTGCCTGTGAGTAGCATCTCGTTACCACTGCTCTTTGAATGCAAGGATGAAATGATCCGTGAAACGTGAACAAGAAACGGCTGCAAGAGAAATCGTTTATAATTTCAGAGCGTTAAGCTGGGTGTTTACAGTCGTTATTCTTTTCTGAAGTGACACAGAAGCGTAATGATGTTCTTTAATGCCGTTCTTCCCCAGGGCAACTTTTAGTCGCTTATTGATTCCGTATAGTGGAGCCCGAGATATCTCCAGTTCTAACAAGTGCTGTTGTATCTAAGAGCACAACATCCATAGACCATTCGCTGTTAAGAATTTATGTTTCCCATTCCATCTAACTGTTGTAGAATGCATATTTTATTGTTCTAATTAATATTTATCAATCTCAATCAGGCATATTGTAATTAGGACAACTATTTGTTTGACAAGCGATTACTCATCTTTTCCTAGAGTATGAAGAACCATCTCCTAATTCAGGTTTTCACACTAAATTATTTAGCTGCTCTTAATGGACAAAGACATAACATGCACACGCATAAATGCATATGTACATATATAGAGGAACGAACACATACAAACCGAAAGAGAGAGAATTAACAGCAAAAGAAAAGAAAAAATCAAGTCTAACAAATGAGATATATTTTATTTAATAATGTTCTCTAAAAAGGAAAAAATAAAAGAAAGAAAACAATTGTTAGTAGACATACCAAATAAGAATTATGTTTATCATTTTAACAAAACAGTCCGGCTTTTTCCAGAACCTTTAGAATAAGTTAAGATATATAGTTCATAAAATGTTGGTTGAAATATAACAATATTAAAACAAATCTCTCTCTCTCTCTCTCTCTCTCTCTCTCTCTCTCTCTCTCTCTCTCTCTCTCTCTCTCTCTCTCTCTCTCTCTCTCTCTCTCTCTCTCTCTCTCTCTCTGTCTGTCTATCTCTCTCTCTCTCTCTCTCTCTCTCTCTGTCTCTGTCTCTCTCTCTCTCTCAGTATAAATATAAACATTAGCATGTACGTAAGAGAAATTATGTGCAGTGGATAACAAAAATGATAAAAGTTACATTAACAACAAAAAAAACCTAAAGGTAACTAAGTAGTAATCTTTTGAAACCATAATATGAATGGGTATTGCTTTAATTATGTAAGATATCCAGTGTGTAAATATTTGCATGGGAAATCTGTTAATATCGTTATTTTAGTCTCAGATGTATTATATTTCGTTTTCTCTGTGAAGTATTGATTAAAACCTGTATATACTGTTGGGAATCTCAATATTTTTGAAGACAGAGGGATGAATCCACAAACATATTTTCTTTTCGGATTTGCAATTATATTTGCTCAAGATATAGAAATCCTTTTCACGATTAGACTATTTCCAAATATGACTGATATTTTTAAACAAGTGTTGATGGAAGCTTGCGTTATTCCATGCCCACATGAGAATTACCGTGTGCTGGACATAATTTTTTTTTTTCTTCTTTTTTTCTTCTTTTAAAATAATTTTTGAGAGCTATACCTGTGATTGGTTAAAATGTTGTAACCTCATAAGTAATAGATCTAGCAACAAAATATAATTGATTTACTTATGTTAATGCTTGCTTCAAACTACTTAATGTACAAGTATAGATGGGTATGTATCTCTTCAGTTAGAACCGATACCTAATACTTCGCAGGGTCGGTGCTTAATAAGTGCTTTAACAAAGGACCGAGGTTTGTGGTTAAAAATATTTCCTCCTGCTTGTTGATGAATCGTAGACTAAGGAACGGCTCTTCTGTCAACAAATTTGCAATATCTGATAATCACAATAATAACTTGTAACTTTTGTAGCAGATATTCTGTATAACAACAGTGAGACTACATTTGATGTTTGTTTTTTATTTTACTATTTTATTTTTTTATTCTTATATATATATATATATATTGTTATTCGATTTAATGCAGAAAATCAGTTAATGTCACTGGATGCAGTGCCAGTTAACAAGGATCGTCTTCGAATGCCAATTTTTTTAACAGACTGTTCATTATGGTAGTAATAAGGAAGATATTCAGATTTAAAATCTACAATTAGATTTTAAATCTGAATATATTGCTTTTTTTTTGCTTTTTTTTTTTTCAAAAGCAGCACGCACATGCCCTGGTTATCAAGTACGTTTCTGACATGGGTTACGTATCGGTGCTCGAATCACAACCGCCAACAGAGGGCCACGTGTCTAGTCTCAGCTCGCCTCCAAAACCCGTTGTTTCAACACCTCTATCTTAGCATGCAGGTAAATAGCCCACTGATACAGTGTTTCTTATCACCCCGGTCTTTAACTCGGCCAATTTAGTTGTGTATCTTGAAAGACCTCTGATAAAGGGTTTCGGCTATCTAATATAATGAGAGACTCTTTTCCCCAAGCGCTTGGACCAACCATCTAGTTACTTATCGTGTTCGATCCGAGTGACCTCCATCACTGACACACTACATTATTTTGCAAGTGGATCAGTTTAATGCGAAAGTGTGGAGAGAGACCAACAGCTGCGGAGTGTCGATTATTAAACTGGGTTTAACATGCTGCTGTGCTGTGGTGTCGCAATTAAGGCCGATGTTTAGTCAGTTCGAAAATGTCTGTGAGAAACTCAGCATTGCAAAACCAGAAATGGATGCAGATAATCATATCTTTGTTAAACTCGAAAGAACTACAGTCTTCCTAGTTGACATCTATACACTACATACTTGTATTAAAATAAAATACCGAAGTTGCAGCTAAATAAATACATGCACACTTACGCATATAAAATCCGATATCCAGTTTCTTACATTCCATTCCATAATATTTCGCAAAGGGAAAAAAAAATAAAAAATAAATGAACTTTGGAATTCTTGCTCGTCTGTACCGCAAAAAGATGTGAAGTGTCAACGATAACGATGCAAAGATTATTGAAAAATCCACGATTCTGCTTTCTCTGTCTTAATTTCAGTTTAAAACACCATCAGACATTTGACTAATTTAAAAATACAAAACAAATAAAAATTTTATACCGAGGCATCAAATACGAGCCGATAAATCCTAAAATAAATCATTTGATTTTTGTAGTTCATCCAACGTTTTAATTTTTAAAGTATTGTTTACAATTTTTTTTTTTTTTTTTTTTTTTTTTTAATTATTACTATTAATATTATTAATTCATTTTATTATTTTTTTCCATAATATTTTAATTGATAAAATAATATATGTATTACTAAAGTTTCAAAAAGCTGAGTTCGTTATAAGGGTTGAGTAGGTAATAAACAGCGTTTGATACATTGTGATCAGTAATCTTTCTTCGGCTACAGAACACTATATTTTAATTAGTATATATTTTATGTTTCTTTTAACTAATTTTTTTAATTATCATTTAATAAAGATTGAAGACTTAATAAAAACCTTTCCAAATCTGCTAGGAAAAATTAACAAAGAGCGTGTAAAACAAAAAGAATATTACTAGTCATTACTAAAAGTATAAATACTTTAAAATAAACAGTTTATGAGTCTCTGCATACGTTGTTTTTTTTGTGTGTGTGTGTGTGTGTGTGTGTGTGTGTGTGTGTGTGTGTGTGTGCACTAAATTTGTATAATGTAAATACGATACAGTAATGTTCGGAGATTATAAAAAAAACAAAAACAGTGGATACTGGACAAGAAATAAATATATGAACAATCGTAGTTAACTCTGTAATCACCCAGTACATAAATCACACGAACAACACCGATATCTTCGCTCCTTGAGGTTTTTTTTTTTCACAGAGTCTGCAATAAACAGTTTAATGATGATATTTTAACGGCTGTCTGTCCTTGCAAGCCATACCCGTCTCGTAAATAAAGCTAAATGTGCAATTAAACGCCTCAGGTTGCTGCAGGATGTTTCAAAACGCAAAACTCTACAAGCGAACTAATGATTAAACTGAGCTGATTCTCTTATTACTTGTTAATTGATAGCAACTAATGTTCTTCGTCTTCACGAAGGTTTTAAGAAAGAACCAAAAAAAAAAAAAAAAAAATCCTAGAATAAATAAATAAATACAAAAAAAAACCTCTTTTAGCAATCGCCTGTCGTCAAATAACGTATCTTTTTTTTTTTTTTTTTTTTTTTTTCTTCTGTTGTTTTAACTACGACAATCCTCTTACATCTTCATTTAATGAAACTTTGTCTTTGAAAGTTGGAGCGGTTGATTTAATGAAAATCTCCTTTGTAACAACAGCAGATTAATGGGATATGTTTTTGTCTGAAGTTCATTATTTACGCGTCTAGCATTTCGGATACGACACATTTGCATTAATTTATAGGAAATACGAAACCCGTACCTGTGTTTTATAGTTACGTGTGGGCTCGTCTTCTTATTTAATATGATTGGTGTTGGCAAAAAGCAGCTGCAGTGTTTTATATATGTTTTGCATTTGTTTGTCATAAATAAATGTACAGCAGGATAAGGCAGGGTAATAATCCTAGGATGAATGAGTACTGAAAATGTTATGTAAGTAAATAAACAGATAAAAATAGACGGAAAATGATAATTCAGCTGTATATATGGCATCTTTGTGAAAAAAAAAAAAAAAAATGGCTACATTTTAATCTTTCGTTTTCTTTATAATTTTATGGTTTGTCTTTCTTTTTCTCCGCAGGTTTGCTTTGGTGTGATTTTTATTTTTATTTTTACTTTTTTTCTGGCTTGTGTTATTCTGTTTCTGTTTTTATTATTATTATTATTATTATTATTATTATTATTATTATTATTATTATTACTGTTGTTGTTATCATTATAATCACCATGACCATCATAATAATAATTATTATTTTTATTTTTTAAACTGATATATTAAATGAATATCTTACTTTAATATTCTCTCTCTCTCTCTCTCTCTCTCTCTCTCTCTCTCTCTCTCTCTCTCTCTCTCTCTCTCTCTCTCTCTGTGTGTGTGTGTGTGTGTGTGTGTCTATGTGTGTGTATGTATATATATATATATATATATATATATGTCTGTGTGGGTCTGTGTGAAGTTAATTTTTCATGTTATATTCAAGACACATAGCTTAATTATTGCTATTTCTTCATTACAGTGTAACCGTACATCTAACTTGATTGTTAAAAGGCATTATGAGCTGATATCTTAAATTATTTCAGTATCTATTACAATGTATGCGATATTCATATCTATAACTATAGAGGAGCGCAGTCTTTGATTGATTAACGAGAAACAAACTTCGTGCGTGATTACGCATTTTTTCTATTAGCTTTTTTTCATCATCAAAGCTCACTGTTGTTTTCTTCCTTTTCAAACAGCGTACAAAGCGTTAACAGAAACTCCACGTATAGAATCCTTTCTGTCATTGCTTACATGGCATATACTTCAAAAGAAATATTTTTATCAACCATTACATATCTTAATAAATATAGAAATATATTTTGGTTTTTTCATAATGGTTCTAAGGATAAAGTATACGCTTCTTAACAGTGACTTCTAAAAAAATAAAAAATAATTTAAAAAAAGTCATTATAATAACTGTCCCGGATGAAGAATGCGTTAAGACGATCTTTAAAAAGATGTTCTGAACATTTTGAAATGTTAATCACTTATCAAGCTTTATTATTCCTTTCCTGAAATAGGTTTATATGGTGCTGTAGTTTCATGAAAGACATGACGTCACTGATACGTAGGAACTACAAAACATCGTTATACACATTTATTATGAATGGAACAGAATAATGTAATTAGCAATGTTCTTACACAACATATACCCCATCTGAGGTAGAATTAAGATTGTGTTATTAATACGAGTTAAACGGAAAAGGAATCTTATTGAAAAGATTCACCAAAAGAAGAATATTTAATGCATTCACTCACAAATCTCTCTCTCTCTCTCTCTCTCTCTCTCTCTCTCTCTCTCTCTCTCTCTCTCTCTCTCTCTCTCTCTCTCTCTCTCTCTCTCTCTTACACTAGCTCTCTCTTAAATATGCCAATGCAAACACGCACACGCATACACGTGTTAATATAAGAATGCGCACACAAATGCCACTAAACATACACACACACATACACATATCAGTACAATCCACTTACATAAAGTAAAAATAAAAAAATAAAAAAAGAATTACAAAACAAAAGTAAATGGAAACAGGATGAACAATAAACAGACCACAGAATTCGCGTACAGAGAAGCTGAAAACTTAATATTGTTAAACATTTTCAAGTGTGCTCGAAAATATAATAAAATCTCCACAAAAAAATACACATTGTACAGTAGACCCCCTACCAATCTTTGGCGTTATTCATTGCCAGTATATAAGTGATAGAATCCTCACCATTGCTTGCTCGGTGTAAATGTCTGTGTGTGCGTCATTCCCACTGTTAATAACCTTACAGTAATCAAACTCCTAGAGCGAATATGCTTCATAAAAATACACTAAATGTCATAATCGGTTTGCACTGTACTTATCAATACACAGGTTAGATTAGTGCGTTTCATTTCCAAGTATCCAAAGCAGTGCGCTTATTTTAACGTTATCTGTAAAAAATAAAAACTGCTTTACAAAGTCAAAAAAATATATATTTAAAAAAAAAAAAAAAAAAAGAAGAAGAAAAAAAGAAGAAGAAAAACAGAAAAAAGAAAAAGAGGAAAACGGAGTACTGGTTAGAAAATATTCACAATGTTAAAGGGCAGTTTTAAATGACACGATTCCAAATGATATACGAACTCGTCAATTGTCAGTTTAAAATACTGTGTTAAAAAAAATATAAACTAAATTATACTAATTTGTATAATCTGTGCAAGGCAAAACTGTCTTCGAAAGACTGTTTGTAGACAGCAAACATGCATGGGAAAATACCACCAACACTCTTTAAGGTTTTTCAGTTAATATTCATTATGTTACACGCCGTCTCAGTCTTCGTCTGTATAGTGTAATTCTTAAACTGGTCTACATACACAACATCTTTAAAAACTATTTGATAGTTCTCTTCATGTAAAGAAAATAATATAATCTGGAAGAAGATCAAATAGTTTGCACCATTTTGCATTAATTAACACTTGAGATACGAATCTACTTACTTGAAGAAAATATTTCAAAAAAATAAAATAAAATAAAATAAAAAAATTCATTTTATCAGTAAATGTATTAAGTTCATTCCTCTTTTGCTTGTTTTCCTCCGGGTAAAAAGAGAATAAACTGTACATCAGCAAAACAAACAACGTTTTTTAATCTTACGATTTTTCAAATTCGAGTTCAGTGAACTTAGTAGAATTTTCTAGATAACCTGAGAAACAGACACTCGACTCTCTCTCTCTCTCTCTCTCCCGTTACTCGACATGGTTGGTGTTGTTTAAATATTAAATCAAAGAGACGTTCCTGTGTAGGTAAACACTTGATAAGATGTTTACATTCGGCTTACACAAATGTGCTCACAAAATGTAGCATTCATATCATTTATTTCACTTTTTCCCCTCGTGTTCTTAGTTCAAGGAAAAATATCCGATCTCGATTTTAGACGAACGTATAAAAAAAAAAAATTTAGTTTATTTTTGAACTTGTGTTTATTAGTGAGCTGAGAGTGTAGTAAACTGTATATGTTTTAAAAGTAGAATTTCTGGTGTGTTATTCGTTATTTTATTTTTAATATATATATATGATTATTATTATTATTATTATTGTTGTTATTATTATTTTTATTATTGTTATTGTTATTATTATTATTATTATTATTGAAACAATATTACTTACTCAAAAACCAGCGTACGCACAATAATTGTTTTTGTTTAAATTTTAAATTTTAAAGCTTTAACCAAAACTGTGAACCATATTAAAATCATCTGGGTTTGTTGTTGTTGTTTTCCATATACTACATAACAAAAGGTTATCAAATTCGCGGGTTAGACAGTAATGTTTTGTGTGTTTTTTCTATTCCATAAGACCCACTTTAAAGATACGAACTCGCTGAACTGGCGTATACTGACTGTCATTTGAACATTTTAATTATAAACATTATTGGATTCTTTTTCTCCCCTTTTTTCTTTCCTTTTTTTTTTTTTTTTTTTTTTTTTTTTTTTTTTTAAATCGACACAGAGCAATGACTGGGAAACTGTACCCAAAAGCCTCTCTCCAATCTTGATCTCCTTATGAAGAATTAAATTCTATTTAGCTCGCCGACCAGCACTAACGCCATAACATAGCCCGGGGGACAGCGGCCTTCTACCAAACACAGTTGGATGGCACTACACGGAAAAGCTCCCTAGACGAAGCCGCGAAAATCCTCGCAGGGATTTGAACTGCATTAATAGGTAATTTTCTATTGCCATTATGGTTCAGTCGGCGAATCTGGGGCAAATATTGGAAGTTTCGACTTAGGCTGTAAGCAGAAACGTAGCAGTTACTGTTAATGCGTGGATGGTGTATTATTGTCGCTTTTTACACAGTTTAAACCAAAAAAAAACAAAAAATCTTTATTTGTTTTATTACTTTATTGTTTTTTCTGGGGTTTTTTTTTTTTTTTTCTTTTCTTTTCCTTTTCTCTGTTATTTTTTGATACAACAAAAATTCCATTAAGTATCACATACTTCAAACAAAACCGTTTGTTGTTGCTCCATTATTATGATTATTATTATTATTACTATAATTATTATTATCATTATCATCATCATCATCATCATCATCATCATCATCATCATTATTATTGATTTTTTTTCATGTTGTTGTTTTGTTTGTTGTTTTATTTTTTCATAACAAAATTCCAGCTCTAAAAGGTATAACAACACCTTAAAGACAACTCTCTACACATACTATCTTCATAACAAGAATAAGCGCAAAACTAAAGCCCTCTCAAAAAAAAGGTATGAGTACAAACAATGGCGGAGTGATGGAGCACGGTTCACGCTGTGGTGGTAATTTAATTAAGAAGTTATTGACAGAAATTACAAGACAATGAGATTGTTTTGAGTGTGTACTTCCATCAGTTCTCTCTTATCATATTGATGTTTTGCTTTAGTATAAATATTAAGGCGTGGAAAATGCTTAGCGAAACGAAGCATGTAATTAATTGTGAAGTCATCTGTAACAGCCATTCATAACTTGTTTTATTCCGATAATGAATCTTTTTTTTTTTTTTTCTTTTCTTTTTTTTTTTTTTAGTCCTTTCTGGATGCTGATCGTTTTCTCGTACAAGATACTTGGATAGGTTTTTCAAACGGGTATAAAATTTAAAGCTAAACAGAGCATGAGGGCAGCTTCACAATGATAACAGATTTTTTTTTTTTTTTTTAAATCCAACCTCCAAAGCCAAAGTATCTGCATTTTAAAATTTCACAATTAAGGTGCAGTTCGTTAATGGAAAATGCCCTGGAACAAAAGAAATAACTGTGATCATGAAATGAGGTACTGTCACCGAATCTACGTTTAAATGTCATTAATTCAAATTTCTGAATACATCTGATCAAAATTTTCCTGACAGTTATGAACTGATAAAGGAAAAAGTCTTGTCCTGCATGAAATAAACAACTAAATATTAAAACCACGTCAAAATAACAAGAAAATGTCAAAAAGCCACTTTAATTACTGTAGAAATCAAACCATGCGTCTTTTGTGTACAACTGCATCCCGTCAGTTCTTGGCTAAAATCAGTTGTTTCATACTATGTAGCTATTCGCAAATAATTTTATGTGGGAAGAAAATCTCCAGATCCAAATTTATTATGAAATATCTTCTCTTTACCACCCAAAATAGCATTCGACATGCTACTTGGACTGGCCCAGTAAACACAGTGCTGGGGATTTGATCTTTATAAAATTAAAAAAATCAACAACAATTAGAAACTACAGAACATGTATAAACACAAATTTACTATGACTGATGATGGTTATGTATTAATTTGTTCACTGAAACTCACCTGACGTTGTTATATTTTTATTCAATTCAGGACTTATTTAGGTTCGGATAAAAAGTTGAATATTCAGCACTAAAGTAATTCAAAACTGACGCCCATCAGTGTCAGTCAACAACAGCATTTTCACATCTGACCCGAGCGATGCTTTGAAAATGTGATGACGTCAACATGCAAGCCACTGGCTTACCAGGTGAGAGTCATAGACTTCACAAATCCCTACACATACATTCATACATACATACATACATACACGTTTACCTACACGTATACATACATATAAAAAAATACACACATACATACACACACAACATACTTACATACATACAAGCACACGTTCGCACATGCGTGCATACAAACATACACTCATAAATACATACACACATGCACACATACACACATACATAATACATGCATACATAAAGAATGCATAAAGAATGCATGTATACTTACATCATTATATTAAGTAGCACATTTAACTGAAAAATAAAGAACACGAAGTAAACAGGTACGTGTGTGTGTTATGTGTTTATATAAAACTATGTAACATTATCATCATTACAGTCTTATTACTCGGTACATTTGCTCTTATTTTTTTTGTTCTGTAATTAATATATACATTTATCTCTGAATCAATACGATAAATTTGGTTAAAATGAAAAAGTAATGTAATCGCTAAGTGCAATGACTTAGAAACTGTATGTTCGCAAAGTCGCGGAGGAACTAAACTTAGATAACGCTAAGCTCTACCCAATGGTTAGCAGGAACACACTGGCACCGCGCCAGCAAGAGTCTGGGAAACTTCCAGAAACCTATTGTGATATCTGTATCTTATGAATGATCGTCTTCAGAGTGCAAATAGAATTAAAACTACATACTGATAAGCCACTCTGTGCAGGTGCCTCTTTATGCCACTTAGCATTGAAAACATGAAGGCTAAAAACCCAAGCTGAACCGCTTAATCTTAAACGTAGTGGACTCTTTTTCGTTTTAGTTTTATCTTCTCCGACAGACGCAGAGTTTTCGCTAGGTGTTAGAGTAGTTTTTCGTGCGAAGGTTTACTCTTGTAAGAACTGTTTTATGTAATAAAGTTATATTTTATTATTAATTTTGTTATAATGTTCCAAATGGTTCTGGATGATTATTGCTGAGTACAAACATGAAAGGGATAATTGGTAGCGTTATGGTGTCTGTCGAGACGGTGTCACTTGCACCAAACAAATGCCACATGTGTTGTTAATAATACTTTGAAATTACTGCGAGATATAAATTCGATGACGCGAGTATATCTTGTTATTTTATAAAACCTAATCAATACTAATTATTTTGTATTCTTTAAACATTAAAAAATATATCTATTAACACCTCTTAAAATTATATTTAAAAAAAAATATATATATATAAAATATTAATTAATAACATCAACGTGCTGCTCAGAATTCAACTCGGCAAACAAAACAGTTTTTCCAGAAAGATTTTATATGCAGTTCGACCACACACTCTCACAGCCTCCTCATCAAATTTAAAAAACAAAAAACAAAAAAAATATGGTTTTGCGATTCCTTAGCCTAACACTTTGGAAGGCTGTTTTGACACCAAATTACAACGCCACAACATATGTCGGCAGTCGTTCCGTCAAAATGTTTAAACATGAATCCACGAAGTTTTCTTTTTTTTTATGAACTGAAAAGAGTATTCTTCTGACATTAATTGCATTTTTATTCCGTAGACTTTACAGGAATCATGGGGGGGGGGGCCGCCTGTTGCAATAAAACTGACGTACTGACCATGTGTCGTTCAACGCGCAGCTCGTAAATCAGCAGATATACACCCAATTTCGAAAACGTTTTATTCTAAAACTCGAATAGGATCATACCGTGATGCTATATACCTCCGTGATTTGAGACACGGTTTGTGTTACTGTGCTGCAGAATGCTAATTCCATGTGATGACGGGTAGAGAAATTTTCCATATCTACGAGTTAAGAAAACAATAAGACATTTTTAGTACCCTACTTTTAACGTATTCGTTTTGTTATTCTAACATTATTTTGCTGTTGATGGAAAAGTGCCAGAGTTATTTAGGCTTTAGTAGTAGTAGTAGTAAAAGAAGTAATGGCGTAGTAGTAGTAGTGATAGCTAAAACAGAAGTAAAGTAGTACAGCAGCAGCATTAGTAGTAGTAGTAGTAGTAGTAGTAGTAGTAGTAGTGGTTGTGGTAGTGATAATGTATAATATTAGAAAAAGATTAAATTATCGTAATAATAATAATAATAATGATAATAATAATAATAATAATAATCATAATGATAATGATAATAATAATAATTATTATTATTATTATCATAATAACAAAAACAAAAAGAACAACAGAAGTAGTAGTAGCTACTATAATGGTAGCAACAGTAGCAATAGAAACGGTATTGGTAGTAATGGTAATAGTGAAAAATTGGCAATGTCAATGGTATATTAAAGAAAAAGTAAGACACACATACATTCATTATGTGTGTGTGCGTGCGTGCGTGTATGTCTGTTAATGACGTCTTATTAAATAATAAAGAAAGAAAGAAACGAAATGATAATACAAATAACAGTATTAGGAACAACAACAGAAATAACTGACACTAGTTGTAAGTTAATAATGACTTAAATTACGTTAATACTAGTATCATTCCAGTGCGCTAAATACAATTTAAAAAAAAAAAGGCCATGTGAAAATAAAAATATACAACTTTTATTTTATTATTTATTTATTTATTTATTTTAAAAGATGTTAATAACAAAATAGTTTTGTTATTTTTCATTCTTCTTGCAACCATCTAACAGTGTAGGTGTGGAATAAAGAAATCGCAGATTGTAATTACTTTCTATACGTTGCACATTCAGACGTGTTGTTTAGAATCACTGTTTTTTTATACTAGTTCTTAATTTGACAACAAGATTTAACGCGCTAGTTTAGAATAACAACATATAATGTTGCACGGATTTTATTTCAGTCTTGCCAAATAATTAAAAAGAAATAATCTTTTATAATAACAATCGTAATACTGTATCGTGTTATTTACTACGTTCAGAACGTAAGTAATTTGAGGTATGTAATGTCATGATATTCGATAGGAATCTCGTTCTATTAGCAGCATGTTTGATTCTGATATTTCATACACGCCATGCACAGGAGTGATACTAATACATATTAAAGCCTAAAACCAGTTTGTCAAACGTAAAACAAATTTTGCTTTTCTTAGTGATTTTAAATTTATATTTCTAAGCCAGAATGTATTATTAGGGTTTTTGTGTTTGTGGATGCATGTAGGTGTGTGTATGTGTATCTGTGTGTGTATGTATGTCTGTGTGTGTATGTGTGTATGAATATGTGTGCGAGTTTGTGTATGTGTATGTAATTGTGTGTATCTGTATGTAATTGTGTGTATCTGTGTATCTATGTATGTGTATGCATGTATGAATATGTGTGCGAGTTTGTGTATGTGTATGTAATTGTGTGTAACTGTGTATCTGTGTATGTGTATGCGTGTATGAATGTGTGCGAGTTTGTATATGTATACATGTATGTTTATGTATCTGTGTATCTTTGTATCTGTATGCGTGTATAAATATGTGCGTGTGTTTGTGTGTGTATGTGTATATATGTGTATAAACATTTACGTGTATAATGTGCATAAGTCTATGCGGACAGATCACACTACAATGCAGTGTCTTTGTTAGACTTATAATTAAACAATTAAAAATTTAAACTTAACATTTTCATATACACAAACAGGCACATTTTCATTTATTTACAAATGACGCTGAACCTACATATTATCTTTATTCAGTTGTTACGTAAGTGCAGTTCCACATACATTAAATACTGCTTCGGGCCCTCCTTTCATATGTCTACTTAATTACGTACAGTCACATACATATTACACACATTCACTTAGACTATATTAAATTTATATTAGCTGTGGTAAATGATGAGTATAATTCGTAGAAACATTTTTATATGTTCAGGTCACTACTATATCACTGCTTATCTTATCCTGTATTTCCGCAAAGATTGCAAGGCTTTTTAAAAAAGTAAAAAAAAAAAAAAAACAGAACAGAACTTCCGGCGAAGTACGCTTCGTCTTTCAAGATAAATGGTACAATTTTTTTTTAAATCATAGTTACTAATTATATTTGACGAAGTACGTGAAAAAACATATCAGTAAATAAAAATTAATTAATTATTTGTATGCTAATAAACCTGATTGATTTGCTTAACCCCGACACTAACGTTCTTCAAGCAATAATTACGTAGAGATGATAAAACTATGTTAAGTTCCCTTTGAATATCGCTCTAATCTCCATTATGAGTGCTAATTACTATAATATGTTTTTTTTTAATTATTCTCTTGATGTTGTTGTTGTTGTTGTTGTTGCTGCTGCTGCTGCTGCTGCTGTTGTTGTTGTTGTGTTGTTTTGTTTTTCTTTCATACGTCAGTTCCGTTGACTAACTACAGTGGGGTTATCAATATTATCATTAATTGCTTCCTATCCTTGGGAGCACATGGAACACTCATCTTGTAAGGTTTAGTGCTATATTAAGATATAATTTAGACGCACATTCTAAATTAGTGTAAGCCGTTGTAATTATCAGGTGCTTATTTGTCTGTCTTGTGAAAATTTCTGATAAATACATAAATACAAGAAGAGCTTTTAACCCACGTTACAATTACGTTTAACCTCTTTTTCGAATATTTTAGGTGATAAACACATTGTATGGGTGGAGATGGTTTTTGAAAATATCTAACAGTCGCTATAATTTCTACAACCACTACTACCACTACTACTATCACTACCACCACTACTGTTATTACTTATCTGCTTGTACTACCAATTCTATTACTACTACTACTACTACTACTATCACTTATAATAACGATAATAATTCTACCACTACTACTGTTACTACTACTACTATTACTACTACTACTACTACTACTACTACTACTACTACTACTACACAACCACTACTACGATACTAAGCAATTTCTCCCTTGTTTGTATTTCGTCACTAAATGCTCCAGCCACCGAGGTATGTAAATATCTTCTTTTTCCCACTTTTACTAATTAAAAAACTAGTTTTGCGGTGCCACCTCGACATGTAAGTGTGTGCGTAGTTGGCAGCGACGTCGTTTCTATTTGTCGGTGTCAGAAGCAAGTATCGGTATAATTTGATACGAATTAGACGTCAAAGATTTCCTGCCACGATATCGCGCCAGAGTTGTTTAGACGCATTAAAACCTACTTTAGCTATCACGAAAACCTTGCTTTAAAATCTTAATCAGTTTGAAGCAAGACACACGTCTCTGTGTATATATGTATATGTATATATATATATATATATATGTGTGTGTGTCTCTCTGAGCGTACGTAGCTAGAGAGGTGCGTGTCTGTGTATACGTACGTATGTGTGTGTATGTATGTAAGATCACGTATATGTATATGCACGGCATGTATGTTCATTTATCTGTGTATGTCTGTATCTATGTATGTCATATGTGTGGATGCATGTAGGCATCTGTATATCTATGTATGTGTGGATTACGTATGCGTATAATTATGTATATATTTAGGCCAGTGTACATACATCTGTATTGTGTGCATCTATCTAAGTGTTTGTATATATAGATATAGATATATAGATATAAATATACATATACATATACATATATAGATATGGATATACATATATGTGTGTGAGTGTGAATGTGTGATTGTGTGATTGTGTTCGTACACATCTGAGTTAAAAAGAAAGCAGTAAAAATGCATTAGTAATTACCTAATTTGAAAAGAAAATGACTTACTTTACAGTCAGCAATGGAATATTATGTAACATCGAAACAAAAAGTTACTCCACTAGGTAGCAAAGCAACCTGGTTGTTGATGTCATAATCACGCAATTGTAGTAGTAAGAAATGATGTACAGCTTTATTGTTACCCTCCGCTACATTATACAAAAGGTGGCTAAAACTAGCAATTTTATTTTACTTCATTTTATTTTATTTTACATCATTTTATTCTATTTTATTTTTTCCATTTAAACCTTTCTGCCAGACTCAGTGTCATATACACAAACAAATATTTTTCACTTGCGGGTCATTAATTTAGCTGCCACAAACAAAGATAACTTTACCTCAGACATGATTTCATTAAATATTCAACACCAAGACATTCCTAGCTCTTGATAGCTGCATGTTAACTGTAGATCATTATACATCAAGCATAAACAAAGATAGGGAACATGGATGAAACTTAAAAAAAGAAGAAGAAGAAGAAAAAAGGTGGGGGTTGTTAGTTTTAGCATACTCCGCCTTTGGAAACAATATGGAAGTTGACCTCTATATGTAGCCATAATAATTAATAATACACAGCGTCTTTTAACTATTCTAAAATGTCCAGAATAAGAGATATCTCGAATTTGGATGCATTTTGTCGGATTAAATGTACATGAAGTTAGTAATTTTAAAAGTTCTTTGGAGTAATTACTTTTGCTAAACTTGCCCAGGTTACGGTCATGGAATATCATATAAATGTTACTGGGAAGGTTTTCTATTTTGAGTACGTAACTAATTATGTTATAGAAAGACCTGGCAGCTATTCAAATATATACTTCAATCACCATGGGGACTCTTTAGGTAAGGGGGGGGGATCGAAGGGGCAGCTTCGAAAACACAAGGACCAATAGATGAAAAGCAACAAGAAAATAAAATTTAAAAAAAAAAGAGAAAAAATTAAAGAGATGAAAACAGAACAAAAGCCTTTGAGAGAATGTCATCATTTTGGATGATAAGATATTCAAGAATAAAACACACACACATACACACATATGTATATATATATATATATAAAATAGGGGGAAAATCGACTGTGCCTCTTCCCAGGAAACCTGCCGGATGAATAATCCTCTCTCTGTGTTAACTAAGATCACGTGGTGTAACTGACAGTGTTTGACACTAAAAGACAACACCTGTGTGTTGTTGGTTTTCCTGTCTGACAATGATGAGCGGATTAACAAATGAAACTGATCATATTTGTAAAAACAACACGGATGTCCTTTGTAATAACGCGACGAGAATTTGATTTCCTGGACTTCGTGCATGGCATGCATTCTTCCCAAAGGAGCGGATAATTTGTCCTTTCTTTTACAGATGAAATAATTTTAGATGTGGGAAGTCATCTGTGGTTAGTTATTATTATTATTATTATTATTATTATTATTATTATTATTATTATTATTCTAAATTCTTTATAATTTGTTTTTTCTTTTTGTCATTCAGTTGAAACCTGTAATCTAATCTTCATTTACAAAACTAAAGTAATTCATATATTTTACACATCATTCTTTTCCCATCTATAACAATTATAATCATGTAGTTTCACTAATCTCACACACACCCCAGTAATAATAATGATAATAACAACAACAATCAAAACAATAACAACAAAATAATAATGATTAGAAGAAGAATGATAATGACAATAATAACAACAACACAAACAACAACAATAACAACAAAATAATAATAATAATAATAATAATAATAATAATCCAAAATATACTAGCCTATCTAATAACCTCCCATTCATCTTCGTTTTACAATAATATCGTTTGACCTTTGCATTGATACACGTAAATGTCTGTCTGTATCTGATACTGTCAACGGCACCTGTATGTTACACTTCACCGACCTTGAGCAATAATGGGATCAAACACTGTTGAAAGACTTGCTAAGTCTTGTGAAGGTTGCCTCTTTGCGCGGCCTTTGGTTGGAAGGGCAACACATTTTGGCATGCCAGCGCTGCTGAAAACATGCAGCTCTCTTTGAAGAAGTGTTGTTGGACCCGGGATCTGATTTACTTTATCGGACAAGTAATTAAATTGAACGAACAAAGAATGTTTTTGTTGTAGAAGTCGCCCAATATGAATTTTTTGGTTTAAATTTTTGTTTTTATGTGGTTTTTCTCTCTCTTCAGAATTTTTTTTTTTTTCTTCTTCTTTTTCTTTTCTGTTTCACAGATTAAGCTATGCCTATGTAGACTAAGAATGTGGAGGTATTTGTGAAAATTTATTTGTGAGTTCATTAATTAATGTATTCATTCATTTACTTCTACTATGTTTATTGCTAACACTACATCACCACTACTACCACCATCACCTCAACTACTATTAGTTTTTATTACTGTTGCAGTTATTATTATTATTATTATTATTATTATTTTCTTTGAATTTTGCTCATTATTTGTTGGTTTCTTTGTTTTTGAGTGCACGGCATTTGTTCTAAACAGTTTTGTTACAATAATCGGGTTTAAATTTAAAAATAAATAAACAATTGTGATTCTGGTGAAGGAACTAACGAAAAGTAATAACAACAACAACAGTACAATAATATTAATTATTATAAAAGCAGAAAAAATAATAACAATAATTAAAAAAAAAGGTAAGTGACACGAACATTAAAACATTCCACTTTCCAAAGAAAGATATTACGTAATATATTACTATTTTAATTTATAAAATAAAATAAAATAATAAAAAATAAAATAAAAATAATAATAATAATAATAATAATAATAATAATAATAATAATAATAATAATAATAATAATAATAATAATAATAATAAATAATAATAATAATAATAATAATAAATAATAATAAATAAGTAAATTTAACAAAAAAAACCCAAACCAAAACAAAAATTAAATTAAATAAAACAAAAAACAAACAGACAAAAAAAAAACACTTCGATCATCCTTCCAGTGATATCTCAATTATTGATTTCTCTTCGCAAATAAAACAACTAACAGAATCTTCGATCAGCGTCAAGGAATGCTGCACTGACAACACCAGCAGAATTTTACTGCATGGTGGCAGCTCCCCAACATGGCATTTTTAATCGACAGTTGTCAATTATTAAGAAGCTTTCGGCGGGAAAAATAAGAACAATTAGCTACCATTACTGAGTGACCCAATGTCTTGCATGTAACGGACTCGTTAGCGCTCAGTCGGGGTTAGGGGAACGAGTACATTCAGCCATGTCTTTTTGTTTTCTCTAAACGTATTTTCGTCAAATTTTCCAAGTAATCTGCATGAGATAGGACCCGTTATGAACGCACTGTGAGTGTGTCGGTTTGTGTGTGTGTGTGTGTGTGTGTGTGTGTGTGTGATTAGTCTAATTTGTGCCTTAATCCGATTGCCCTGACGTTGTTTAAGAAGGCGTGAATAATTTCCGTTAATTTTCTGTTTATTTTATTTATTATTATTACCTTCTTCTTTTTTTTTTTTTCTTGACGAAAGTAGTGGGAGTAAGTAAATATTTATTGTAATTAATGTGTTTATAACGCCTTCAGAGAAATCTTTAAGAGATTTATTTCAAAAATAAATAAATAATTTAACAATAACAAATATGGGATTGAGATCTGGGTCTGTCCACTGATGTTTTCTTTCTGTTTTTTTCTTTTTTTCTTTTCTTATGTGTGTGAATTTGTTATTCTGTCATCTATTGCATTACCAGGAGTTGTTTTACATATAATAATTTTACACTTAATTCTGTAAATAGCGTAAGTAGCGTCAAAACAGGAGCCACGCTAATCAACATTATTAGCGAATGTGCATGTATGTTTATGTGTGTGTCAGTGTGTGTGTGAGTATGTGTGCGCGTGTGTGTGTGTGTGTGTGTGTGTTTGTGTGTATGTGTGTTCATTCTCTTCACATTTGTGATTAGTATGTTTTTCCATTATCTCATTCAGCCTGTCTGCTGTGTTATCTCGTTCTCACTATCTCTCACAAATTTGCTCTCCCTGTCTGTTGTTATCGCATTCTCTTTATTCTTCGTTATCTTCAGAAGACTTTCATTATTTCTCCTTCTCTCTTCCTAAAGCTTTTCACACTACACCCATTTTCTATCTGTTACTCCCTCATCTTCTCATTATCTTTCATCTCTCTCTCTTCATCTTTCTCTCTCTTTTCTCTCTCTCTCTCTCTTCTTCCCTCTCTCTCTCTCTTTTTCTCTCTCTGTCTATTTATCTATATATCGATGGATCGATCTATCTACCTCACAAAAACACACATAAACACACACATTCCATAAAAAAAAAAATTAATTTTTTTTTTCTCTTAGATCTTCTGTCCAATATATAATTATAATCTTGAACATTTGTGCTAAATCCTACGGTGACATTTATCTCTTATAATTATGTTTTACTGACGAAGGAAACATCGAGAGACAAACCGAGCCTTCAAAACCGCCAAATGTTTCTTTACCTACCATGATTTGTTCTGCTAAGATATCGAGTTCTCTTCTGCTGCTAATTCTTTCCTCTTTCTGAAAGTTTTAGGTTTTTATGCAAACAGATTTAAGTGCTTGACTGGTCTTCAGTTTCCCTCTAGTATGTTTTTGTTAGGAAAACATTAACTGTGGCGATGGCTACGTCTAACACTTAGCAGCTATTAGATAGCCGGCAGGAGGCTCCCTTCGCTGATTCCAATCATTCATGAAACATTTCGTCTGTAGTGTTATTCCGTGCCACCACTTTTTTCTTCATATTTTTTTTTTTTTTTTTTTTTTTTTCTAGAGATCGCTTCAGGTAATCGAATATACGGCCGTATGTTTTGTGTGCCTTTCAACACGTTTTCCAGGTTGTTGAACCACAGAAGAATATATATATATATATATAGTTTATAACCTGCCGTGTACTTATGACTTCAGGTTAGTGTATTGGGTCGTGTCATCGTCGTCTTTGATTATTCAGTGGTTTCTCAAATATTCGGTGAATTGTTCACCCAAAAGGTGAATGAAATTGTTTTTCGAACGAATGAAACTAGAGACAGAAATTATAAAAAAATATAAGGAAATTTAGTCACCGGTCCAAAGAAACTTTGTAATAAAGACTGGTGGGTGAATGACATCGAATCAGTTTGAGAATCACTGGATTAGTTTACAATCACCACGTTCTGTTCGTGAATCTGTCATCATTAATCCATTAATAAACAACCCACGCTCTATTTTTATTTTTTATTTATTTATTTTTTTTTTTTTAAACTGCGAGATTCAGTTTAAACAACGCAGAACCGAAAATAAGTTATAGACTTGAGATATTTAAACAATATTTTCTTATATTTTTAACTCATTCAAGTTAGTTCGACCTACGTGATTGTTAACCTTTAAAATTCAGCCTTTATTTAGAAACTGTCTGTACAAGTATAAATTCTTGCATGCATTCGACTAGATATGCATTCATGTGTACGTACGTACATACAGACACACATACATACATGCATGCATACATATATACATACATACATGCATACATACATACATACATACATACATACATACATACATGCATGCATGCATACATATATACATACATACATGCATGCATACATACATATATATACATACATGCAGAAATACATAAACGTATTCTTTTTGTATTTAAACCGTAGTGCTAGACTTTTACAAATTATTTAAACCTTTGCTGTTTTTCAGTTCTTTGTTTCTTCTACTTGTTGTTGTTGTGTTGTTTTTGTTTTAATTCTTCAGTAACTATTAACCGACATAAGCAGTCCAAGAATTGCAAAGTCATGTGAATATCCTAAAAAGAAGTCACTACACTATGATATTACATAAAGGGCACACTAATCTGAATAAGCAAAAAAAAACAAAAAAAAAAAAAAAAAAAAAAAAAACTTATTTAAAAATTCCATTGCGTAATAACAAAGACGAATCTCAGTATATGAATTATATATCATGTGAGCGAAATTAATTTCGTCCATATCCAGCTAATCCATCTGTTTCTCTGGCAGTCGATCTTATCTCAGTGTAAATAATACTGTATTAAAAATAACACATCTTAATATTTTACAGAGTGGTTGGGTAACACAGAGTACAAATGTAAAAGAGATATTGCTTGTTATGTGTTATTATTATATGTATTATTATTATGATTATTATTATCATTACTGTTTTGTCATCGTTATTGTTGATATTGTTGTTGTTATTGTTATTATTATTATTATTATTATTACCGTTATTGTTGTCGTTATTATTATTTTTATCATTGTTGTATCGTTATTATTTTTAATGCTATTATTATTTTTTATTTTTTATTGTTGTTGTTATCTTTATTATTTTTGTTATTATTATTATTGTTGTTGTTGTTGTTGTTATTGTTATCATTGTTATTATTATTGTTATTGTTACTGTTACTGCTATTGTTGTTATCGTTATTATTATTTTTGTTATTACCAGTGTTATTATTGATGTTGTTGGTACAACTTTATTCACTTTGTAACTTTTGTATTCTAATTATTACATTATGTCAGGTTAGAATTTAAAATGCTTCGAGTATGTATATCTAAATAAGAAAAATCAAAAACAAGAATAGTATAATAAATACTCACGTTATTATTATGTAAATTCAGTATGCATTATAATGTAAAACGATAAATAAACTGATAATAACACAATAACAAGCGTCAACAGGGTTAAATCTTGTAAATATTTGCACAACCATGTCTAACAGAAGAATAAACTAGACATTTCACCTCAAGGTAGAATTCCTACACTAATACAGTGGATAATGAATTAACGAATCTCTCATCGAATATTTATAAAATTATATTACAGTTTATAATATTTGGCGTGAAATAATTCTACGAGTTTTTATATACCAACAAAGAAAGCCTTCCCTCACCAATATGCTTTATTAACAAGACGATACATTTAAAAATATTTATTATTATTATTATTATTATTATTAATAATAATCAATCAAAAATATATTCAAAAAATAATAAATAACTTAACACAACTAGAGGTATGTAAATGGTAATACAGTGTTAGACCGGGAAGTAATTCACTGCGCGACGTCATAAGGATTGATCGTGAAGTCATCTCTCCTCTGGTGATCTCCTGTTGCAACCACCTCAAACACAACAGATAAATAAATGTCCATGTAATTCGAAGATTGACCATACGTCAACGCTGTAACGTGAAAATATCTCGCTAAGGACATAACACTTCATAAATATGCCACGGAACTTTATATCTTGTTTCCTGTAGTGTGTGCAACGACTCTGAAATGAAACAGCCTTTCCAGAGTAGAAAAACAAACAAGACTTTTTTTTTTTTTTTTATTATTATTATCATTATTATTATCATTGTTATTATTTAAAAGGGGGGGGGGGAAGAGAAGAAAACAAACACTAACCAACAAGTTGCTGTGATCGAGATGAAACTGATAAAATACGAGCTATCTGCTGTTCTAAATCATACGTTACATTATGAGATGTCTCAAAACACGGCTTCAATGACAGACCGTATAATAGGATCGTGAACCAACTTTGATCTTTGGTGCTCCGCTATAATTAACAATTACTGCTATCCGAATCCAATGAAAGTAGAAAAATGTGCGAGTTACAGATGGTTATCTGAGATGGAATCTTTAAGGAGAACATCAGTGTCAATATCAGATTTTAAACAATTTGGTTAGTGTGGTATGGTGCGCTGGAAGTGATTGTATGAGATGGGATTTTATTTATTTGTGTGTATGTGTGTGGTTTTGTTTTTTGAAAGCATTTTTATATGTAATAATATTAACAACGGCTATAACTGCAGTAGTGGTGGTAGTAGCAGTAATAGTAGTTGCAGTAGTATCAGTAGCAGTAGAGTAATAGTAGATGTAGTAGTGGTAGTAGTGGTAGATGGTAGTAAAGCAGTTGTAGTACTAGTAGTAATAGCAGTAGTAGAGTAGTATTGCGGTAGTATTAGTAGAATAATAATAGCAGCAGCTGTAGTAGTAGTAATAGCAGTAATAGAATAGTAGAATAGTAGCAGTAGTTGTAGTAGTCATAATATTATAATGATGAAAATAGCAATATATGGAACATGCAATTAATAAAAAAAAATATGTGGTTCCTCAAATATAAAATACTGATTATTAAATATATTATTCATATTCTGTGTCGGAGTAGACGAAGAATACAGCAAATAGAATTAATACGAACAAACAATTAAATAGAAATACAATGCATTTGCACCAGTTTCAATCAAACTCCATTCTTCTAGTATAAAGAATGACATTTCTGTTAAGTTTAAAAAAAAACGGAAACGAAAAAAAATGAAAGATGAGACTAAAATAAAACAGTCACAAAGACAACACAACAATCACGACACCATACCGAATAAAACGATGGCCGTATCACATCTATTATCACACACAAATGTTGAACTTGAATACGGAATAAAAATAGAAACTTCAGCTCGCAAGCATTAAGCCGATGACGTAAACCATTGTGCCCGCTTTTCTTTTTCTTTATACGCTTAGGGAAAGATTATTGTATCTGTAAATGCATCTAAGATTTTCCTTCCGGATAAGACGAAGAAAAATACCGTTAAACGATTACCTCCCTCGACGAAGCCACCTTTATTAAGCGAAATATGCGCACATGCATGCATGAACATCTTAATTAGCGCGTTTGTTTCGCGTAAGACTCATCAACAGTCGTAACAGCAGCCCACCTAACCCTATCTAGCTCAGCAGGTGCCGCTTATCAAACGATCTACACAGACCCAGTTCTCTTCCGATAACCTCTTTTTTCTTCTTTTAAAAAAAAAAAAAAGAAAAGAAAAGAAAAAGACGAAGGTGGTAAAGAAACAATTAATGTCAGTGCCGCCGTCTTTAAACGATGGCGCTGAAGCTGAATTCGAAACAAAAGATAATGATGAAGAAAACCATTTCTGGAAACATATTTTTGAAAAAAGGAGGAAAATGAAGAAGAAGAAAAGAACAAATGATACGATCTGAAGAGTCGAGCAATTTGATTTGTGAACTGGTCTCAAGTACCGCTGCTTATCTTGCTGAGAGATAATTGTAGGCGTGGACTTAGATTTTCTGACAGTGTGCATCGTGCTATCTCAAAGTGACAGGAATAATTACTACAATACTTTTTTATACTTACAACATTTTTTGAAAATTGCAACGCCGTTAAGATAGAGTATAAGGTCTTGAAAGATGAATTTATGCACAATGTAAACTTACTTCTGATAGACAGTCATCTGTCTACACAACAACAACTAAAATATATATACATACTTTCTTATTTCTGTACATACATACAAAGAAGCATATATACATGCATACATACAAACACATACATACATACATACATATATATATATATATATATCGTGCACACACACACACACACACACACAAACATACACATACAAATGGCTACATAAATATACACGCATGCGTGCACATATAAATCAGAAAGTTATATATTAATGTGTCCCAGAAATATAGCGCCTACTGACGAGAAACAATGAAATGAAGAGTCATTGACCCACGTGCGACATAAAATATTTTCTTTAGTTTGCTATAAAATGATGAAATTAGCGTCTTCTTTATTTACTGTTGTAATAAACGGACAGAGTATTTCATAACTACCGTGTGATTCTTCAGTACGAGGTAAAACTATTTCTGCCACTTGGACACATCAGTTATCACAAAACCAAGTGAATCTCTTAAACTTCTACAGTTTCGTATTTATTTAAATGACAAAACACATATATCTTTGCCGTACAAAAATAACCTGAACTGTAACCGATACACTTCATTTTATTTTTGCCAGTCTGTAGTAATTATTTTATACAAAATACTATTATCTTCAGAAACTTTTGTTTTGGAAGAAAATTAAAGACTTATGTCTGTCTGGAAATGCAAACAATGATGGAAAGTGTCTTAGTGAAGGCGATGGCAATAATAATGATGGTCACAGTTTTGGAGGCTGTAATTACGATTTCAAATGCAATGTACGTGTATATGAACTGAAAATGTTCAAAGAAGCGTACACGATAAATGTAAATTTCTTATATTTTCTCAAATAAATGATGTCTTGTTTTATAAATGAATTGAGGCATAAATAAAAATATTATTTATTTATTTAGTTATTTATTTATTTTATTAAATTATATCTATCTATCTATCTATATACACACATATATTGGGGAATAATAAAAAAAATTAAAATTATTATTTTATTTGATTTATTTTTTAATATATTTATTTATTTATTTTTCTTTATAGCACTAAATATTCATCTTGTCTGATGCTACTCATTCGGCTCGTTGTCCTCTATATTATTTAACTTTTATTTAAAAAGAATAGTCTTAATTAAACCATATAGAGATTTAAAAAAAAAAAAAAAAAAAAAAAAAAAATCACTCATTCATTTTAGATGGAAATAATAAGAAAAATTCCTGGTTTTAATGTAACGGCGCTTATATCGACATTAACTCAATACCACGAATATAAATTAAACTTGTTTTGAAAACTTGAAGAATTTTGGCTCCTCTGACAGGTATATGATATTGCATTGGTGCGTTTCATCCATGAAATACGGCCAGTCGTTACAAACAATCACTTTGATGGTTTCTTCGACTCGCGGAATTCCACAAAAACTGTCATATTTCTTTCCCGCAAAACAGTTAATTAATCTAAGCAATACGAAGAACTTTTCAAAACATGTTAACCGCTAGACCGGTGCACATAATTATGTTACTATCGGCCATGTGCATAGCGATGTACTGTAAATCAGTGTATTTTTTGACAGCTATGCGCGCCATTATATTTCTAGTTCAAAGCGAAAATGTTTTGAGATCGCATCGGTCCGTTTCAATCTTATCACAGAATTGCCATCAAGCAAAAACATTATAAGGAACTGGTTGCTGTTGGAAGTAGTTTACTGTTGAAAATTACCATTACTTCGGTATTAGCAACTGCTAAATGCAGCGATGATTTCATTCGCTGGAAGGGACGGATCACAGAAGGTAACAGTAAAGCTGGCATATGGTGGCGACAAGAAAATGGCGACTGTTACGTCGCCGTTATCAGGTTTAGACCTCAATGGTGGCCGCCTTGATATCGAAGGACACACAACGACTTTTCGCTACACGGCAGTTAAAGCAATCTAATCATACTACTCATAAAAGAAAATAAGAACATGTTTTATTTATCTCGTACAGCACTGATTTGAAGAGAGTGAGAGATGTGGTTTAAAAGGGGGGTGGGGGGAAAAAGAGGACATTATAGTGTTTACCCAAGAACTGTGAAATGAAACTCATAGTACATTGGAGAAACGACCTATTTTTTTTTTTTTTTTTTTTTTTTTTTTTTTTTTTTTTTTTTTAATTTTTTTTTTTTTTTTTTTAATTTTTTTTTTTTTTTTTTTTTTTTATTATTATTGTTGTTGTTGTTGTTGTTGTTGTTGTTGTTGTTGTTGTTTCTTTCATTTTTTTAGAATGAGGAAATGGAATCTCGAACTGCGAGCGGAGCTACTCAAGCATAACTGTATTTCCAAAAATAACAACAATTTAGAAAAAAAAAAAAAAAAAAAGTTAAATAACAAAAAACAGCAATACTACAACGAGGTAATGATTTACACAAACTGAAAGACTTCAGAATAAGCAGGTTTTAAAGAACCACAGCTATAGAGACTTCTTGAAATTTCTTACTGTGAAAATCGAAAAATGTATAGATAAAAAGAAATATATGTAATAAGTTATATTTTGAAAGAGCAACAGACACTAACTTTTATCAACTGATTTAATCACATAATAAGACTATTTAAACCTTAAATTCATTTACAGTATTGTTGTATTCAAAGTACATTGTATATGTCTTAAGTCACAAGTTCATATTAAACCCCCTTTTCGAAAGATTTTCTCTTACACGATGTAATAATATTATGACTCGAATAACTTCTGTGTGAAATTAAAAAAAATAAAATATATCATACCCAAAGGCTATCAAATCTGTTAATCTTTTTTCTAAAGTTTAAAAATTTTATCAGAAGCAGCATTTTATGCAGGAAAACAATTTTTTAAAAGAAAGAAATGAATTTAAGATTTAAAATGTATTAAAAGTACACTGACATCTACAGTTCAGGTTTGGGGCAGTCTAACTTGATTACATTTTTGTACACTGCGTCTCATACTTTTTTTAAAAGAGAAGATTAGACCTGCAAAATAAAAAAGTTACGTCGACTTCATAACAAATTAATGAAGATTTTTCTTATCTTTTGTCTATTGCCGCAGACTTGGAAAATGGGAAACAAAGTTAAACTTCAGGGAAAAAAACAACAAAAAAACCCCAGAAAATAATTAAATTTTGTGTGTGTTTATTAATAGTCATCAATTTTGCTTTCAGTCTGATTCTCTCTCTTTGTGTCTGTCTTCCACACATACATACGCATACACACACACTCTGTCTCTCTCTCTCTCTCTCTCTCTCTCTCTCTCTCTCTCTCTCTCTCTCTCTCTCTCTCTCTCTCTCTCTCTCTCTCTCTCTCTTCTGCTTTTACAATGCATAATTATATCATTCTCGCTATCTGTACTAATTAAAATCTTATGTTTCTCATGCCAGATATGCTTGTGTTATTTTACACACACAAACATGCATACACACACATACACACACACACACAGTCAGACACATCTGTATAATTAAACTTATGTCCATAACATTGCAAAAATATCAGCATTTACATAGTTTATGAATATTACAAGACGTACTGACTACAGCCTGCAAAAGTTAAAGAAGAAATAAAAAGAAGAAAAGATATAAAAATAAATAAATAAAGTGTACTTAAGTCGAACTCACTCTTAAGTTTTCCCTATGTAGAAGTTATGCCTACACGTCATCGACCAAACAGATGCAAACTGAAAAAGATCGTATTAAAAAGCTATTCGACTTAAGTGCACTTTACCGTACTTCGTTATATCTCTTTTAATAATAATAATAATAACAACAAAGAAGTCTTTTTTAAACAAATATCACTAAGTATCTATTGTTTTACTCCGTTCTTCAAGCTCCGCAGCATTCATCAAATATTGGTTGGCTTTGCATGTTGAATGTCTTCAAGGGAAAATTAGTTGATCAAATATTAATGTCTTCATCAATGAAGCCAGCACAGTCAGCCTCAAATAACCCGATTTAGTTGTCACGACTTGAACATTTACTCGTTTTTCCTGGACGTTCTCAATGCAGGGAACTCACACGCAAATCGCTTGCATGACTGAAAGAAAAACAACACGAACTGATTGAGAACATATTTGTCACGCTGGGAAGTGTCCGTTTATTACAACAGTAAATAAAGAAGACGCTAATTTCATCATTTTATAGCAAACTAAAGAAAATATTTTATGTCGCACGTGGGTCAATGACTTTTCATTTCATTGTTTCTTGTCAGTACGCGATACGATGTTTGGACGCATGGATATATATCTTTCTGGTTTATATTTATGTATGCATTTGTATATGTATGTGTGTGTGTGTGTGCACGCTTATGTCTGATTATTCTGTATCAAGAGTTATTAAAGAACGTATTATCACAGTGAACAAAGTTTTCTGATACTTTACAAATGTAACTGAAGCTAAAGATGGATGTATAATGTGTATATGTGTATATATATATGTGTGTATGTTTGTGTAAGTACCTGTGTGTGTATGCGTAAATGAAGCAGCGAGAAAGAGAGTCATCAATACATTTTAAAGGTAAAATGTTTCTTAGAAAAATACTTTCTTCGCATACTGTGCTACACCAGGTGTATAAAACCAGTACAATGAAAAGTTTATTAGTAAGACGATACTAAAATAATAGCTACTATAGACATACTGTGCAAAACACGTCAATGTAATAGACATATGACATTTAAAGATTGGCGAAACAGTATGTATCCTCAAGATGAAATACAAACCAGTGTTTATCTTCTTTCTGGTCAAACAAGAAAATATGGATGCTGAGATGGACTGCCTCTCTCTCTGTTTATCTTTCTTTCCGATTAAATCTCTGTGTGTATGCATATGTTGAAAGGTAAGAATCTTTGTATGCGTGTGTGCATGTATGTACGTATGTTTAAATGTGGAGCTTTTAGGTGTATATGCTCCGACATGTGTATATGTGTGTTTTGTGTGTGTTTTGTGTGTGTGTGTGTGTGTGTGTGTGTGTGTGTGTGTGTGTGTGTGTGTGGAAAAAATTAGAAATTATTCCAATTCTGTTGGATATAATCTGACAAAGACAAAAAAGAAAACAAACGCGAATAAAGCAAACAAACAAAAACCTAGACACTGGAAATTAGATAATTAAAAAAAAAAACATAAAAATTCTGTTAAAATTAATATCATTACGGTTTGGGTAAATTAATTTATAGCATGCTTCAATCTGAACACTGTTTAGATATGAATGTCCTGAAGACAAACTCGGACTTCAGAAGCTTCTTCTCTCCAGAACACTTTATAAAGCTGTAAAGATAGCCATCCTGTATTCTACCACCAGGAACCGGGTGTAATAACACATTATCTGTACAAAATGCATCTTCATAAAAACGCAAGACAAGACTTTTATTACTGAGATACAGCGAAGAAGAGATTACCTGATTTTTTTTTCTTTATAAATTATTCACGTAATAAATTTATATCTTAAAAAGAACACAGGATGTTCTCGTTTTATTGTGCAGATGTCTGGACATAGTATATGAATTTGGCGCCGTAAAATTAAACTGCTTTGCGCCATGTTCAAAGAGCTTGCCTTCCCGAACGAACAAACTCGTAAAATAGCTTACAACTGATTAACTGTAATTTAATAATGTTTAACCTGCAGTTTAATACTGAAGAAAACGCAGTTTGTCTGTTGTTTGCTTTTTAAAATTCCTTAAGCTTATTTCATATTCCATTTCTTGCTCCAGAACTGATTATAAAAAACGCTGGTATGTGTTTCATGTCCGTGCATACAAAAGATCCCATGCTTCTACGTCATTCCTGTCATTCCCTACAAAAATATAGACACAAACACATAAACACCAATGTCGTACACAAGCAGACACATACACAGACAATCACAACATACACATACATATGCATACGCGCAAATACAACACGCATGATATTTTACGCCTGATAGTCTTTATTATTTAAAACAAAAATAATAATAATAACAATATCGTTAAACTCATACTCATTCATTCAGTCATTTATTCACTTTTTATATATTTATATAACTGCTTACCAGCTAAAGAAGTTACTGTTTTTGCTGAGCCGTCATTGTGTATTAACAGATTCGTGCACATTAATTCATCCATTTGTCCGTTAATTGACTTCTTCTTCTTTTTTAAAAAAGAAAAGTGATTGCACACCTTATACAAATTTGCATTTTTATTCTTAATGCTGTCCTTATTTTTCTTTGAGTTAAAACAACAGAAGTTCTGAGAGAAGCAAAGATAGCAGTAACATGAGACTGGGTCTCCTCAAAGTCTCCTCTAAATCAAAACACCGGTATACTTTAGATATTTTATTAATTCTGTTGAACATTTAATATACTGTAAGTAAATATTATATATATTAATATTATATACGTAAATATGTTAGATATGTATACATATGAAGTGTCTTTTATGCAAATTAATTTAGCAATTAAGCAATCTGAAGTGGAAAAATGTATTTCTGAATGTATTAATAAATATATAAAATTATGAAATATTGTTGTTTTTATTTTCACAAAACTTCCCCAGAGAATACTTTTTTTTTTTTTTTTTTTTTTAAATTTTACCTAAATCGATGGAAGTTGTATAAGAAACCTGAAACAATAATGTAGTAAAAACAGACGTAAAATAGTTTGACGAATATTACCAGACCTAATTTTCGGTGGGGAAAAAAGGGGAGGTAATGCCTAAAGCGCGGTCAATTTATTGAACGAATAATAAGTCTTCCGGAGGGTAAATAAGTAATGAATGTAATAAATTTAAAAAAAACAACAACATGTATTTCACTTGTAAGGAAGTATTTACTTTGTATGTAACTTTATCATACTGCATCAGATATAGAGTGGCATCTTACAAACATTATAACACAATTTTTACTCATCGAATGAGAAGTGGGGCTAAGAAACCTTAGGCAGTTTTTGACCACTACTACTTCCGAACGACATGCACTTTTATTTATTAATAGCATCTTGACCTTGACACCAACAAACGGCCTCAGTCATCAAAATTTAGAAATTCTCATGTTAAGCCGTCTGGACGTTTGGATCGTACCTATAAATTACTTATTTACTTCGTCATTTCTTCGACAGATTCAGTTTGTGTCCCCCGAGTGAGATTACATATCGTGTTTTATTATATAACAACCGATTCTCTTACTAACAATATTCGAGCGCTTATTTAACGCTAACATGGGATTTTGCGTGTAGGTGGTGTCCTATTCCATTTAATCAATTTCCTCTTGACATGATAAAACATATTCAGAAACACGTCTAATTAACAAGAAGCATGTCGTTTCGTGATAATGTACTTTGATTTACCACACACTCCATTATAATATGAGACGCGTAATATCGTGTCTTTATCCAAAACACGATAATTTTGACGTCCCGAGTTTGAATGAAAATACATAATTAAAAATCCTTTTTTTATTATTATTATAATAGTGGGTTTTTTTTTTTTTTTTTTTTTTTTTTTAAATATATATAAACAATTTTAATATTGTGGTGAATAAATTTCGACACAGACCATTTGAAAAACATTCAGTCCTTTCATAATTTTCAAAACAGCTTAATTTCAAGCTTTATAAATTTTTTAATCACTTATACTTTTATGTACTTCACTGAAGTACTCGTTTCTCCAAGAATGTTGTGGTATGTGCTTTCCTGTTTTAGGGGAGATAACCATGTAAAAATAGCTTGCTGCTAATCGACATTTTTATTTTTTACTTTTTTAACATAAGAGAAAGAGTAACTCGTTTTACGGAGGTAACGGGTCTCTACTCTCCACCGGCATTATCTACATGGCCGTGGCGTCTGCAACGTTTCGCACGTGCCCTAGGCGCCACGCGAAGGGGACGCCACTATTATGGTAAGGTTATCTAAAAGACGAATGTCAGATGTTTGGACAGGGACGCTTATTTTAATGCTAATCAACAGTATATCTATTTTCCACTTATACGCGTCCTGCTTTATGATCTTTAACCAAATGTATATGATGCCACAGAACTGCAGATTAAAAATGTGTTGAGAAAGCCATTAAATAAAGTATTTCTTTCTTCTGTAACACAAAATAATATATTTAGACGTCTTTAGACAAACATTCATTTATGTCGCTGAGTGTGTAAAAAGGGCTGAGACGTATCTTCTCTTGGCTAATTAATCTTCCATATCGGCAGCACGTTTCATCAGGCTAAGACTGTGTTTGAGTCCAGGTAACCAGTTCACTTGAATCGCTGCAGTGAGAAACTGTCCAGATTGTTACTCTAATCACGCAGTGAATCCAGTGCGCTGATAGTGTCAAGATGTAACGTGCAATTACACGGTGTAGCTGTGATGAACCGAGCAGCAGCACCTCTGAATTATCAAACCATTTATTTATTTATTTATTTATTTATTTATTTATTTATTTATTTATTTATTTATTTATTTATTTATTTTATTTTATTTATTTATTTTATTTTATTTATGTATCTGTTTAATTTTATTTTGTTATTTTGTATGTATCTGTTTGACAGTATGTACGAACGTACGTTCCTATGTGTGTATGCATGTATGTGTTTGTGTTTGTGTGTGTGTGTATTTACGTATGTATACATGTATATATGTGTGTATAACAATCACATTTTTACAGGATACATTTGTATGATCTCAGGATTTGTACCGATTTCAATAATTAACAATGTAAAGTTATGCGTACGTGCACGCATGCATGTATATGTGCATGCATATGTATAGACAGTACATCTAAATATTCTGGATCCAAATAAAGTCACATCATCAAACTCAGATAGGAATATACGAGAGGTCGATCATAAGTATGTGATAATTATTTTTGTTATGAATTAATTTTGATGTACAAAAGCATCTGAACCAAAAAAGCGAGAAGACATCCATCAAAAACAGTTTACAATAATTTTGATACGCAATGCACAGCACTGAGTTATCTTTTTAAAATATTTCTTTCTCTCTTTGTTGGTATGTGACCTTACAGGTAAAATAGAACAATGCACTGGTAAAGATAGAAAATAGAAAAAATATTTACCAAACCGTAGATAAATGACTGCTGTTAGATAATAAAATGTTTCACTTTGGATATATTTAGACGTTTTGAATAATGAGTCTGAATAGTTTGTAAAAGAAAAAAATGACAAGGAAAGTACTTTAACATGATTCTGGTGTTTTAGACCATGTTCAGAAACTGAAATAGACGCATGTGATGATTAAAAGTACGTTTTCAGCACAGAACTTTGTTACTGTTATTTTTAATTTTTATTTTATTATATATTATGTGGTTTCATTTAAGAAAAAAAAAAATGTTTAATTCCTTTAAGAATTATTAAAACATTAACTATTATTAAATTTAAAAAAAATATATATATATATACACATGTATATCGGAAAGAAACGTAAACAAGACATATATTGATTTGTCATTAACTTACTACACTGAAACTAATTATGCTGAATCTTTGTGTTGAAAAAAAAAAATCTATTTCACCTGGAAACACATAAAAGATATTTTATAGCTCGTCAACATCCTGTTGCGCATGCCAAATTCATTCGAATGAACGAGCTTTTGTTTCTTTGAGGTAAAAAGTTTTTTTTTTTTTTTAATTGCGACAGCGTGCTTTCGATCTTAGTTTGTCTTGTGTATGACATCTGATGTAATCTGTGTTCATTGATATCTAATAAAGATCGACAAGGTTAATGCGCCGTGAATAAGATCATGTGTTTCCTCTCTGTTACCGCTTTCTGCAGAGAAACAGGAAGGATTTTCGAACTGCTCTTTACATCAGAACAGTAAACGAGCTCCTGATTATACAATATCGATGTTCATTGATGTCCCATTGACCATCCGGCAACCAAAGTAATGATGACAAGTTCCACGAAGAATAAAAGAGCAGCTCTTTACATTATTTTTCTCTTTTCTTGCCTCTTGTTCTCGGCTCAAACGATTGTGCGGTGTAAATGATATTATTGACCCGTGAGTGATGATATGTCACACGGTACCTGCGAAGAAATGCACCTGTTGTAGTAAATCTGGGTCGTATGTAGATCCAATATTAATCAAGGGCGGATCTAGGAAATCAAAAAGGAGAGAGCGACATGTTTTAGGTGGATATAACCTAGTTCTAAGATTAAAATATGTTAATATATATATATATATATATATATATATACATTAATATTACGAAAAAAGAAAGAAAGCAGTAGTCCAACATAAGGAAGGAAGCTGGCCAGTTACCTCCCCTTTGGACCCGTTACGCGGTTGTTTTTGGGGGTGTTCTAGGGGATGTTTTTTTAATTTATTTATTTATTTACTTTTTATTTTATTTGTTTACTTCATAATTTTAATTACATTATTTTTATATAAATATATACATATTTATATATATATAAATTTTGCATTTTTTTATTTTATGTATAGGAGAGAGAGAAAAATAATATATGTATATTTGATATTACGTACCTTTGTACGTAATTGAGCGTGTGCATGTTATTACTGTTTTTTGTAACTTTTCCCTAATTTTTAATGCATTAAATGATGCCTTAATCTAATCTTGACAGGAGGAAGACGATAATTTTTAAAGTCTTGTATCGTTATCAATTTTATATGATCTTTTCAGAAATTCACTTCATGATAACTTTTCTCTGTTTATCATATGCTGTTTGATTTATTGTCTTTTTTGCAATATTATGTTTTGATCCTACAGAACATATGCGTAGAGGTCTTCCAAAAATATCAGTGTTTCTCTTCATAATCATTACAATAACATCTTACTATGGTTGTCTTGGAAGTGTTAGGAGTAGTTATAACACTGGTACTAGTTGTTGTAGTAGCAGTAACAGTGGTTGTTGTTGTTGTTGTTGTTGTTGTTTTGACGCCAGATGTAGTAAAACAAACTGCGGTAATATATACATTTATATATATATATATTTTTTTTTTTTTTTTTTTTTTTTTTTTTTTTTTTTTTAATTACATATGTTTAACAAACTTGTAAATTCAAATAAATAAAATAATTAATTAAAATATATTTCTTATTGGTTTACTGTGTGTGTGATTTTTATGAGGGAGAGTGTTTACTTTTAGACATTGTATTTATCATTTAGTCTGTTTGTAAGTGCCTGTGATAAAAAAAAAAAACCAACTGCTCCGAAGAAACATCTTTTAGGATATTTTATGGACTTTCAACTTTCTGAACACTGGCTGGAATGGGGAAAAAATCCACATAACCATATAAACAAACGTATCTACACAAACTCATGCTGTGAAAAAGACCTACACGTAATTTATAAATACAACACAAACTTACGTCTTCAGTTTCACACCCAGGTAAAGTATTTTCATGTACCAGTTCAGATGGAGAATCATTTTCTTCAACAGCGATGACAGCCAAATATCGAAAAACCATGCACGTGTGACATATCACATTATTCATAATTAAATCGACATGCGTGAAATATCACGTTATTTTCAACAAAATCTTTAAAAAGCAACCGTAAACTATTGCCATTTAAAAACAGGTTGAAACAGTTCAATCCCATTTTTAAAACGGTTTTCCTTCTTTTTTTTTCTTCTTTTTTTTTTTTTTTTTTAAGATAGCAGTGTTTTCCTCACAGTCCTTGAGATAAACAGACTGCATCCCTGCACGAAGCTGATTACAGAATCCATTGGGTTTATTTATTTATTTATGCCATATTTTTATTTGTTTGTTTACTTTTAAAGTGTACATTTGGTAATGCGGAGAAATAGTTTAAATGTGTTTTGCATACTTCAAACTTGACTGGTTGTTTTATTTCTTTTGTTTATTTGTCTGGGTTTAGCTTTTTTTTTTTTTTTTTTTAGTTTTTATTCTTTTGGGGAGGTGAGGGGATTGTTATTTTGGTTATAAACTTTTTTTTGTTAGTGGTGTCTTTTTTTTTTTTTTTTTTTTTTTTTTTTTCTCGGTTGAATCTTAATTAATAATGAAGTTTAACAACAAAAGAATACAGTCTAAATGTATGGGGGCGTCTGCGTTTTTCTGTAGTCGAGAAACCAGCACATACAGATATATCGATTAATTCCAGTTCTTTTTACTGTTAAAAAAATTAAGACAGACAAACAAACAAACAAACAAACAGAAAACCCCACACACAATGACGCCATGGCTTCAATTCTGAAGGTGTAAAATGGCGCCGTTGAGATTCTGTGTAACAGCAGTATTTTATTGTCATACTTTGCTTTGGGCGATTGGGGAAGTATAAAAAATGTATTAGACCACTGACTGGTACTGCAACGCATAAATTTTAAAAAGACAGCAATAGCAAGGTAGAAATAAGACCAACGCTGCCAGATACAAGGTGAAATGGAAAAGGATGAAAGGGTTAGCTGACAGAAGAGACAAAAAAAGATAGAGAGAAGAGACTGTACACAATGGATCTTTAAAAACACACACATCAGTAAAAATAATATGCTCCTCTGTTAGCCAGCTTGTTTGTTTCTCGATACAGCCAGTGCTACGCTACATGTCACATCAAAGATCATGATTTGCACGTCTCATTTTGATTTTAGAACCTACACTTCGGCACTTATGTTGAGGACAGATATTAATTTATCAAAGTTCATGACATAAAAAAGAGTCTACACTTTAATATCATCAGTAAGCATGGTCCAAATATACGGAGTTACCAAAGATCGCGCTATGCACGTGCATGCATATCAGAACATGCGCTTTATTAATTAAAACCAAGATAAGCACATATCAGTATACCAGAGACCGTGAAGTATAATGTTACTGTTTATCATTTTATGGAAACGTGCACTTAAATGACCAAATCCAGAATATCCGAACCCTGATCTAGCTTTTACATACGATCGAGTTAACAAAAAAAAAAAAAAAAATCAAAATAATATTTAAAAAATGGACGATTATCACAATTTGGGTTTTATTTTCCCGGTTAACAAATGAAAACTTTGATAAAGGACTAAACCGTAACGATTTTTACAACAGCTTCGACCTTTAATCAAAAAGTTCGTTTTAATCTAAATGTTTCATTACTGTACCAAATACTTCGGTTCACCTTGTCATGCGGCGTTCGTACATTTTCGTCACTGTTGACGTTGGATCATCGGAGTTCCCGAAAAAAAGGCGACGTTGACTGACAGGTATGGCAAACAAAAAGACAGTCGTTTAAATTTTTTCTTTTTCTTATTTGTTTCTTTTTTCTTTTTTTTTTTTTTTTTTTTTTTTTTTTTTTTTTTTTTAATTTTTTTAATTTTTTAATTTTTTTTTTTTTTTTTTTTTTGACAGTATGTAATTTTATTTTCATTTTTTTTTATTTTTTCTATCTTTTTCTATTATTTTATTATATACTTATGGTACTTCTGTTTTTTTTATTATTATTATTATTATTATTAAACATTTTATAATTCAGCTATTATGAAAAATGAATGAAGGAACTTCAAAAGAGAGATGTTGAGAAAGAAATACATTTTCTCCTTTCATCTTTTCTCCAATATACATAAATCAATATAAGCACACACACACACACACACGTGTACATAAATAAACATGCACACATGTACATAATTATACGCACAAAAAACATACCCATAGACATACATATATGCATACACAAAAACACACACATATAAATATCCACATAGAGACAGACACACAAGCATATATATACCATGCACATATGCACACACAAACACACACGTATAAAATTTTATTTACATCAAAGTTTCTCAAGATAACAACATGTACACTTTAAGCTGTTTCATATTCTCATCAACAATAAAAACAGAAGGTTAAATCTGCTATTTATTGTGCCGATGCTGCTTTATTGCATTAGATACAAGGAAGTGAACTATGCACACGAATTTCGTTTTTCCTTCTGTCTTTTTTTTCCATCTCATTCACGACGGAGAAGCCCGTGGATAAGATAATTGATGTTAGGATTTAGATGTATTGGTCACGTTTAATACCAGAGTATTTGATTGGAAAAAAAAAAAGGGGGGGAAAAAGAATAAGAAGAAGAATTATGAGACAAAAACAAATGAGAGACAGTTAAGTTACCAGTTCAAGAAGATGGTGGCATTTTGGAGTTTTAATTTTTGTTGTTGTTGTTGTTGTTGCGGTTGACGGTGGAGGTGATGGTGTTTTAATGGAAAGGAATTAATGATTGAAGGAAAGAAAGAAAGAAAGAAAAAAGGATCGAATGAAAATGAAAAGAAAAGAATGCATTTATTCAGAAACACCAGAACTGTAGAGACAGAGAAAAACAGAAACAGAGACTGTTATAAACATTAAAAAAAAAAAAAAAAAAAAAAAAAAAAAAAGACTCACAGACAGACAGAAAAAAAGATGTACTGCTGAGGAAAAACATTTAATCAAATTATATGTTCATTTTATGGAGACTCAGACAATCAAACTCAGGCAAAGAGAGAGAGACACCCACACAAAGGTGTAGAGAGGGGGAGGTAGGGAGAGAAGAAGAAAGAGAGTGAGGGAGAGAGAGACAGAGAGGAAATGAGGGAGGGAGGAAAGGAAGAGAGCGGGCCAGACAGTCGGAAAGAATGACAGAGCAAAGGAGAAAGTATTAACGGTCCTGTCCCCAGCAGTAACTGAGAGAGAGAGAGAGAGAGAGAGAGAGAGAGAGAGAGAGAGAGAGAGAGAGAGAGAGAGAGAGAGAGAGAGAGAGAGAGAGAGAGAGAGAGAGAGAGAGAGAGAGAGATTTGAATACGTCGTCAAATAAATAGGAAACGAAAAGAAATACAAACAGCGAACACCTGTGTTACATTCTTGACTGGTAAACATCGACAACTAACACATCTATGTGTTTCTTTGATTTCCTGCGGTGTGCTTGTAATTAGCAAAAGACATAAAACCTAGGCCAGAGATAATAACATTTCTACACCTATCTTTCATTACCCATGCGGTAATTATATCTGTCAACACCCTGGCGTCGTTAAAATAGTCCCATGACGAATGACAGTTTTGATAGGTCACACACACAGCACAGAAAATCTGTTTTACAGCGACATTTTGTTTTCTACAGATTTCTGCAATAACTTATTTTATGTTTAATAATGTGTATAAGATATAGGAAATGTATTAAGTTTGTTTGTTTGCTCGCAGATGCAGTAGTAGTAGAAGTAATTCCTATATTAACACGTATATATTATGTAGGTAGATATTTTAGCCAAGCATAAACATACGCACACACTCACACACGCCTATAAACATAGGAAACACTTTTAAAAAAAAAAAAAAATTAAAAATTAAAGAACAAACAAAAGACAACATATTCATTCATTACTCCGCCACATCATTATCTGATCAATCTTTGCAAAATTTTAATTAATGAATAATGAGCAACTTATTTTTCTGGGGTTTTGGGGGGTGGGGCTTGCGAGGTTTTTGAAATAGTAATCTATATACATTACATGAACTAGTTTATTGGACAGGTGAGAACAGGTAGGGAAAAAATATATAATTAAATAATTGTATCTTAGACTTCAATTTAACATACACGAATCTGGTAAATACCTCGACTAATGCATATCTTGCCCGCAATTTTTAAAACAAAATCCTTTATCGAATATCTTATGTTTTACCAAAGACGAAATCCATTAAACAGGCTTTTTCGATCAGCCATTTTTTTTTTTTTTTTTTTTTTTTTTTTTTTTTTTTTTTTTTTATACAGTTTTCACAGTTCAGTTTTTCTCACACTCATAATCTTCATTTCCGAAAACTATTCTGAAAGCTTGAAAAGTGCATGTGATAAATTAGCGTACATTGATTTTCGTAAACGTCTGTTGAAAACTCCGTGTCTGTCGTTTTCCCGGAGTGAAGCACATCACGCTGTAGATGATCGAACGCTGATTAACAACAATTAATGTGTACACGTCTATTTCTGTGGTAATGTGTGATTTTCTAAGGTCTTGGGCCGGATGATGTTTATTGATAATCGTGGAGTGTTGGCCAAGTGGCCTATACTCAAACACACTGACCTAGTGATGATAGAGAAGAAATATATATATATATATATAAAAAAAAAAAAAAAGAAAAATGAAAAAAAAAAAAAAAAAAAAAAAAAAAAAACGTCTAGCTTTGTAAACTAGTTGTATTGAAAAACGTAATTATTATTATTTTTGTTGTTATTGTTGTTAGTCTCCTCATCCTTCTTCTTCTTCTTTTTCTTCTAATTATTATTATTATTATTATTATTATTATCATCATTATTATTATTATTATTATTATTATTATTATTATTATTATTATTATTATTATTATTGTCGTTTTTGTTGCTATTGTTATTGGTGTTGTTGTTGTTAGTATGATTAATATTATTAGTAGTATTAGCAGTTGTAGTGTCTATTGTAAAATCAGTACTCTTTATTGTACCTTTTGAGCTATTTCCCGTTCCAGCCAGAATCAAATACCGTGCTATTCAGTTTCCTGTCTATGGGAAGGTGCTTATACAAGATTCCTTGATGCTTATCAGAAGATAGTATTAATTGCATATAGCATGCCATAGAGGAATATATTAAATTTCTCCGTCTTTACCTGTCAAAGAAACTAGTTCATGTAAAAACTTTTTTATCCTTCCTAATTCGGAGTTATTTAAACTGTGCTCAGTCTGAAGCAAAAACATTTTGTAAATTCTATGTGATTATTTTATTTATTCTCAAAAAATATATATATATATATTTTCTAATAGTAAAATATGACAAAAATATTAAATCCCTTTATGTTGCATGAAGATTGTATTTTTGTAAAATAATTATTTCGTGACGCAATTTCTTACTCGGAAATCCCAGAAATATAATGAGAGAGAGAGAGAGAGAGAGAGAGAGAGAGAGAGAGAGAGAGAGAGAGAGAGAGAGAGAGAGAGAGAGAGAGAGAGAGATGTGATTGCTGATGATTTTAATCACTGATAATAAAGGCAAAGACAAATAAGTAAAAACTGCTGTTTAAATCAGTCAGAGATTTAAGTGTATTTTTCATGTCTGTGTACAAAGCGATTGTAAAATGACAGCCTTTGTCTATCAGCTAATCATGCAGTAAATGTTTTCTGAAAAAAACCCAAAAAAAAACAACAACAGACAGACAGACAAACAAACAAATAAAATACTTCCTAATATTAGTTTACCGAGCCAAATTAAACTCATACATAAGGAAGACATTATTTTACGATTCAAATAATAATGATGATGAAAAAAATTAAAAATAATAATAATTAAAATGAAGAAAAACATCCTTGGCATTTACTCCCGAAAATTAATATTTCTTTACTGCTTAAAATATGCTTGTATCTTTAATCTTCGATGCAGTAGGAAAAATACGTTGCTTAAGTAATAAACCTAATTTAAATACATCATAACTCTCATCTACAAATCTAACGCACAGTGGTAATATTATTACTTTTGTGTGCGTTTAATTAAGGTTTGTTTTATGCTTTGTATGTAATTACAGACTCTTCTGCTTTTTTTTCTAGAGTCATCAGCGCCTTTGAACTGGTAGATTTTCAAGCAAGGTTTGCTTCAAGAACGAAATTAATATTTCTAATTCTAATTCAGAGTTCCGCCCACACAACTGTGTCCTAATAATTGAGAATGAAACAACAACTGAGTAAAGAAAATCGTTGATTATAAGATCTGGTATGGTTTGCGTATGTAAGATACATTATTATTATTATTATTATTATTATTATTATTATTATTATTATGAGTTTTTTAAGACGTGATTACGTAATATATACTCAAATTGCTGTTTCACTTGGTTTGTATGTGTGTCCGTACGCGTATATATTATTTTGTTTAAATTTTTGTAAAACAAAAACAAAACAATTCTAATTTTGTCGGCGTTACTGTTTGCTTTACAAATCCAAGATATTTTTAATAATTTTTATTTTATTTTATTTTATTTCATTTTGTTATTATTATTATTTTTGTTTGATTGTTATGGTTAACAACGGACGTCGATATGACGTCGTTACGACGTCGTGGTTTGTTGTAATTGTTTTGTGACTGTTGTTACTGTCGTTGTTGTTTTAGTTATGGTGGTCTTAGTGTTCGCCTTTCCCGTTTTACCATTTATTTACCTTTATCAAATTTCAATCAGTTAGTTCATCAATAATTATTTACAAAACACCTTAAAAAAAAACAACAATAAAAAACACAAAATACATATGCAGTTACAAAAAATAAAAATAAACAACACACTTTATCACGTAGAAATACTTCTGCATAATTTGTGTTAAAAACTAATGTGTAGAATTTCCACTAACAAATTTCATGACGTATTTAACATAAGGCATGTAATAAGCATAAATATTTATATACTTAACATATGTCGACGATATACGTATCACATCGGTTGTTTTTGTTGTCACTGCTTTCGACAGATGTGTTTTAGCTATATTGTTGATTCTAAAAATACATCTGCGAGAGGAAAAAAAAAAAAGAAAAAAAAGTAGGTTGATTTTTCTGCTTCATGATCTAAAGTTAGCAATTCGGCAAAACTGTTACTAACAACGTTATATAGCCCATATGTTATTTTTTAGATCCCTAATAGATGTATTAATATTCAGCGAAATCCTAGCACAAACAAACAACACATAATAAAAACGTCAGCTTCGTAAACTGTTTTTACAGCAAATCAAGCGAGGAGATATTTCTTTAAAAGCCTTAGGTAAACATAAATAGGTAACTGTATGTATGTGTTTGTGAATAATGGGTGTGTATGTATGTGTATGTATGTGTGTGAATGTATGTATATGCGTGTATGTATGTGAATGCATGTATGTAAGTATGTATGCATATATGTATGTATGTATATTTGGTAATATGCTCTGTCATATGTACGTCTAATTAGACTCTGCACACAGACAATATTCGGGAACGCTCTGGCACAGGAGGACAAAGTCCAATCATGACCTCACAAACCTGTCAGATGTCGCTGACGAGACTCGAACGGGGACGACGTTACCTTTCGGTCATCAAGACAACCTATGTATGTGTGTGTGTGTTTATATGTATGTACTGATGCATGAGTGTGTGTGTTTGTGTGTGTGTGTATGTGTGTTTGTATGTATGTATACATGTATGAATCTATGTACTTATGCATGTATGTATGTATGTGTGTGTGTGTGTGTGTGTGTGTGTGTGTGTGTGTGTGTATGTTTGAATCGGTAATGTGCTGTGTCTTTGATTGTATGTAGGTGTTTCAGAGAACAGTCTTTCAAAAGTTAAAATGTGATGTAGTAGTGATTGAGAAATGAATCCATATTTTCGCACACCTCGTTCACATTAACCCATTTACTTATACGTTCTTTTTTTTTGGGGGGGGGTATTTTGGGGGGGTTTGGGGGGTTAAGAAAAAAAAGAGACAAAAAAACAAAACGAAGATTAAAAAGCAAGAAAAGCAAAACTAAACAAAAGAAAATCAAAGAATGCAGATTTTGATATATATATATGTATAATAGCATAAAATTTTATCCCTTGGATTACCAGACTATACAATTCTTTACCTCATCGACATTTCGTTTATTATTATATGAAAGAGAAAACCGTCATTATCTTGCACTTTCCGTAGAAGTTGTATGATGTTCTCGCCCGTGTGCGTCAATGGGTGATACAGAATAATCTTGATCTACAAAAACACACTTGGTATTTTTGAAGAGCGCACAGTGAGAAAACAACAACATCCGGTCATGAAGTAAACACAAAGGTTATTCAATCCAGCTTAAAGTGGTTGTCCCGACATGATACTACATACCAGGTTCTGTGGTTCAATTATTTGCTTCGTATGAAAGTCTGCGTATACTGAGATCGTACACTCACCTATCTACGTCAAATCACGCGGGTACCAGTTTTTAATGAACTTGCCTCATAGCTATAGTAGTAAATATAGTAAACATTTCTTAATAAATATTACATAGATGAAGAAAAGGAATGAAGAAACATTTTATTCAACGACGCATTCAACATAATTTTAAATTTATTGTTAAAGGTTATATTGCGTCATACATACACATTTCATTACCTGCAGTGTCTTTAACCATATACGTGTGTGTGTACATATATATATATAGTTAAAGATAATGAAAAAGAAAAGCCACTGCCAACATGCCCAGGTTACTTTTTATCAATAAGCAGAAAGAGATCTCTTGTATAATGTGCCTTCCCAAAAACAAAAACAAAAATCATATAATACTGTTTTTAATAAACACACAATCATCGATAAACCTTTCGTTGGAATGAGAAACAATACAGTACGCTTTGATATCAACACTCTAACCCCTGGGCTACAGTCCGCTCCCTAATACTCACTGTGACGGAAGACTCTGACTTGTACACTGTGTGTACAGAAATACTTATAAGCTTCATGAACGCTTACAACAACTTGTACCGAGAAAGAAAAAAAAACATTCAAACTTTACCTATCCCTGAATTTCTCTTTCACTTGACGATTGTAATTCGTATCATGTTACATTCCTGTAGCCCGAACTCGATCTTTTTATTTTTTTTTTTATTTTTTTTTTTTTCCTTTTAAAAAATATAAAAAAAGAAAGAAAGAAAGAGAGAGAGAACAAAAAATTGTGCACTCTATAACACGACACATTAACCTGCAACATTCCATACATTTCACTAACTGTTTTATTTATAGTATTATCTATGTGGCACTTTGTTTTCTTTCCTTTTATTATTATTTCTTATTATTATAATGTTTTTTAATTTTTTATTTATATATATATATCTTGTTAACTGTATTATTTAGAAACAGTAATAGGCCGCTGAAAAAAAAAGAAAGTCTGCTCTGTATTTGTCATTGAGTAGCATTAAATTGAAAGTTAAAAAAATTTCAAATGTATATATATATACTTATGTTTTTTTTTTTTAAGAAAAGGATAGTGAAGTCATCTGTCGTGTCAGTTAAATGTTGAAATGTATTAAATTTGATTACATTCCATTAAAACGCACTGATACTGTCATATGGAATTTTACTGTTTAACAACGATTTATTTAGAAGCTTTCGTCTTTGTTGAAAAGTCAAGATATTATTTTAAAGTGTATCTATTCGTGGTAGTGTGAACTAAGAGTCAAAATACATTTTATTTATGTTCAAGTGATTAATTTTTGGCACATTGTTTATAGTAAAATGTGACAAAAACATTACAAAACTCGTTTAAAATAAAAAATAAAAATCCTGATAGACTGAAGCAAGAGGAAAGCTGAAAAAAAAAAATATATATATATATATATATATATTCTCCTTTTTAAAATTACCTAGAGTTTCTAATCTTATCCATACTAAAATTATAATTCAAGACTATTACTTCCACCCAAAGGATCGTTACCTAACGAGACACACCAAATGTTCAGTAAATATTAGTTAATTCATTAAGTCATTAATAATAACAACAACAACAACAACAGTAACAACAATAAATATAAAAAAATAATAATAATAATAATAATAACTAACTATTATTATTATTATTATTATTATTATTATTATTATTATTATTATTATTATTATTATTATTATTATTATTATTATTATTATTATTATTATTATTAAATAGTATTATTATAGTAATACATTTATTTAATAACCCTTAATATTAATAAACTTTCATTGATTCGTTTCAGGTTTAACTATCATTAAACAGTCGGTTTCAAAAATATAAAAAAAAGATACCTATTCCCATGTAAGGGACATAACTGCGATTTAAACCAGCCGCTGTCAGAGGACTAATTTAAGTGTTAATTATTATTATTATTATTATTATTATTATTATTATTATTATTATTATTATTATTATTATATTTGTTATCGATTTACTGCTATTTCTATTTATTTATTCATTCATCGATCCATTACCTCATTTTTTTTTTTTTTTTTTTTTTATTGATTTAAATACTGCTATTATCATCATCGTTATTATAATTATTTTGTTTCTTATGTTAAAAATATATATTTTATAAACGGGTCATTTATATTAAATGTCTTTCGTTTTTGTTTATTTTCTTTTGTTTTCTTTGTTTGTTGGTGTTTTTGTTTGTTGTTGTTGTTGTTTTGGAGGATTGGGGAATTGCTTGGTTTTTTGTTTTTAATGTTTTGGATTTTTTAAAAAACGTTAGTATAAAGCAGGAAAAGACGATATAGAATAATGCACATAACAAAATTCTTATAAGGAAGTAAATAATTGGACAAATATTATAATTCTGGAACATGCTGAAAACGAAAAAATAAATATAAAGCAGGAAAATTATCACAACCAGCAACATATTAGACTTAAAACAACAATAACAGTAGTAGAATTAGTAGTAGCAGAGTTGTAGTGGTACTAGTAGTGGTAGTAGTAGTAATAGTAGTAGCAGTAGTAGTAGTTGTTGTTGTTGTAGTAGCAGTAGTAGCAGTAGCAGATTAATATTAGTAGAAGCAGTAGTAGCAGTAGTAATAGTAGTTACAAGAAGAACAATAACAATAATGGAGAAGTAGCTGATGTTGTTGTAAACGCAATAACAACAAGGCAAAAAGAAAAAAAAATAATAATAAAAAGAAAGAAACAAAGAAACAAAACAATTTTTAAAAAAAAATCCTACAGTAAAGTTGTAACGCAAAACTTATGTCAGTATTTCAAGAAAATATATATAGTGCACATTTTAATGCATGTAATTTTATAAACATACAATACAAAAAATTTAAAAAATTAAAAGTTTTCTGTGCATTCCAAACTTCTTTATTAACACAAAGCGTGTGTACACTTCTGATTACATCAGCTGCGGGAACTTCATTAACTTTCCTAATCCGTTTCTTACCGCAGTTTGCGAAAACAAAACAAACCAAATGATGATACCACGACCACACACGACTGTATCTATCTTACTACTTACTATTCAACCCTCGATTTGCTCTCCACAGACATAGAAAAAAAAAAAAAAAGATGCGCAAAAACAAAGACCGCCGCTGACTATGCAACATTCATCAAGCATTACCATTTAAATTCTGTGTTTCATGTAAGATTTGGTCCAAAACCCCTCGTACTGAACTTTGATCCTTTTGTAATGAATGATTTAGTGGTATTAGCACCTCGGCTACGCACACCTTCGACAACTCGAACTCGTCAGGTCGGCTTTATTGGGTGTAAGAAGCGCTAGAGAATAATAATTGCGTGGCCGGATAGGTCTAAGTACAATGTAATCGTGTCTGTTTTAAACAGGTGAGAAACTGTAAAACCCACGCTAATAAAACATCGCTTGGAGAAACACCCAGTGTAACAATAGAATGGCATTATACTGAAGTGTGTGTGTGTGTGTGTGTGTTTTTTGACACTGAAATAAATACGTTAACACTCCTTAAACATATTTTATAAATTAATGTTTAAATTATATAAACGATATATATTTTTTATATATATATACAAGAACAACAGCAATAACAACAAATATAGAAATAAAGGAAAATAAAAACTCACGTGCGCAGACTATTTTAAAAGCACATCCTGTAGTTAAGTAAACGTAAATATCGTTTATGACGTCACAGTGACGCAACCGTTACATCGGTTAATTTCAATTGAAAACATCGTGACGGCAAGTCAATATTTGTTTATTTATTTATTTATTTATGTTTATTTGTTGTTTCCGTTTATTTGTTTTTGTGTTTCTGTGTTTCTTTATTCATTTTACTTTTTACTGAAGTTAGGATACTGAAGTTTTGTTTGAGGTTGAGTGTGAAATGCATTAAACCAAATAATAACGATTACATTCGTGAAATACCTGTTTTACACATACCAAACATCGCAAAAATTTCAATAAACTGAATACCTTTCTTGTTCTTTTTAACATTAATGTTTTTTTTTTTTTTTTTTTTTTTTTTTTTTTTATTAAATTCTGTTTAGGACCGTAAACACCTATACGTTCAAAACAGAATCCTCCTTTAATCTATATACTTAGTAATATACAAATATATTAAGCAAATGTTTTGCGGTTTGAAAATAAAACGACGCAAATGATATAAGACAGTGTCTGTCTCCATTTTAACCATTTGATTGCGTATAAACGAGGGAAAACACAATTTTGGTTTAAAAGTCAAGAGCCCGTGTAAGAGGATGAGTAAGTTAAAGAAATTCTGAAATGTCAGGGAATGGTTAATGGTCTGCGCTACTACTAATTTAAGTGTTTGCAAAGGTTACGTTATTAACAGGACAAAAATAGGCGCGTCTTTTCTGTACCATGTCGTGTCCAGTACATGCGACCTTGTTGTGAGATTACAACTGAAACTGTGTTATAGGTAGGTAGGTATGTATGTATGTATGTATGTATGTGCAAATATATGCATATACATACACACACAATGTAGGCTATATAAGAGAGCTATCTGATAATATATTGTTAAAGTTGTCTGTTTTGTTTCCGCCTTTGTTTTGTATGTATAAATAAAAACACGTCTTTTTATTTACACATTCACACACATAAACAGACGTACGTACGTACATACATACAGGTAGACAGACAAACAGATACAATTTTTTTTTTCCACACTTTTTGAATTAGTATACAACAGACTAAATATACTAGTATATTATCTATAATTGCATATATTCATAATGCTATTAATATAACCATAGAGGTCTGACAATATATATATAAATTTTTTTTTTTTTTTTTCCCACTTCGTCTTCTTCCGGATTTTTAACGTCATTTGATTTTAATTTTGTTTGTTTGTAAAGTAACGGAAAATAACCGTCTGTATTGAGCGGGAGTGTTTGCATAGTTGACACGTCACAGAGCGTCTAAATTTAGTCGTGGAAAATGACGTAAAGTGGCAGTTTGCCCATTGCCGTTAGACAATCTCTTAATTGTTTGGGTTTTCAGCTTTAGCGAATCCACCCATTTAACTAAGGAGAATTCAAACAAGCTCGCATCCTCGTGTGTCGCATCGTCTATAAATACAGAGACCTTTTGTAGAATTACGACTACTTGTCATAAATTTACGTGACCGTTAAAACCGCGCGCGACACCTCCACAGGTGTACGGGGGTAACGGTTTAGCTGAAGAACGTTTTGTAATTTCAAAAATTGTGGATTTAATTTAATT
>CM022665.1:24726945-24804445 GCA_012295275.1 Chrysomallon squamiferum | reverse complement strand
ATTTGATAAACAAAATTTATGAATCTAAGTGTAAAAATCAATACACTGTCTTCAGTTATTTGAATAATGTCTACGTCCGAAACATTAGATACAGGAAATGATGTCATATTTGTATACCTGTTATTAATTTTAAGTATAGATTGATGTAGTCTTGTTAAAAAAAAAATAATAATAATTAAAAAAAAAATATATATATATATATACATACATACACATATGAAAACGTTATATTATGTGGAATGATCCTAGCATAAATAAATAAAATGATATATATTTGTTTTCTTCTTAAAGATTTTGACGAAGATTCAGTACAGAATATTCCACCATTTCTACCATTTCCAGTTCAGCGCTTTCCACCTCACTCCTTTTCATCTCCGAAATCTTCTACAGAAATAGTCGAAACAACCACATCACAAATATCTACAAAATACCCAACGAAGCCTTTCCTCACTACAGTAGCAACAGCAACTCCAATTACGCCATCCACTATCACAGCAACAACAACGGTTGCAGCAACATCAAAAATGATTGAAATTCGTAATGAAACAAGTGATTCAAACTGGCGTAAGATCTGTCCCCATGGAGTCAAGCCTGGGAGATTGTGTAATAAGGAAAGGCTGTGTAAGCCCGGTCAGACTTGCAGAATCTTCTCAAATCTGGAATACGGAGTCTGCTGCACCAATGTACCACCAGAACCATCAGACTATAAAGAATTTCGATTTATTCCAAGTGAGTGGATTGGGGGGATTTTTTTTGGGGGGGTTGCTTTTTTTCTTTTTTCTCTTGTTTTTTCGTTTTTTTTTTAAACGTTTTATTTATTTTTTTTTTTTTTTTTTTTTTTTTTTTAAACTTTTTTTGTGTGTGTGTGTGTTTTTGTAAACTTTTTATTTTTTTTTTTTCTTTTTTTTGTGATTATCTGAGACTCTAGTATATATATATATATATATATTTTTTGGCGTGTGTTTGGTATTGGATATAGGTCAGAATGAGGTTAATTTAAGACAGTTTGCTAATCATCATTTGTAATATCTGTGAATGAACAGCTTTAAGACAAAGACATATTTGCATAATCTTAACGTTCGACAAATTTCGCATTAAGTCACTCTAATTTGTTATCTAAGCGAGTCAAATAACATTATCTAAAGGGAAATAAATCACAACATATTAATCCCATATGAAAACGTAGTTAGCTCCCCTCCTAGCCATTAATTTGACTATCCAAACATAATTTAAAGTTTGTTTTCATTAACACTATTAGAAAACATCGGATCTTGCATTTGAAACAACTTCGTGAATCAGATATGAAAAAATATATTGCAAACATTTTTATTTACACAAAACAGACAAATTCATCAGCTTTACTCGTGATGTTCTGTAACATAAAATACTGCAATTATTACTATTACTACTACTTCTACTACTGCTATTAGTGCAGCAATAATAATAATAACAACAACAACAACAACAATAATGAAGATGATGATGGTTATGACGACAATGACTATTATGATTATAATTATTATAGTATGATCATTTTCTTTCATTCTTTCATTGTTTGTTTTTTATTTTTATTTTATTTTATTTTTTTAATTCCTTCTTTATTTGTTTAGCATCTTTTCACTCTTCTACGTCTTTTTATTTTATTTTATTTTTTTTTTTTTTTCCAGGATGCAAACAGACAAGAGATGTAGGACCTTGCCGCTCCCTGGTGCCACGCTATTTCTACAACAATACCAGTGGAAGATGTGAAATGTTTATTTTTGGTGGCTGTGGAAACAACGACAACAATTTCAAAACGTATTCTGAATGCAAGCAAAGTTGCGGTGAGTGTTTTTGACCATTTAAGAACGAACGTAACATTTTTTTTTATCATGGCGTAATTATTACTATACTTACTGACAATAATCTTTATTAGTCATGTGTTATTAATGGAGCAAATAACAGCTGTTAACTGGTCGAATCGTTCAAATGGTGATGCAAAGCAATGACTGTTGCCATGGATATTTATCTCCAAGGGTCACTTTGAAAGATAAATTATCTAGCCGCTCGCAATTTCAAAATGGCGGCCATTTTCAAAGATAACTCTAATTTGGCTCATAATAAAAGTCAGTCTTTTGTCGTGGAAATTCCTGATTAAAAATATTTTTGTGTCACTTCATATGATTTAGATAGATTTGTAAATAGAAATAATATTATATTATTTTCAGTGATTTTATTGTATTTGATGATCTAAAATTAAAGGAATACTGAATATCCTTAACAAACCTCAGAAGATTTCTGTTCTTTTTAAATGATTGTATAAAAAAAAAAAACGGGTAAATGTATATTTAATGACACTTAACACAAAAATGTATATTAAATTCATTAATTTAGAATCTTACATTTCTTGTGTAGCAAACAATCAAACAAATAAAATAAAATAAAAAAATAAAATATATAAAATTTTGCAGTTAAGTCTGAATCCAATGAAATAAATAAATTAAATTCAGTAAAATTAAATTCAATATCCAATTAAATAAAAAGAAACAATATAATTTCTATGAATTAAATTAACGTATAATTAAATTACTGCATTTAACTTTAGATAAAAACACTTGTGATCTGACAGCAAATCAAAACATCGATTAGTTTAAAAACGGGTAATTCCTATGTGAGAAAATACAATTTGATTAAACCTTTCTTACGAAATCCTGTAGAAATCAGCCAAGCGTAAAAACATCGTGATGTAATGATTTTCTTGCGTAACGCATCATTATATCATCGAGAATTGCAGTCTATCGATCATCGATTTATCGATACAGCAGGTTACGACACGACAGCGATATTTTTGTTTATTTTTTAATTTTTATTATTATATTTTTTTAATTGTATATATATTTTTTTTATTATTATTATTTTATTTATTTATATATATACATATCAGATATGATTCATTTCGTTTCAGAAAGCGTAACGTCATGGTGATAGTATTTTAAAAATTAAAAAAATAATAATAATAATGGAGGAATAATTTTTTATATATATATGTATATGTATATGTATATAATGTCTATACTTCTAATGACAATCCATTGGCATCAAGAAACATTACCTAAGCATTATATATATATATTTTAGTTTCATGTACTGACAACGATTTTGGCTGTGCAAATATTCATTCATTCATACATTGCAGAGAACCCATGTCTCCTTCCCAAGCACCCAGGACGATGCCGGGCCGCGATGTCACGAGTGTACTACGACTACGAGACCAACCGATGTAACATGTTCTATTTCGGCGGATGTTCCAACGAGGCCAATGGAAATAACTGGGATTCTTTCGAGGAATGTTACAGCCAGTGTTTCGATCGCACAAGAAAATAATGTCGTCTTTTTTCTATACATTTTTCTTTTTTATAATTATACTTTTTATTGTATATATATGTCAAGAGTGAATTATATCTGCTTTTGTTGTAATTTTGTGTTTGTTGGTATTTTTCCTTTTTATTCTCTTTACTGGAATTGTATTGGAGAATTGAGATTTTTATACCTTGTATATTTGTATCATTTGTGTATTATTTTATTGATAATGTTTTATTATTATTATACTTTTTTTTAATTATTATTATTATTATTATTACTATTATTATTATTATTATTATTATTATTATTATTATTATTATTATTATTATTATTATTTTCGCTGGTGGCGTAAAAGAATGTGTTTTTTTTTTTTCCCCATATTGCTATGTGCAAAGCAATTTTATCTCGTGAAGTTTATACTCGATCTTATATTCGTGCATTATATACTGATTAAATCACGTAAACACACGTGGACAGTACATAACATAGTCTTTGATACGAGATATTTTGAACGGGTTAGATCTTGAAATACACTGAGCCTCATGCTAAAGCCACACACACACACACACACAAACGAACAAACGAACAAACATGCATACACACTCATATATATTACTTTGATGTATACTTACAAATATCCTTTCCATTAAAGAAGAACGGAAATCGCTCTGTTGTAAACCATTACTATTTTATTTCCGATTTCCAGCCGAAAGATAAACACAGCGAACTGGTTAGCCAAATAAACTTGTAAAATTTGATATTTGTGTAACGTAAATAGATGTCACAGACAAATATATGAGTACAAAGTAGGTACTGGAGAGGAAAACAAACCAAACAAAGAAAAACAGTGCTTATAGAAATAATTTCACACTATACCTTTAAGGTGATCGAAACTTATTTAAAAAAAAAAAAAAATTACACACACACACATATAAATATATATGCTGAATCTGTATTTATAGTTACAAATGTCTTCTTGTTTATCTTGATATAGATAATGAAAAAATATTTTCAAAAATATATCATATTAACGACCATAATTTACCTTAGCTGAAGGAACAATTTATTAATATAATCATCGTAATTAGTTTTATGATTATAATCATATCATCATCATCATCATCATTAGTATTATTATTATAGTTGTTGTTGTTGTTGCTGCTATTGCTGATGTTGTCCTACTGTTCCTCTTATTGTTCATGTTGTCTTTAGTCTCTGTGTGTGCGTGTGAGCTTTTTAGCTTCCTTAACCTTAATACATTAACTTGACTTACTCCATTAAGACCTAACCTTTATTTAAAAGTATCGATATAAACCAAACCATCCTCAAAAAAATCATTAAGTCAACATAACAGTAACTTAAGTAGACGAAGAGGAAAATGAGATGTAGAACCATTTAACAAAGTATATCTACTTACTCAGTTTAAAAAGAAAAAAATACATCTTTATCATTTTATGGATTTATATATTTTTTTAACTTATGTATTTAAGGTTTTTATTACAAATAATCCTAGAATTCCATTAAATATGCTTGCATTAAATGTCATTATAAATGGATTTTATTTTATTTTTTTTTTTTTTTTTTTTTTTTTGTGGGTGTGGTTGCTAAAATGATTATTTAAAAATTCGAATCAAGTAATGAGAAAATGATTTTGCTACAATGAATTTTTAACCAACGTGGTATCTTTTATCAAATGGTGATTCGAAGAGAAACAAACTTTAAAATAATAATAAAAGAATGGAAGAAAGCAAGAAAATGTAAGAAAAAGAAACGATGGAAAAAAAAAACAAGAAAGGAAAGTAAAAATGAAAGAACAAATTAAAATAAATAAGAAAGAAAGAAGGAAGGAAAAGGAAAAAAAAATTAAATCAAGATAATACAGAACAAGGTAAAATACAGAACAAAAAAAAAATAATACAGAATAAGGTAAAATACAGAACAAAATAAAGAAAAAATTGAGAATGGAAGCAGTAATGAAAAGAAAAAAACCCAAATAAAAACAACGAAAGGAAGGAAAAAAATAAAGAAGATAAATAAAAAAAAAAACAAAAAAAAACAAAACAACAATGATGAAACTATAAGTTCATAAAAGTTACATAATAAACCTTTAACATCTGAACTGATTTTTATCTCTTTTTTTTTTTTCTTCTTTTTTTTTTTTTTTTCTTCAGAGCACTTTACACATTAACATCGTTACGTCCACGTTAATAACAGCTACTAATGCTGCGGTATATGATGTTCACCTAACAATAATTAATTTCATTGACCGAATATCGAATTAACATTTCTCCATTTATTTTCCTCATTTTCCGGAAATACGCTGATTTGGCGTCACTTCCGTAGCATCGATCTAACACACACTGACTTTATTGTACGGATTACGCAAACAGTAATCTTAGGTCCGTCGAACAGTTTCAGAGAGAAAAATAGAGAAAATTATTGTTGCTGTTGTTGATTTGTTTTGTTTGATTATTTTTATCATTTCTTGCTTTTTTTTTTTTTTTTTTTTTTTTTTCTTTTTTTTTTTTTTTTATTTCTGTTAAAAAATAATAAAAATTCTAAATAAATTTAAAACAAATGTATTTATTTATTTATTTATTTATTCGATTTTCGTCTAGGTGAATTCAGTTGGTTGTTTATTTTTATTTGTTTTACTTTTGTTGAGGTTTTTTTTTTTGTTTGTTTGTTTGCTTGCTTCTTCTTGTTTATTTATTGTGTTTTTTTTTGTTGTTGTTGTTGTTGTTGTTGTTGTTGTTGTTGTTGGTTTTTTTTTTTTTTTTTTTCTTATTGCTGTTATTGTTTGTGTTTATCTACAGACTGGGATTAAATTTAAGATATACTAAATTTCACTTATAATTATAAACAGAAAATTTTTTAATTTATTCTTATTATTATTAATGTTGTTATTATTATTAGTAGTAGTAGTGCTAGTGTTGTTGTTTTTGTTCTTATTATTATTATCATCATCATTATTATTGCTATGTCAACAGTAATAAAAACAACATAAATAAATAAAATAAAATAAACAAAATAAATAAAAAGCAACATACAAATGAACAAAACAGAAGAATACCTTTATCTACAGACTATTTATTCTTAACCTAACCATAAAAAAATATATATATGTTTAATTTATCACGATGAACTGGAAGATGTTTTCTTCCTTTAAAATACCTACGTGCAAACGAAAACGTTGTTCTGTCATACAATAAATACATTAACAATAGATAATTGTCTTCACAATTACAGAACATCCATTAATATAGCACTCTGAATATCTTTACATCAACTGTGATGTAATGTAAAGGTTCGACTATTGTACCTTCAGACTGTGAAAACAAATCTGACAACTGCTATTAAAACATATCGCCATTAATTCATTTAGGTTAGATTTTCCATAAGAATAGGAATTTTAAATACAATTGCGTCGAATACGTGAAACTGAGCATTATTTTGTGATTTAGACATTTCGGCTCAAAGAATTTGTTATTTTTTTGGTTACCTGGATTTGGTACTATAAAATGTACAGCGGTCATAGTCTAGAAGTAATTTACGATAGTGTGAGTTTATATTAACTAATGTGGTAAAAATAAATATTTATAATTCTGATGAATGATTATTTAATTAGGATTTTTAATTTAAACTAGCTGATAAAATAGAAAATATTATAAACATTTAGACATAATTTATAAAATATATAATAATAATAATAATAACAATAATAATAATAATAGTAATAGTAATAATAATAATAGTAATAACAGTAATAATAATAATAAATAAATAAATAGGTAGATAAATAAATACTTTAAATTTAAACGAATTGTGGATTTAAAAATATACAGAGCTATTGTTTTCTAATTATAATTTTTTTAAATTAAATTAAATAATACTAATTTCAAGTAAAAAATATACGTTATATTACAATAGAAAACGAGTATTTATTTAAATTAACTGATGTGGATGAAAACGTAGAACTGCTATCAGTTTGTAGCTATAATTTATGAAAAATAAATATAAAAAGGATCAATTTAACGACACAGAAAATACAACAAAAAATTATAAATATAAAATTTAATTTATAAAAAATAAATATAAATGGTAATGATTTTAAACCAGCTAATGTAAAATTATATAACAGATTTGCGAATAATCCGGGTATTCACTGAAAAAGATCAAATAAAATAAAAAAAATTAAAAAAATGGAATTTTATCCGTTAATCAAGTGTACTGAATGAGATTACTTAAGCAGTTCGATCTTTCTGTAAACAGAATTATTTTCTACAGTTTCGTTTTAGAACTTTCAACGCACGATTTAATTTTCTGTGCATAATCATTCATTTGTTAGACAATAAAACTGAAAGGTATTGACTGTCAAACTATGAAAGTGTTTACTTTTATCTTTTCTGTGTAAGTATCTGTGTTTGTCTGTATATACGTGCAAACGTGCACGAGTTTTGTGTAAAACGAAAATATCGTAATTCCGTTTTGTTTTTTTCCATTTTGCAAGAAGACAAGTAATTAAAGGAAAGTATCAGCCAAAGAAAAACAAAACAAGAACGGAGGTTGAGACAAGCCCTAAAGTCGTGTCGAACAGATAAATAAAGTCATCTTGGGAGCTGTGTCATCTTATGATGTTTTAGACGTGTTAATTTTAGGCTGCATGTAAAAGCACTTAACCACTACTTCATCCTTTCAAGTACAAATGAATGCTGCATTACGAAGAATGGGTGCAGTGCTTGGCAAGGCAACAAGTGCATTTTGTTTGCACACAGGGAACTGTCGTGCATGTTGACGACAGTCGTATACCTGACTGCAAACATTAGGCTTGTAATAATCGTCAGTTACTAGCACAGACAATCTGAAGTCTGTCAAGCAATTTATTTCAGTATTTGTCTAGTTCAATCCAGTGTTGAAACTGTACACACGGCGACTGACTGAATCACTCACTGCGTTGTTATCTTCCTTCTATCGTTTAAAGGTTGGGAAATATCGGATCGTAATAATTATACGGAAATATTTACTGTTGTGTATGTTCGTGTGTGTGTGTGTGTGTTTTGTGCGTTCCATTATAAGTTGCTTTACTGATTAATCACTAAGAATTTGCGTCATCAAATAAAATAATGAATATTTTATTAATAACTGAAATACAGTGTACATCGACTTACGAGTGCCAACTTACGAGTTTTTTCGAGTTACGAGCAGTCTGCCGGTTTATTTTTGCTTTGAGTTGCGAGAAAATATCCGAGTTACGAGCGAGCTTCAGATACAACGCCGCTAGTTGGCGCAATGAACAATAAAACATCCGCCCAGCATCCCTCGTCTCACTCGTTTAGTTCACATGGTTACCTCGCCGCGGAAGCATCTCTGGTGGGTTGTGCCTTTTTCTGGCCATGGATCGTAAGAAAGTAAGTGCAAAGGACGGTACTGAGAAGAAGGAGCGGATGATGTCATTGACTTAAAGCTTCAATTCATAGAAAAAATTTAGCGTGTGTGCATGAAGTCGACTTGGCCAGGCAGTACTTCTAGGCGTTGTACTTCTACGAAATGTACATACTGAAGCAGAAGGAGTCGAGTAAGGTTGTAACTCCAGCCAAAGGCATAAAAATAATTTGTCTGATCTCCAAGTTAAAAACAGTTTACAAAACCAATTTATTTCTTTACATTTTATTTTATTTTATTTTTATACAATATTTGTCATTTATAAATACATTTTTTTAATTTAAAAACACGTTACAAAAAAAGGGGGGGTGGTTTTGGGGGGCTGGAACGGATTAATGGTATTTCAATTCATTTCAGTTGGGAAAATTGATTTGTTATACGAGCAATTTGAGATACGAACTCGATCACGAAACGAATTAAGCTCGTAAGTCAAGGTACCACTGTATATGTATTTTTGGACAATGATATGAAATGGGGCACTCTGATATCGAAACGAAGTGATAGTGTTAAATGAGAAAAGATGTTTTATAATTAACTTGCAACTTGTGTAGATGTCGAACAAAAACGAAAAACCAAAAAGAAAAAAAGGAAAAAAAAAAGAAAGAAAGAAAGAAAAAAGATAAATATCACTTTTTTTTTAAAAACGTCCGGGGTTTTCGTTCGATACCATAATTACTGGTACTTAATATACAATTTTCATATAATTATATAATCAAGATGGCATAATCCATAAAACGATATAAAATATACCTCTTCAACTTTTGAACCGCTACTCGCATCAGCAGCAACAATACATGCGTATTTTAACATGACTCTTTTGAAGCTCTTATAGAAGTTATAATCCGTTTATAGAACAACAACAAAAAATACGATTTAGCTGAAATTAGTACTAGAAGGTCAATTATTGGTTTATTGATGGTGCACTGATATTTTGTCTTTTTCCGTGTTGGCAGAGAGAGAAAATATTGCAACGGACTGTTTAACAATGAACTGTTGTGAAACAATGAATAGTGATTCTTTCGGGGACGCGTCAACGTGGAAACCAACAACTACAGGATGCGCACTTTTCTTTGACGCTGTTCTACAAATATGTAATCATAATGTCATGTGTCGAGATTGTGATTCAAGATTACAATAACTGGATAAAGAGAAGGAGAAATGAAAAAAAAAGCATTTTAATAATGATGATAACGATAAGAAGACGCGATGATGATTGTGAAAAAGGAATTATGATGATGATGATGATGATGATGATGATGATAACGATGAATTAAGAAGAAAAAATAGAAATAAATATAGGATGAAAAATGATTATGATGATGATGATGATGATAATGATGAATTAAGAAGAAAAAATAGAAATAAATATAGGATGAAAAATGATGATGATGATGATGATGAAAATATAAAACAAAATAAAAAATAACTTTTTTAAAAGCAGTTCTTGACATTATAAACACCGAGCCATTGTTTTTTAACTAAACAAAACTTTCTGTACTTTGCTTTTTATGAAAGTACATGCAGCCTATCAAAACAAATATGTTGGTTACACACCGTCGAGGTTTTTTTTCTTTTATGGACAAAAGTCAGATATAAACTGTAATTCAAACACTCTTCTGAGTTCAATGGTCTTTTTGAACGCCTACTTATAAATGATAGATCAGAGTTAAACAAATAATACTACTAGAATCGGAAATGCTGATCAGATGATGTTACACTTGAAAAAATTGCACGGTCTTCTCATGATTTTCTTTTCCATCGAGATATCAAAAGAATACAATTTGCTAAGTGTCTTCATCGATTATACCCCAGTCACTTACTGTCGAGTAATGAACACTTGATATATTTGCTTTAATATTCTGTTCTTTATCTCTTTAGATCTGAATATCACTTTTTTTGGAGATCGAATCAGCTGTCATGTATTGTTCACGTTATACACAGAATCGTATAAGTTCTATAGTATATGACGTCATAATTCTATGACGTTTCATCTGTTTGTTTCTGTGTGAACTACACATTTTCGTTGTTCTGTGAGGCTACTAGAAATAGAAACACGGACGGACCTTATCTTTCTCGCACCCACTATCCATATTTTTTATTCCTTCTCAAAGCAATAATAATAAAAAAAATAATAATAAATTGAATTCATTAACAGGACAAAGGTATCATAAGCCTGACAATAATTAAACTTGGCCAATATAGTATTAGCTCAACAACGTTCTTGACGTGTTAATAAAGTTCAGTCTTAAAGAATGCGGCCAATGGTATATTGTGTAGATAGGTTACTATGTTATTGGGATGAAGGTCTAATAATAACTTACAGATTAATATTGAAAATAGATACTCTTCTTAGGAGCAGATTTATAAGGTTCGGGTAACATGATATTGCGTAGGCATTATGTTTTGCGTATTATTAAGATGAAGAGTTATTTATGGTGTTAATATTTAATGGAAGTTATTATCCTGAAACTTGGAACTTTAGCACGAAACCTCTTTATGATTTTTTGATTTGCCCACCTCAGATTTTCCGTCTTTTTTTTTTACCAGTGCTGCTATGTCTGGCAAGAGTAAAGTCTGAAGAGTTCTATTGATGCTTTTCTCTACTCGAAAATGCTCTTACATGGGACGAGGTAAATGCATCCTTTCTTTATTGGCGTTAGAGTAATAATCGATTCACAATTCCATCAGTATTTGAATCTGACTACTTTGTGTTTAGATTATTGTTTGATGTCTAATAGCTGGCTCATTTCTTTGTCGTAACTTGACACGAGAATGGTTGCGTTGTATTTAGCTTTCTTGGCAGTCGCCGAATACGCTACTTTGCGGTGAGTAAATAGCCTTATGGATTTGAATTTACTTATCAGTTTTATTTTTATTTAACTTTTTTTGCCAAAATTATAGATGGATAGGCAGTTTATTGATATAGAGAATAATGTGTCAAATGTGTAAATATGTTAAATACAGTATTTATGAAAACTACAGAAAGCCGCTTCCTGTAACTGACCAATGCTTATATAACTGCAAATAATTTATTACGGTTACATTAAAAACCCTGACTGTTAATTGCTTTAGAGTATTTTGACAGATATAATACCACATTAATAGATTCTAAAAGGGACATTTAGTTAGACTAGCCACTCACACAAACTGTTATTTTTTAGCTGTCATTCAGGCATGGATAAATGCCGTGCTAGTATGACTGGAGTTTTCACGGTATAAAACCGAACAACTAATATTTCGGCAATCTATAATTTTCAAATTAATCAGGAAAATTAAATGCTCTTAAAAGTTAAAACAGTTACCATGGACACGCAATGGCTCAGCAGTAGATCACTGACCTGAGCCATGGTACTCTGCAGGATTAATTCCTCCAGGCGTCATTACATAACTTTTTTACCATTCCAACCAGTGTCCCTTTTAATAGTTTATAAAATATCTTAGATATATTTTTAATCTCTGTGGAAAGATCCATGTAAAATATAGTGGCCCATTGCATGTTTAGTTATCTCTTTGAGGTCACTGAGATTAAAAATGTATGCAGCTTAATGTTAAAGTATATCTTTCTTCTTTTATTTCTTCCTTACTAACCTTATATTTTATTTAATTGTTATTTATTTGTTACATGTTATTTGTTATTTTATTTTATTTTATTTTTATTTTTATTTTTATTTTTATTTTTGTTTATTTATTTTATTTTATTTATTTATTTATTTATTTTATTTTATTTTATTTTTATTTTTATTTTTATTTTTTTTTTTTTTATTTTTTTTTTTTTTTTTTTTTTTTTTTTTTTTTTTATTTTTTTTAATTTTTTTTTTATTATTATTATTATTTTTTTTTATTATTATTATTTTTCAACCATCTCATCAGCATGTTTTTTAACTAATAAAAATTATAAACCTTGCACTCTGTGCTATGCAGTGGATATTAATTTTGATTTTTTTTTTCTCCCGTAAAAACCTTTTTACCATCATTTCCCCCTTTGCATTACGCGTTTATTTCCTAACACATCACAAAAACAAAACAAGAACCAAATTTGTTAAAACGAAAGTAAAGTCACGAAAAGGTTTTTTTTGTCTTCCTCCACAATAAGAACTGTTTTCCATTTCGATTGATGCTGTATGTAAATAAGATGTTTATAAAAACGCCGTGGTTACTGAGTAGGATTTAATATTTGTCACGTTCTGTCGTAATGGATTTCGTAACAGAATAAATAGGAGTTACGCTGAGATTCAGAGAATGAAAACTCTGTAATTTAAAAAATTGAGTGAAGATCGTTTGTAATCTCTTAACTGTGTCTGTGTATGTTCGTAAATGTGAGTGAGGTGAGTGAGCGTGCGTGTTTGTCAGTGTGAGTGAACATGAGTGTTTATAAGAGTGAGTGAGTTTGTGTGTTTGTAAGTGTAAGTGAGTATGTCTGGTTGTAACAGTGAGCATGTGTTTCTTAAGTGTGAGCGAGTATGTGTTTTGTAAATGTGTGTAAGTATGCGTTTATAAATGTGAGTGAGTATGTAAGTTTGCAGAAACGTGTATATGTGTATATGTGTTTTTGTGTTTATATGGGTGCATGGTATTTATGTATGTATGTATGTACGTTTTATGTACTTATGTATACATTTGAGTGTGTGTAAGTATTTGCATGTTTGTGTATATGTTTTTGTGTGTATGTATGTATCTGTTTACAGTCTGGGTTTGTGTGTGCACATATGTGTTTCTACATAAATATGTATACTGGTATAAACCGCTTCTCAAAACAGTGCCCCAGTGATTTGCATGTTAAATTATGCGAAATTCTATCTTTGGAAAAGTCCATATAATACTGTCTTGCTATTAATGCAAAATAACAGAGGCTGTGGCGCTCTTCAAACACATTACTGAAAATGTTTTTAAAAATCCCTGAAAATCTGTTTACCATTCATATCATAAGGCATAAAAACTGTACACTCTTTTTAATAAATAGAAACATTATAAATTATTAAGCAATCATCAGTTCATCTATGTTTGCATTTTTCGTACGTTACCAATGCGCCTTGTTTGACTGAAAGAAAAAGAGGAGTCGCGGACAATGCTCCGTGGTGAATGTAAAACACTAAACGTTTGCTTCACTTTAAGAAATCTTTGTAAAGCACAACATCATTGTCAGAAATCACAGTGAATTACAGTTCATTCACTCTAACTAACATTATTGTGAAGGAACAACATTAAAACAATTTCGCATTTGTCCTCTCCATTTTTTCTAGTAGAAAGATTTTCAAAATCGATCAACAAACATTTTTTGTTCTCTCTTGTTTGTAACGCGTTTTCCATCTTTTTTCTGTTTACTAATCTTTTCAACGAAATACCTGGTGAGTGTTTACTTACTTAAATAACGTGCATGAATTTTTTAAAGATGCCTTCTCGTTACGTGACGGGTCGCGCTGACTTACTGTACATATGAAAACGTCGTAGTCATTGTGATAACGGATTTTCACAAAACATTTTAACCAGTTTAAAATAAGCGTTTTAAAACCTTTTAATTATTATTATTGAACATTCTTTTACCAAATTATCAAACTTAGGGATGTGCGAAATTCGAAAAAAAAACACAAATTCAAAAAAAAAAAAAAAAAAAAAACATTTACTTTGGAATTCACTTCGAAGTCTTAATGTACACACTCGAATTTTCGAATTGTCGCATAATGTCCGCTGGCGTCATTTGTCATTTCATTAACATCAGCCAATCAGCGAGCAGTATTGCATTGCCAAAACGCACATGGTAATTTGGTTTACATATGTCTCCGAGCACGTATTTCCATTTTCCTGCCATTTAAAATTTGATATCGTTTAGATTTTAAGTAATCGCATTAAATATGATGTACTTGTAAATTTGTTTTCGGCGGGCAGTCTCTCTAGTTTATTTTGGCTGAAATATCAATTAACTTTTCATGAGCAGACAAATTAACTCTTGAAGTTTCAGATTTACCAACGTTTAGACGTACCCAGTACAGAAAATGGACGTGTATAATTTTGAAGCAAAAATAATACCAATCGTTCGACAGTGTTGGACTCTTAAGGCAGCGCTCAGATACATGGACGTCTTTAAGGCGGCCATCGTGAATGTAATGTTAATGTTGTTTCTTTGCTCTCGCAGGATTTGAATCGATCAATAAAAAAATAAATGTTTTCTTGTTTTGAAAATTTAAAAAAAAAAGTTGAACCAAACAACACAGCCAAACAACAACACACACACCCCATCAAAAACAACAACAAATAATGTTTTCTTGTTTTGAAAGAAAAAAAATAACAGCAACAAAACAAACCAAAAAAAACCTGTGCAATGTTTGAAACTGGGTAATTCGTTTTGTTCTTTTTGAAAAGTTTCAAAATCCATTTCACTCACCCCTATTGTAAGCTTAAGGTATATGTATGCAAACTATTGGGAGAAGGTTTTTATACATTCACAATCAGTCACTGTTTCAGGCTATTTTATGTTGCTGTACAATCATACTTTTGGACACCAGTAAAATGTAACTTCCATTCCAAAAAAACACGTACAGTACATAAATACATAAACAAGCGTACAAACAAAAACACACACATACATATGTAAACACACAAACATTTACATATGCAAATATTCATACAAAGATATACACATACACGCATATAAACACACAAACACACACGCATGTATGTGCTCTGTATAACTCTTTCGTAATGACAATAATTTAGGTGTGCTGCTGGAGATGCCTATACATTCTGTGCTGATAAACAGTCCGGTTTCTACGCTGATCCAGAAAACTGCAGAGCCTACTACAACTGTGCGAGCGGCACATCAGGACATATCGTGTGCAATGCTAATCTCGTATGGTATCAAAACCGTGAGCGATGTGATAACGGCGAATGTGTCACAGCTACACCTGCGTCAACAGGTAAAATGTGGTACTGTTCTTGTCAATGATGTAACTTCAACGACGATTTCGTTTTGGGGTATTTCTGTTTAGTTCGTGTAAACATAGACAGAAGTTATAAATTACTTAAAATTGGATTATTTTGTTCTGTAGCCACCATAATTTTAATATTATTTGGTTATCATAATCTTTGACACAGTGGTTTTTAAATTTATCTTCACCATCATCAGTGTTACTACTACTACTACTGGTATTACTACTAATATTAAAACCACTACTGTAATACTATTGCTAAATCTACTACTAATGCTACCATACTACTATTAATATCATTACTGTCATCATCATCATCATCATTGTCATGATTATTATTACTATTACTACTACTATTACTACTACTACCACTACTACTCCTTTAATTAGTTGTTGTAATAATGGTGTAGTAGTAGTAATATATGACGATTTTCTTTTCTTTCACACTACAGAAACCACAAAACGGAGATTATTCCGAAACGAAAGTGAAAGTAATTGCACCTCGGTCCAAACGGTAACCGTCTTCTCGGAAATCGACTGTGCTCGACTGTGTATGAGATCTAAGGACTGCGACGCCATGAATTTTAACGAAACAAAACTTAACACAGATGTTGTGTGTGAACTTTTTAAATGTAACACTTCGACAGCAAACAGTCGCTTTTTATGGCATTTTACTGCATTGTAACTTCACTCAATGAAAAATAACAATAATTTTTCTAAATTACATTATAAAAATTAAAAAAAACACAAAAAAAACCAACCTCGACATACTGCTAATATCATCGTAATTAATGATTTTTGATGATGTTGTAGTTGCTGTTGTTGTCGTGCTTGGTGTTGTCATTTTCGATATTACTTTAAGTTTAAATCATAAGACAACTGCACAATTAACGCAAATATGTACATAAAAAATAATTTTATCTGCATGTATTAATTTATTATACGCACACGCACACACGTGCACACAGACACACGCTGACATACACATACATGTATTCATACATACATATACACATGTAAATGTTTCGATTGTGATTTTAATAATATGAATATTTATTTCATATTGATATGTAGCTCTCAAAATGAGCAAAACAATAAAAGTCAAATTCATTTAAATGATATAAAATATATTTTGAATAACGTGAGTTTATACTCATGAGGCAGTTATGCATTGCCTTTCTGTATCTTACATGTTACCTGCATAAAAACGTATCATCTTTGATGTTCGCTTCATTACGTGTAACCGTCATAGTCTAGTAGAAAGTAAAAGTGCATTATATCTTTTATGTCTGTTATGATTTTATATAGACAAACGTTTCAAAAAATCGGATACGTCATCGGGCTAATTGTGTGGTTTTCAAAACGTAACCTACCATCAGCGCATACAAGTTCTGACAAATGAATCTTTTTCGGTATCTGAATTATATTGATGTTTGCAGTTTGGTATACATTTCAGTATCGTGAAACGTCACATATTGTATATGATACGTCATATGCTTTATATTATATTAAAGCATCCATTTTACTACAGTGATGTTTTATTCTCCGTTTCTGACACATGCTCAACGTACTTAGTATGGTTTTCAGTCTCTGGATTATTACAATGATATGATGTGTATTGTTGTTGGTATGTTTTAACATGTTTTGTTATAAGCGTAAAGTCCACTGGAACCCAACATCTGATGTAAAAACAGTGTTAATTACTATTACATATAAATCCTCTTTATATCTAATCTGATATCTGAAATGGTCCCATGTGTATTATTTTAGTGTATACGTTTCAAAGTGGTATATGTTATCTGCGAATATCGCTATAAATTTTGTTTATATCTGACACAACATATCTCTCTTTCTGATATCCAAGAAATTCAATCTCTCAGAGGAAACACACACACACACACACACACACACACACACACACAAAGTACTTTCAATTCAATCAACAACAAAAAAAAAAAATGTTAGAAAATCGTTCGCAGTATACATAACATCTCGTTAAGTTTCGTTTGAACAAATGTATATTGATCCTGTGAGGAAAGAACATATGTAAAGTGATTTCCTCCCAGCAAACACTAAGAGATAATTGCTTTCGAGTTTTCTGATAATACGTTGATGGGTCAAGTAATAATAACATGCTTATTGCGTTTTAGGTTGCCATTAGCACACAAACTCATTAATTGAAAGAACGGGCGATTTTGTCGAAGATATCTCTCGATGTGAGTAAGCATCATTAACATTGTATTCCGGACACCGTCAAGTTAATATTTTCAAACAATCGCAGGATTAACTTCGACGTGTTTTCGTCTGGATGCTGCATCTGCTATCTAGACAGTAACAAGAAGTACATTTTGACCAGAATCTGGAGCAGCTATAACAGAAATGAATGTCAACTGGGATATTTTAGTGTTTTGACGGAATTTTTTCGCTGAAACTTTTTCTATTTACAGCAAAGTTAAGTTTTGCGTGTTAAAAATAACAGAAACAGCTATACAAGACGATTCCAGCATCTAAATATAAATTTTTGCTTTACGACTAAGAATGTTAGTTTGAATTTAATTTAATGTTGTTTTTTTTGTTTTTTTTAAATAAATGTTTAAAGTTAATATTATTCATAAAAGGGACTCTTTTTTTATTTAAGTTAAATAACTTTTATTGCTTAAATGTTGTGACCTTACCAGAGTCAGTGAGGAAAAAGAAAATGTAAATTCGCGTCTTCTTTTAATGACTTTCGGTTTTTCTTTGACTTTACGTCGCAGAAATTAATTTTGCATTTCTCAAACAGTGGACAGCATATGACTTTATGATGAAAACGTTTACGACGACAACGGGAAAACTGTGAACTGCAACCAGTTATGGGTTGCAATTTTTCTCAACCTTCGCGATTGACGTCTTTATCACAGAAGCAGAAATATCACATTCGCAACGTCTGGTCGAAAATCAAAGAAGACAACATGAAGCAAGAATTCGGCAACAATATCTATAAAACGTAAGTCTACACCAGTCAGTAAATACTTTGTATTATTAATATTATTGTTATTGCTGTTGTTGTTGTTGTTGTTGTTGTTGTTACTGTTATTATTACTGCTGTTATTTATTTATTTGTTTATTTATTTTGTTTGTTTTGTTCTATTTTCAGTTCTTTGTTGGACAACAAATTCAGTGTAGAAAGACATAATCTATGTAGTGAATTTTTTTCTAAAGACTCATAAATAGAACAAAATTTTAGCCTCTAGTATGATTCTTTCTACATCGATTTACTATCTTACAGTTTTATTTCGATTACTTAAAGTGCTCCAAATTTTCATTAGCTTATATATCAGACAAAACATTTTCCCGTTATTTTCGTCATAAAAGCAGATTGTGACATTACAGTTCCACTATGCTCTCGCATTCCGGAGAAGGAAAAAATAAATTTTGAATTAAATTTTGTTTTCATCTTTCTTCTAGCCTGTTGTTGTCTGAAAAACAGATTCGTTATCTGTTTCCCAAGATCGTGCTGGAAGACGGAGGAGAGAAGTTTACGATTGATGAGAAGAGTCTACAGCGACATGCTGCTTTGGTCATGGACGGGATTGGGTTTGCAGTGGAGTGTATCGACAATTTGCCCAAACTCAACAAGTTTCTCTTCATTCTGGGCAGTAAGCATCACGGCAATGCCGTCCCCTTCCAAGTGTTAGAGGTTCGTTGAAACAAGTTTTAACAGAGAAAAAATGAGATAATTGATGTTATAATTTGGTTTCTTCATCTGTTTTTATTTTTTTATTTATATATATATATATATATTATTATTATTTTTTTTTTTTTTTTTTTCGTTTTCTACTGTCGCTTTTTGGTTCACACTTTGTTCAGAGCTATCAAGTACAGTTTTGCTATCTTCATCTCTTTTTTCCGTTTTTTTTTTTTTTTTCTCTTTACTCTTTTTCACTTCTCTTTCTTTTCCTCTCTTTTTTCACTCTCGCGCCCCTTTACTTGTTCTTTCTCATTCGCTCATGTTTTGATCTTTTGGTCACTTTTTTTTTTTTTTGGTCTTCTATTTGGATCTCTCTTTTTGTTTTCTGTCTTTGGTGGAATACGATTTTCTGTTATACAGTTATATTTAACGATGTGACGTCCAGTATTGCACAAATAATTACGGAATGTAAGCATGATGATAAAATAAAATGTAATAATTTCAGAGAATTAAGAGAAATAATTTTATAATAATAATGACACCACCACCAACAACAACAACAACAAAAACAATAATAATAAAAACAGTCATAAATGAAGAGGTGAAATGATTGAATATATTTTTAACAATAACTCAGTAACTAAGTACGCTTCAGTATTAATGGTCATCTTTTTCTGTATTTATTTATTTATTTTTTTATTTTTATGGTGGTGGTGGTTGTGATAGTGTTTTTTCTTTCTTTCTTTGTTTTATATATATATATATATATATCATTTCCTTTACTCTTTCTCTCTTTGTACTTTCAGAAATTGTGGTCTGCTTTCGATTATTCTTTCCAAAAACTTTTACCAGACGTGTATGACAGAGAAGCTAGAAAGGCGTGGAGTGTTTTCTTCTATCATATGATCACTGTGATGAAATCTGGCATGGGACCTTCAGAAACGTAAACTTAGCAAGAATAATTATCCAGAAAGACATCAAGATTGTACATTAAAACAACAACTGTTGAATCAGACTTACTGGAGCTTTCAGATTTCTTAGCTAAGATTCCAATTATCTGAACAAAAATGATAATTGTTCTTCGCCTTTAGCATTTTAACTGATGATATTCATCGGATGATAGTTTAAAAACGCAATAATGTATGTTATTGCTTAGACAGTTCGATTTTCTTTCCCCTTTTTTTTTTTTGATTTGTTTTGTTTTGTTTTTGTTTGTTTGTTGTTGTTGTTTTTTGTTTGTTTCTGTGGATGATACACATACAGTGTGTTTTTGTCGAAATTAAGTTAAAGTTGGCAATGCGCTTGTAATACTAACAAACACTTGATATACACAGTCTATTTCTTTCTCTTTCTCTCTCTCTCTCTCTCTCTCTCTCTCTCTCTCTCTCTCTCTCTCTCTCTCTCTCTCTCTCTTTCTCTTTAAATAATTTTTTTTTCTCTACCCCATTCTCTATATTATTTGATATAATTATAACACAGTAACCCATAGACGAAAACAAGCAGAAATGTAGCATGAAGAGTGAAATATCTATACACAAAAAGACTTATATAAATACATGTTTATCGGTTAAGATATTGACTGTCTGGTGTAAAGGAAAAATAATTCAATGTTTGTTTGTTGTTGTTATTTCTTGTTTTCTTTTGTGTGAGTGTGTTGTTTTGGTGGGGGGTTGTTTGTTTTTGTTATTATTATTATTATTATTTAAAAATTTTTTTATTTATTTTATTTTATTGTATTTTATTGTATTTTATTTTATTTCTGATGTTTCGTTTTAGCTTTTTTATTATTATTATTTTAGTTATGCATCCTTGTCAGTTTTTAATCCAGATTTCAAACTCTTTATTTTCACTTTTTAATCCTGGTTCCTTTTTAATCAGTATTGGTGAAATTTCAAAGAACTTTTTTCTGTACAGTCTGAAAAGTCTCAGTCTGAGTTTAGATGATGTACTCCTAGCAGTATTCAATAATGTCCATCCGGCTGTTCCACACAGAAATGTCTCCTGTACTTTTACTGTATTAAAAATCAAAAGCGATTACGTAATTTGTGACAATCTGTGCATGCAAGCGTACAATTTAAGGAACTTAATGCATAAACTTTTTAAGTCGTATTTTTATGTATGTATCGGGGTATTTTTTTATCCATTCAGAAACAACATAATGGGAGAGAGATATGGAGAGAAAGAGAGACTGAAATAAAGACAGAACTATAATCTACAACAGCTACTGAAACCTAAATATGAAAAGTTTCACTAACAGCAGTGCAGACAAAATTAACTGTGAATGGAATTTTGTCACTGTGACAAATTAATTATATTGTATATTTGTGTTTTCTGTTCGAGCTAATTTAGACATTTTTAAAACACAGATTATGCATTCTTTTTAATACTGATTCAGCAGGATGCTCATATATCTCTTATAAACTTACATGTTATTCAGTTAAAATCATTTCTCTTGGAATGCTGTCTTATTATGTTATATTTCTCTAGAAACCCACGATATGTCTTTTTTCGTAAAAACATTTGGTTTTAAATCCTTAATGTTATGATGTTAAGTCAAGCGAGGTTAAAAAAATTACTGTAATGTGCCGTATCCTCAGTCCGTATAGGATTTTTCAACATACTGAAACAACATAAAATAAAATATAATAAAACAAAACAAAATACAATAGAAAAATGTATATAAATGAAATGAGTTCATTAAAAACAAACAAACGAACGAACGAACGAACGAAGAAAAAGAAGAAAACGTGAAACTGAATGAGTTGTATGTCATCAGGTATTAATACCTAAAGCACAGCTTACAAAAAAATAAATAAATAAAATAAAATAAAATATCTTTGATGGTTGACGATTCAGCACTTTATTTCAAGACTCTGTAAGCAATTTGGAGACCCATCAACATTAAAGGAAAACTTATTTAATTTTATAAATTATTACTGTGGATTTTTAAGGAGCTAATAAAATAGACACATAATTAAATACGTAAAGAAGAAAGAGAGAGTCAAAGTTCCTCATAACTTGTAATGTATGTAGTAATTCAGTGAAATTCCTCATTTGATACGATTCTGTAGGAATCCAAATATTCTTATTATTATTATTATTTATCCAGCATTGAAATATGATATTTTTATACATCTCAAGTGTCATAAATTCCTTAACTGATAAAAAGAAGAAAAATAATAAATAGTAAACAAAAAAAAAAGTAAAAGAAAATATATAACGGACTGAAGAAAGATAACAAGTATATTTTCAAAAATATACGTAACAGTCATTATGAAAAAACGCACTAAAGTTAACCTTGTATCAGAAGCAATTATTCAAATAAGAGGAACGAGACTTAAGCTTTAACATAAATATATTCTTCAGTCAATGTATGTAGCTTGACAATGCAGCGTCACTGAGAAGCAAAGGCTTTCTTCATCAAATCCCGTGTACGTCTGTTGGACTCCACATTTTTGAAAGTCAATGGTACGTTCACCTGTGCTTTCGGCAAAGTGTTTATAATGCTATAAGATAAAAGGAAGCTGTTCTGTTAGGAAAACTGTTTAGTCTCTCATTACTCTACAAAATCGCGTGACACAAAGATATATGTTTACTTATTTGTTACAAAATACAGGTACAACGTGTGCGTTTTTAAGCCTGCATTTAAGTATTACGACTGCTCTTGCCAGTGCTGGAAAATCAAAGAGCACTTGTATCATTACATTAGTAAATTACGACATTAGTCCAGAATCGTTAAAACGAGTACAGATGATCGATCGTGCGAAAACCTGAACAGGAAGCTGAATGATATTACGAAATCTCTTCAGTATATAAGCAACAGATTAAAAGTGAGAAGATACCACTCTCACACTTGCATTCCTGAAAGCCTCTACAAACATCAGGTGAGTGTTTAGTATTAGACTCTGAATTTTTCTATTCTTTACGTTTATTTATTTTTTATTTTGTTTTGTTCTTTTTATCTTCTTTCATCCACCAGTAGAATTTATCAATGAAATAGATTAGTAATATCAGTAAAACAAATAGTCATGGTTATTCAAGACAAAACAGAAGTAAATTATCATTTTTAAAAATCAAACATGAAAACTTAAAACACTGAATATTTTCAGTTAATAAATTCGTAGAAATATACGTGCAATAAAGTAATAGTGGAACCAAATAAAATTCAATCAGTAAATAAAATAGCAATAATTAAAATTGTACATGCATAAATAAAATAGATTTATTATTTGATAAATATTGCTAATTTTCAGCTAAATGTTTCTACAGACACTAAATTTATTTCAGATTTTCAACATGATGAAGGCTGTCCTTATCGCACTTGTCGCCTGTTTTGCCATTGCCTCTGCTGGTATTGGACATGGTATGATGGGAGGATACGGTATGATGGGAGGATACGGTATGATGGGAGGATACGGCATGATGGGAGGATACGGCATGATGGGAGGATACCCAATGATCTACGCTGGATACCCAATGATGTACGGAGGTTATGGAGGATACGGACACGGAATGATGGGAATGCACGGATACGGATTCGGATACGGCAAATGTGAGTAACATATTTATTTAAAATGTTGAATCAAATGAAGAGATAAATATAGACTCTCGCTTAAATATAATAATTCTCATAAATTAAAAAACATTCAGAACAAACAAGATAAAAGTCTCATAAATATAAAACATTCAGAACAAACAAGATAAAACTCTCGTAAATATAAAACATTCAGAACAAACAAGATAAAACACTCGTAAATATAAAACATTCAGAACAAACAAGATAAAACACTCGTAAATATAAAACATTCAGAACAAACAAGATAAAACACTCGTAAATATAAAACATTCAGAACAAACAAGATAAAACTCTCATAAATATAAAACATTCAAAATAAACAAGATGAAACACACATAAATATAAAACATTCTGAACAAACAAGATAAAACACTCATAAATATAAAATATTCAGAACAAGCAAAATTACTTTAAGTAAATAACATTTGTCTTGATCTGTGAGTGTGGTAGAATTAACTTGATCGTGAAATGTCAGCTGCAAGTCAAATGTGAAAACAAAACAAACTAGGAAAACACGACTGGATAGCAAATACCTTCATTTATAACATAGTGTGATATGAAAGTAAAGAACTGTTTTATAAATTTTAATGGCAAATGTTTAAAACATTTTATAAAAAATATTTTATTTTATTTTGTTTATTTTTTAGAACTTTGGATTCCAAACTGAAATGAATATATCTGTGGAAGTGACAACAAACAGTTTATCCACATCGTTATGTTTTAAAGATTGTTAAATCTTGCATATAAAAAAATAAACTGTTACATTAACCAATAATGTGTTAATAGTTTATTTTTATTATTTGTAATCCTCTGGATACTTTCTAATTCAAACCACAGAAATCAAAGTTTAAAACGAAACAAATAATAACAGAATAAGTCACGTACTCCTTTACAGATTGTTTGGAAATTATAAAATAACAAAGAGTAGATTCTTTCAACTGAATGAAATCAAATGAGAAACAAAATATATAATTTATTTCATTTATATGACAATGTATGAGGCTTATTTTTATTAGAGTTAATGGTGATATAAAAATTACACACATGACGTATTGTAAATATAGAAAAATGAAGCGGTTTTTGAAGTGTATTCATTTGTATTTTTAAATATGATATCTTTCTTTAGATTTCAATGTTTATTTTATATCTTTAGTATATATGTTACGTTTTGATCAACAAATCCGGAAATAAAAGAAATCTGGCTAACCTCAAGTTCTCATGTTGTCTGATAAATGGTCTTGTACCTGTAGAATAATAGAAGAAATGTTTTAAACATTCATTACTTTCAGACGTACAACCTCTGGGAACAGAAGCACTTTGTTTTCAGCAGAAAATGAAATACAACAACATGACGTTTATGCTCTCTCTCTCTCTCTCTCTCTCTCTCTCTCTCTCTCTCTCTCTCTCTCTCTCTCTCTCTCTCTCTCTCTCTCTCTCTCTCTCTCTCTCTCTCTCTCTCTCTCTCGCTCTCTCTTTCTCTGTATGTATGTATGTATGTATATATGCTTCAGTTAGTATATACGAACGTTGTCGTTGTTTATGGTAATATTAGAAAAGAGATACAAACTTGGTAAGTAATACAATATAGCTGACGACACATCGTATAACAATCGTAAATCGGGGACGACGTATTGGTTGTTGAATTAATGAACAAAATGTGTAATATACTTCAATTATATATTTTGTTGACAATGTGTCAGTGATCCTTGTAGCTTTTTGTATTACAGTTAATAATGATATACGAATTACACATATGAGGTATTGTTAATTGTCACTTTAAGCCTCCTAATTGTGCATTCATGCATTCTTCTGTTATTTGTAAATATATTTTAAATATTAGAGACATCAATTCTGGACTGATTATATTGTGTCCTGGGTTCGTGCTGTATCTTGTTGTTTTTGCTGTTAAACTATATCTGGCTGTTTTTATTATTGTTGCATCGAAAAAGCTGAAATATCTTCTCCAGACAGGCCAAAAAGCTGTAACCAAAATTGTCTACGATTAAAACTGAAAATCATAATATATTACATATATATTTATGTTACTCATTTACTTGTTGCTGCTGTTGTTATTGTTGTTGTTGACTGTTTTATTGTGTTGTTTTGTTTGACGTTGTTGTTGTTGTTGTTTTTATTTTTATTTTCAACTGTAACATATTTACTGTAACTGAGTGTTACCATAGCCGTAACTACGCTCTTTTTGAAACGAAACAAAAACACCTAACCGCCGAGTGGATTGGGGCCAAAACATTCGTGCGAGAGGTGATACTTGAAAGACGCAACATCCTCGATTCTTGCCATTTATATAGATTTTTTTAAAATAAAGTCTGTGTATAAATTTTATTTAATTTTTTTTTTTTTTTTTAAATCTTCCAAAATCGGTATGAGGCAGTTGCCTAATTTGCCTCAATGTAGTTACGGCCATGATTATATTTCGGTACACACGAGACAGATCTCTAAGGAAACGCACTTAATTTTTTCATCTTCTTAACAAATAGCATCTTTAAGACGATTACTTTATTTTCTATCTGCAAATCATCAGCTGATTCTTCAAAGTTTCAAAACCATTATTATACGGAAGAAAAGGCTTTATTATGAAACTTTAAACTCTGGTTCTTCCTGAGGTTATTCATGAAGATTTTGAAAGAATCTCACCTTTCAGTATCAACATAGTAAATAGAATACATGGTCAAATCTATGTTTTGTATGTTCCCTAAAAACGTTGAGTGACCGTCGATATTCATTATTTTTATACTTATTATCTCAGTTTATATGCTTTAAGTTACTTAAGGCTTTCTTCTTTTCACATTGCTAACATTATATATTAGAGGTCTATAAAGAATTTTAAATATTTTTGAGAAACAAATATTACTTCTTGTTATTGTCGGTGTTTTTTTTTTGGGGGGGGGCCTCTCTGAAATATATTTACCAACAGCAGACGAATGCACAGTTTACAGTGATATTTAACAGTATGTCATATTCGTAATTCTTATATCAGGATTAACTCTAATAAAAATAAGCCAGATACATTGTTATCAAAATATGTAATTGAAATGTATTTTGTTTATCATTTGATCTGACTCTGCTGAAAGATTCTATTCATTATTATTTTATTTGTTTTCATAAAATCTGTACAGGAGTTAGAAAGTATCCAGAGGATTATAAATAATTAAAAAAACTATTAACACATTATTGGTTAATGTAACAGTTTATTTTTTTATATGCAAGATTTAACAATCTATGACACAGCGATGTTCATAAGCTGTTTGTTGTCACTTCCACAGATACATTCATTTCAGTTTGGAATCCAAAGTTCTAAAAAATAAACAATATAAAATAAAATATTTTTTATAAAATGTTTTAAACATTTGTCATTAAAATTTATAAAAAGTTTTAAACATTTGTCATTAAAATTTCTAAAACAGTTCTTTACGTTCATATCACACTATGTTATAAATGAAGGTATTTGCTATCCAGTCGTGTTTTCCTAGTTTGTTTTCTTTTCTTGTCTTGCAGTTGACATTTCACAATCAAGTTAATTCTACCACACTCACAGATCAAGACAAATGTTATTTACTTAAAGTAATTTTGCTTGTTCTAAATGTTTTATATTTATAGTGTTTTATCTTGTTTGTTCTGAATGTTTTATATTTATAGTGTTTTATCTTGTTTGTTCTGAATGTTTTATATTTATAGTGTTTTATCTTGTTTGTTCTGAATGTTTTATATTTATGTGTGTTATATCTTGTTTGTTCTGAATGTTTTATATTTATGAGAATTATTATATATAAGCGAGAGTCTGTGTTTATCTCTTCATTTGATCCAACATTTTAAATAAATATGTTACTCACATTTGCCATATCCGAATCCGTATCCGTGCATTCCCATCATTCCGTGTCCGTATCCTCCATAACCTCCGTACATCATTGGGTATCCAGCATAGATCATTGGGTATCCTCCCATCATGCCGTATCCTCCCATCATACCGTATCCTCCCATCATACCGTATCCTCCCATCATACCATGTCCAATACCAGCAGAGGCAATGGCAAAACAGGCGACAAGTGCGATAAGGACAGCCTTCATCATGTTGAAAATCTGAAATAAATTTAGTGTCCGTAGAAACATTTTATCTGAAAATTAGCACAGAACAGCAATATTTATCAAATAATAAATGTATTTTATTTTATTTATGCATGTACAACTTTAATTATTGCTATTTTATTTACTGATTAAGTTTTATTTGGTACCACTATTATTTTACTACAAATTTGCTTACTGGAAATATTCAGTGCATTATTTTTCATGTTTGATTTTTAAAAATGATAATTTACTTCTGTTTTCTCTTGAATAACCATGTCTATTTGTTTTAATGATATTACTAATCTATGTCATTAACAGTATTTTGTTGATAAATTCATCTGGTGGATGAAAGAAGATAAAAAGAACAAAACAAAATAAAAATAAATAAACGTAAAGAATAGAACAATTCAGAGTCTAATACTAAACACTCACCTGATGTTTGTAGAGGCTTTCAGGAATGCAAGTGTGAGAGTGGTATCTTTTCACTTTTAACCTGTTGCTTATATACTGAAGAGATTTTGTAATATCATTCAGCTTCCTGTTTAGGTTTTCGCACGATCGATCATCTGTACACGTTTTAACGATTCTGGACTAATGTCGTAATTTACTAATGTAATGATACAAGTGCTCTTTGATTTTCCAGCACTGGCAAGAGCAGTCGTAATACTTAAATGCAGGCTTAAAAACGCACACGTTGTACCTGTATTTTGTAACAAATAAGTAAACATATATCTTTGTGACACGCGATTTTGTAGAGTAATGAGAGACTAAACAGTTTTCCTAACAGAACAGCTTCCTTTTACCTTATAGCATTATAAACACTTTGCCGAAAGCACAGGTGAACGTACCATTGACTTTCAAAAATGTGGAGTCCAACAGACGTACACGGGATTTGATGAAGAAAGCCTTTGCTTCTCAGTGACGCTGCATTGTTCAGCTACATACATTGATTGAAGAATATATTTATGTTAAAGGTAAAGTTTTGTTTACCTCAATAGTTATAAGTTTAGGGATTTTCTAATGACTGATACTTTCGATCATTTCTGAACTTTTTTGCTTACTATTTATAGTTTTGGTTCTTTTCTATTTACATAAATAATATACTATTAGTTCTAAAATGTACTGGATTTGAACAACAGCTAAAACAGATACAATATCACTAAATTACAGTGCACATTCTAGTTGTGCCTAGATGTCCGTCCAAGTGTTTCTCTGTCTGTCTTTCGTTTTTACATATTTAATTAGGTGTTTTTTTTATTAGCGACAGAGACAAAGGTATGAAAAATATCAAACTAAAAAATAAATTTGCTGAGCCGGAGGCCTGTTCAAAATGTAGATATATAATTACAAATTACATTATTACATTGCAAATATTTTAATTTATAGTTTGTTGAGTCCTGAACTTAATCTCTAGCGTCACAGCGAGAAGATGTTTGATGCTGATTCTTTTTAAAGTTAGTTACTTGACTGATGATATTTCAGTTATTAGACCCATTTTGCCTCCTCAACAACAGTTCTGTATATCCGTGTGTGTTTTTCTCCTTCTTTCTCTGTGTCTTAGTCTCTCTGTCTCTCTGTCTGTCACTGTTTCAGTCTCTCTTTCACTATCTCTTTTAGTCTTGCATTATCTCTAGTCATCTGTTTCCCAAAACAAAGTGATGTAACAATGAAACATTTGCTAACACTGTGTGTGTGTGCGGGTGTATGCGTGTGTATTGAATAGAATAGAGGTATATTCACGTATTGGTTTCAGACCCATATCATCAGCATGACTTAACAGCATTGACTGTCAGTACAAACAGTGGCGTTGTTACTGTAATATTAAAAAATGTTTTACTTCCTGCAGTGTTTCCTCTGATACAAATATAACGGCTTGTGTCAGTTATTCACCTATTCAGATGTTTTAATTATTCCAGGTATTACATTCATACAATGACAAGTTTTCCATTTTTTACAAATCACTTTATTATACTATATAAATAACGTGGATATAATTTTAAGTGCATGGTTTCAATATTAACACCAAAAAGATTTTTTTATCAAGCATTCAAGGAGCCCTGTCGGAAATTGGAGAAAATCCAGTTCGCTACCAAAAAGGACTGATCATACGTATCATCAACTTTTTCTCCAGCGTTTTTACCATTAAACCATCACTCGCTCCTTAAAAATCCAGAATAATAATTTATATAATTTAATAAGTTTTCCGTTTTCCTTAGAAAAGTTCCTTAAAAATTTGCATTTTAATAGAAATAAAATAGAGATAAAAGCCTAACAACCTGCTGATATGTTTACAAATATTTTAATTCAGTAGCTGCATACATATTTTTCTGTGATGCTGAACTAAAAATAAATAAACTGCAGCACAAAATAAATTATTTAAATTTAACTGTTTTTACAAGCATACTCGGCATGCTAAGAAGAAAATAAAAATAACAGCCACTGTGACTAACTGAGCTCAAGACTTAAACCGCTTCAAAAACGGCGTAAAGCATGTTTGAAAATCACTTCTTTGGCCACCTATTTCAGTAACATTATTTACATTTTATAATGATTTTATAGCTCTCTCATTACATGTATTAGTTCTTACCTATTGAAAACCATTCAGGTAAAAATCAATTTGAAATTAGTAGTCATGATTTGCTTTTACATCGCTAATAATATTCTAAATAAAGAACCAAGCAATTTCATTGTCATCGGAGTAGACATAACAACATGATTTCATTTACTGTTTCCCAACTCTAAATTTCTTTAGTTAACTGTATACGACTGTTCCGTTATTTACCATGCCGGTGTATATCATCCTACGCAAACGGTAGGTAATTGGCATAGCAATGTGTTGAACCATGTCTTGTGCTGTGTGTTGCCGACTGTCTTCTGAGACGTCTCTATCTCTCTTCTGAGAGAACACCAGCTAAATATGTTCGAAATACCAATGACAGTAATTTGTTGTGTGCATAACTCCATCAGAGATCTGTCCAGCTGTGTTTTGTCATTAGTACAGTCTCTGACTTTAAACTGCTCTAGAGATATACAGTACCACACGACCGCATGTGCACGTTAACTCAAAATGCACAGACGTACACATGCATACGTTTCTCGTTAGCTATTATTTAATAATTATTTCTGTAGTGATAACAGTCACTGGATTGTTATTTCTTTATTTTAATAACATTTGATAGCGGTGATATAAGATATGTAACTACCGATTAAATATTTTAAAATATATAATAATAATAATAATAATAATAATAATAATAATAATAATAATAATAATAATAATAATAATAATCAAATAGAGATGACTGAAGAATTAACTGAGCGATTGCACAAAAAATGACAATAAAGTGATCATGGTAATTACAGTCATTTTGAAGATGTTTATCAAGGGATTAAACAAAACTACACATTTTATTTCTTTATTTATTTATTTTTAGTTTTTAAATTTTTATTATTACTATTACTATTATACGGAAAACAGTCATAAAACAAATATTGTTTATATCAGTGCATAAATTAGACAATAACTATCGAGAATGCATACTGCGACCACTACTACTACAACTACTACGACTGAAGCTTCTGATACCACAGCTATTGCGACCACTGCTACATATAATACTAGAACTGACACTACTAACGGTACTACTACAACAACTGCTACTAATAGAACCACAACGACCACAGCTACTACAACTGTTGTTATAATTATTGCTACTAATAGTATAAATAAGAATTAACTAAATGATATTGGTATCAAACATCTCTGGAAAGTGATAGAACCAATACATTAATTTTCATTTGCCTTCTGTTATATCAAGGTATAATCATCAAACAGAAGTGATCAATCTTATTATAAACTGTAGAGGAAATTGAAAGACGTTACTAAACTGTTTAGTATATAAGACTTAAATCAAAAGTGAAATGGTATCATTTTCTCTTTAGCGGTCCTAAACAAATACCTCTACAATTACAAGGTGAGTAGTTTAATATTAGGTTCTACGCACAGAATTGTTTTGTTTGTTTATTTGTTTGTTTTTGTTGTTTATTTGTTGTTGTTTTTTTTGTTTGTTTTTTTTTTTTTTTTTTTTTTTTTAAATATTAGTTTATCTTATATTATTAGGTGCAACCAGATGTATTTATCAACAAAATACTAATTATGCCATTGCAATATAAATAAGAAAAATAGACTTACAAATAAACCAAAATATCACAGTGATTTATTTAAATACATAAATAAATAAAATACATTTATTATTTCAGAACCAAGTAATAATGTGGCTCTGCTAAATGTTTCTACAGACACTAAATTTATTTCAGATTTTCAACATGATGAAGGCTGTCCTTATCGCACTTGTCACCTGTTTTGCCATTGCCTCTGCTGGTATTGGACATGGTATGATGGGAGGATACGGTATGATGGGAGGATACGGTATGATGGGAGGATACGGCATGATGGGAGGATACCCAATGATGGGAGGATACGGCATGATGGGAGGATACCCAATGATCTACGCTGGATACCCAATGATGTACGGAGGTTATGGAGGATACGGACACGGAATGATGGGAATGCACGAATACGGATTCGGATATGGCAAATGTGAGCAACATATTTATTTAAAATTTCAAATGAAGAGATAAACACAGACTCTCGCTTAAATATAATAATTCTCATAAATATAAAACATTCAGAACAAACAAGATAAAACACTCGTAAATATAAAACATTCAGAACAAACAAGATAAAACACTCGTAAATATAAAACATTCAGAACAAACAAGATAAAACACTCGTAAATATAAAACATTCAGAACAAACAAGATAAAACAAGATAAAACACTATAAATACCTTCATTTATAACATAGTGTGATATGAAAGTAAAGAACTGTTTTAGAAATTTTAATGACAAATGTTTAAAACGTTTTATAAAAAATACTTTATTTTATTTTGTTTATTTTTTAGAACTTTGGATTCCAAACTGAAATGAATATATCTGTGGAAGTGACAACAAACAGTTTATCCACATCGTTATGTTTTAAAGATTGTTAAATCTGTATATAAAAAAAGAAAAGAATAATAAACTATTACATTAACCAATAATGTGTTAATAATTTTGTATTACAAATTTCCTGTTACACAACACATACAGATATTTGCAGATATGTATACATATATATATATATATATGCGTGTGATTAGTTTACATAATAAAATTCTGCAGAATCTGGACGTCTTACAACACGAACGCACATATGCAGATCACATTCCATAAATTGTCATATGCAAGATGTGGCGCCACCTTTTGAAAGGAAAACGCAGCAAAACTATTCTATGAAAGAATCATCTTCGTGAAGATTATATTTTATTTACAGTTTACTAATAGTGTTTAGTGTACTGTAATATCTACAGATTCCTTCACGTCAATAAGGAATTCCTAACTTGTGAAAGAAAAATAGAGAGTATGTATAAAAAATATAAAAAAAACATAAAAACGTCAAAAGCACTCCATGATGTAAAAGGAAAAAAATCTTTACTTATAAGAATGCGATATAATTGCTTCTTTTTTTTTTCAATTACTATATATACAGTAATACATGTGTGTTTTTGTGTGTGTATGTGTGTCTTTTTTTATATACTCGTATATTTATATATATATATATATATATATATATATATATATATACACACACACACCTATACATACACATAAGACACATATCTACACACTCACATAAAGAAACAAAAATATATATATTATGTGAAATGAAAAACGTTGTGTATATTTCATTATTCCGTCGACACATTCATGCACTTAAATGTGGAACTACTAAATTCTTTTAAAAATATATTTTAAAAATTTATTATAAAAAAAAAGCAATGTTTAATTTTTATTTTGTTTATTTTTGTTTGCCTCTCTCTCTCTCTCTCTCTCTCTCTCTCTCTCTCTCTCTCTCTCTCTCTCTCTCTCTCTCTCTCTCTCATAAATAAACACACACACAATGTTTATTCTTTATAGTCGATTTTAAGTGTTTGATTAAGCATATATGTTAATAAAATAAATATTATTGTGATGATCACTACATAACAAACTGAAGCGAAAATACTTTTATATTTATTTTATTCCTAACAGTTACAGTGAAAATATTTTATGAATAGCTAAGGAGTTGCGTCCCTTTAATGATATTGCATCTAGTTCCGAATTTCAGATTTTACCAAGTTTTGTATCAAACAGCGGTAATGAGTACTCAGTTATTATTTATGCATGAGCTCGTGTGTGTGTGTGTGTGTGTGTGTGTGTGTGTGTGTGTGTGTACGTACATTTGTGTGTTTGCATGTACGTTGGCACTTGTAATTTTTTTTTTTTTTTTTTTTTTTTTAATTATGTTATATTTATTATCTTGAGATAAAATTTATTAAACAATATTAACAACGCAGTTTGCTTTCTATTCACTGGGTTAAAATCTGAGGAACAAAGAGCAAATGAAAGGACACACGGACTTAGTCACAGAAGAAAAGTTATCGGGAACAAGCCATTTATTTATTTATTTATTTATTTATTTACTTATTTATTTGTGTTGTTGTTGTTGCTGATGCTGCCGTTGTTGTTATTGCTGATGCTGTTGTTGCTGTTATCGTTGTTGTTGCTGTTATGATTATTATATATGTTACGTTATTTCTATCATTCACTTGATATATACACACACACACACATATTTTTTTTAAATGAATGTCTCCTCCCCCTCCCGTTTCCACTCTTCATTAATTTTCATTTGTAGTCCATTCAATATAGTCACATGTGCATCATAGCACAGTGATGTTTTTATTTTTAATTTCTTTATTTTATTATTATTATTATTATTATTATTATTATTCCTCATATATACGCAATAATTATTCATAAATGATTTTTCAGTATCAAAACTGAGAGCAGAATGTTCTTATTATCACGTGATGCATTTTCTTGACCTTTGTTTTAAAGCTCAACGAGTTCTCCGCACACAAAGTGAGGGTAATGATTCAAAAACAAGAGACAGGTTTGTTGAGCGCTTTGTTGAACTGAAATATTAAATATATCAGATATTTTTATTCGTAACGATTTTATTTAGATAAGATCTTGTGCAAAAAAAAAAAAAAAAAAAATCAAAGCAAAAGAAATATAGTTTTATTTATTTAAGATTTAACTATGAGTAATTAAAGTAATGCTTATTAGAAATGGGACTTGCACTTTGCCTGAAGCAGACGAAAATGTCGTGCTATTTTTGAAATAATAAACATATTTATTATTATTATTATTATTATTATTATTATTATTATTACATTTATATAGTGCGTACTTCACTGCATAATTCATGCTCAGTTCTATCCAAAACACACTTCAGCTCGCCTCCGAGTATACATTCTATACCGCCATATTGACTCAGTGCACTGATCACACACATAACACATAACCATCACGTTCTGTCAGTCGCCACATCATTGTATTGCAGCTCCAGTGCCTTGAACTTGTGACCTTTGGGTTACGGGTCCAAAGCTCTATCTATCAGCTGCAAGGTCGGTGCGACCGAATTATGTAAACATATAATGTGCTTCGTAACAGTTTTGATAGTCCTCTGTTACTGTTTTATTTCTTAATTCTCCCAAGGCATCAACGTTTTAAATATTTATATTTATACTTTATAAAAGGTCATCCAATTGTCCATATCTGGGAGAATGAACCATTTTCTCAGCTAGTTTGAATGTATCAAATTCAATAATATTTTTCAAATATACACACATATATGTACATACGCACATACATACAGCTAAAATAATATATATATATATATATATATATTAAAAACAAATAAAACTGTAGTTCTGTTGCCTTGATATTCTCTATAATTATTATTAATATATAATTATACTAAAGAAAATGTATTGGTTGTGCTCGCGCCTCCAGTGTTTTCCCATACGCTCTCTCTCTCTCTCCACATTATTATTATTATTATTATTATTATTATTATTATTATTATTATTATTATTATCATTTTTTTTTTTTTTTTTTAATGATAATTTAATATTTGAACCAAAAATAAAGACAGTTTTGGCGGAAACCATATATTGTAACAGTACGCGTTTGTGCTATATCGTTTTAACATATGATTTTATGCCATACATTTTCCTGCCCTATCGATTTGAAATTATTTTGTTTTGTTTGTTTTAGAAAGTAAAACGTGGTGACCATACATGGGCATGCAAATAGACAATTGTATCTATTAAAGCGGCAAAAGGAGAAAAATCCGCATATAATTTGTCAAAAATCTGTCAGTTATTTTATAGAAACTGATTATTATTTAATATCTATCCAGTGATTTATGATGAATGACGCGATTTCAAACAGTTTATGTTAACAGGATTTCTATTATTAGGCAGGTAATTACATGGTTAATCAATAACTCATGCATATGCATGAAACAGATTACGGTAGCGTTTGGAACTTTTTCATTGCAGGTTTCTATTTGGCTAGGTCAGCATTGTTTCTGAACTAAAAGTTTGACATGTGTTACTTCATCATTTTTTCTTATCACGTTTAAAATACAAAACCGAAAATAACCTGTCAAAACTAATTTTTAATCCGCTTATAACGATAGTTTGTCAAAAACAAAAGACAGTCGTTACACTTCAAAACACACTATCAACGTGTGTATTATCAATGAAGTGAATTTTAGTAAGGCCACCATATTTGGCCGTGGAAACCATATATGGCCGCCCCATTCTACCATAAATGGTCTGCGTCCATAAGCGCGATTTTTCAAGTATTTATACGCCATGATTAATATCTTAATTGTCCGTACTTATTCACTGACATTTAGTGTATTAAATGGATATCTACAAAAAATGTCATTTTATTAATATATATAAATGTTCGTATCTATGCTAAATTTGATACATTACAACGATCTATATATTAGCGCGCATTGATACAAGTGAGCACAGTCTGCATTCCGTTTATGGCTATACAACAAACAAGGTAGTAGGAAGTAAAGAAATTATTCCTTTGGCGACAACACGATGCAGAACGTATCTCTATCCAGCTCACAGAGTGCCGGTGCAGGTCATATAGCGGGACTGAATGGAAGTCACAATCAGCCACAATTCCCTGTTGCTCCAGGGGGAAATAAGTTTATTTTGGAACAAGTTGACCCAACAAAACTCGACGATGACGACTCCGATTCGGATATTGGAGATGTTCAACAGATGTATCCTCTGCAACAAAGTTTACCGAATTCTGGACTTTCCGGTCCGAAGCCGGGCAAAAAAACTAAAGGAAGAGTGAAAATAAAAATGGAATTCATTGAAAATAAATTACGAAGATACACAACATTTAGCAAAAGAAAAACAGGAATTATGAAGAAGGTAACTTGTTATTTTTTCTATCTTTCATTAACTTTTTAAATTTAAATTGACATCTTTATTGTTTATATTATATATAATATAGTCTTTCATTATAGTTCAGTAACGTTTATAATATTACTTAAAAGTTAAATACGTTTTAAAGTAAATTTTAATAACTTGTTAAGTATTACTATTACATTTTTGGTTTTATACCTTAATTATTATTGTTTTATACTTGTTTATATGTTTCTGATAATTTATATTGCTATTTATTATTAAAATTTATTTATCTTAAATCCTATGTAAAATCATATATTTGGCATTTTTTAAAATATATATAACTGTAGTTATGTATGTGTAATGGTAATTGTAATTATTATTATTTTAAGTGTAAATAAATGGCAAGATAAAGATTATTTTAACTAAAAATGCCATTCGTTTATTTATAATATATAGTTATTTAAATAAATTGTGTATTTATATATGTTTTATTATCTTAATTATAAACAAAAATTGGTGTAAAAATTAAATATAAAAAAAAAAAAAAAAAAAAAAAATTAAAATTAAAAAATTTTTTTTAAAAAGTCAACAAAAAAAAATTAAAAAATAAATAGGGACACGGTTATGCTCGGGGTGAATCTTTATCTGAATGTGTGACTAGAACACAAAAACTTCAATTCATCCTTTCTGTTACTGCTACATATATTTTTTCTTTTTTCTCTTTTATTACAGGCATATGAGCTGTCAACCCTGACAGGTACCCAGGTAATGCTTCTTGTGGCCAGTGAAACAGGACATGTTTACACATTTGCCACTCGCAAGCTTCAGCCAATGATTACAAGTGAGAGTGGCAAAGCTCTTATACAAACCTGTCTGAACTCACCTGACCCACCCCCCATTGCCCCTGGACAGCAGCAGGCCATGGAACAACGCATGAACCCTTCTGGTTTTGAAGAAACTGAACTGACATATGCAGTCAGTGAGGAAGAGAGCAAGGTATTTTTTTTATATATATATATATATTTTTTTTAATATAAATGTGATGTTTGATAATGAATTGGTTTCTTTGGGAAAATGAGTGAAAGGGGTCACTGAAAAGGATTGATCCAGAGATCCATCACTTCTAAGTCTGGTGCTCCAACCACTGAACATTTGTTAAGTTAGCTTTTGTTTTTACATCACTGCAATAATAAGATCCCTCTGTTGAAACAAATGATCACTAGTTGTTTTTCTTTGCTTTTTTTTTTTTTTTTTTTTACTGTGGAGGGAAGTAGCAAGCAGTTTGTATTTCATTTTTAAGTTTCATGTATTTTTTTTTTATTATTATTATCAGAGAGAAAATACCATTTCAACTTGACATAGTCACTGATTAAGTAAACCATTACAAAGTTGCCATATCCTATCACTGTCGGAACTTTCTTTTTAATATTTCTTAAACAAAATTATGTCAACATCAGTGGAAAATGGGAACCTTGAGCATCCACTTTTTATATACACTGTTAGTATTATTAGCAGACGTTTGTGTGTCCCAGATCTAATAAAAACATACATCTGGAATAATAAAAGTTATATTTCTAAAGACTGTTTATTTGCAACAGCACAGTTTAATGCAAAATCCAACAGTTCAGTGAACTTCATTTGCATTTCTGTAGTCATGACAATGAAATTAATTCAGTTCTCTGTCATCCATGCAGTGGCCAGAAAAAAACTGTTTAAAACAAGTTGTTGATTTAATTTAAAAAAAAAAAAAGTATTTTGAGATAGACTGACAAAAACAAATCTTCACAGATAAATAATTAGTTCATAAAATTTTTATTTATAGAGAAAAATATGCTTGCTGATAAAACTTAGAGGTCTGTGTTTGAATCAATTGGATTCATGTGTGTTTACATATACAATAGAAAATTAGCTTCCATTGGTTAATGTAGGTTGAATATCACTGCTTTTGAAGGATAATTTGTTTGGTATTTTTTGTTGTTGTGTGTGTTATTTTTTATTTATTTACATTCTGCATGTTCATATATTTTATTCTATAAATTCTGCATATTTCAATAAGTATGTGTATGTGCTTAAAAATATTTTACAAGTTTTCTTTACTACTAATAATTTCCATATAAAATGTTCATAAACTTTCTCTTTTCTTTTTTCTATTTATTGTGCAGTTTTTAAATCTACACAGAATATGTATTATCTCACTGGACTGCCAGCCCTGTTATGTATAAAGTATCTGCATCTGTTCTAAGGTATTTTCTGCCATGAATAACCCACTAACAGTTGTGTCTGGCTATCAATGAAAGAAACCCACGCTCAGTCATGGTGTAAAGTTTCCATACTGAGAAATCACTAAGATGAGGCTCCACATGAGTGCCCTCCAGATCCTTAATGATGATCTTGCATGGTCTGTTCTAGACTGGCATGTGTTTGCATGTAATTAATTAGTAATTAGTTAACAGATTTCAAATATGAAAATTATCTATAGTGATGTAATGATGCATGCTCTGAATAAATTTTATAACTTTGGTCTACTGTTTATTATTAATTAATTTCTATATTTTTATATTTTTTTACCAACTATTAATCTAAAAGTTTTTTATTTGATTGGCATTTTTGTTTCTTAATACTTAATATTTACACTTGTATCATATTTCTTATAAATTTTATTTTGTAAGCTCACTATAATAAAAAGTTCAATTAATTGCTAACAAATATTTATCTAAGGAAACGAATATAAAAGTTATGTGAGGATTATAAAAATATATTTAGGTTATTAATATACACCACCTTAGGTACATGTTAATGATATAGATCATTAATAAATATGAATTGCCGTTTTTTCATCTGTTTGATTTATTATGACCTTGTTAGTTTATGCCTGCAGTATTAAAAACTTCTGTTACAAGAATTAGTGAAATAAAGCTAGTACTGAAATCTGGTGTACACTTTTTTATTATTAATTTTTTTAATTTTTTTATTATTGATTGATTTGTTTATTTTTTTATATATGATGGAGTGGAAACACTGTCTTTTTTATTATTTTATTTTAATTTTAAGCCTATTGTTGTTGTTTTTTGTTAATTATTTTTTATTTTTTTAAAAATAACATTTTACATGACTAAATGTATACAACCCAGAATTTCAGTTACTACATACCAAATTAACATTTTTCAGCACATTTTCAGTTACACACTGAATAAAAACAGGGTTTCCTTGATTACAGTAGGTCACTAATTGTCTTTGAAAAGCCAAACGTTATGAATGGATTTTTGCTGTTTTTAACTTAGTGGAAAGACTTGTCACTTTATATCACTCCCAGTGAAGATGTGAAATGTTGTTTTTGACATGCAAATAGGAATGAAGCATCAGAAGCTGCAGAGACACTCAACTACTTTGATTCCACCTATGTCTTTGGAATATTCTGCAACCTCCAGGTCAGAATGGCGTGATTCCATGTTTTCTTTCCTTCCACCTGCACTGTGAACTATTCATGAAGCCACTACCTGGGGAGCTTCTTGTACCTGCTCCTCAGATCACTACTCAGCATTGCTCATGCACCTGTCTGGTGGGCTGTTAACATTCTGCACTCACATATCAATGATGACATGGTGACACATGGCTCTCCAAAAGTGTGTCCATAAACATAAATGCACAGATGTCTGTAAAGGCTGCAGATCTGTGTAAACAGTCACTAACAGAATTTGTCAGATGTCTGTAAAGGCTGCAGATCTGTGTAAACAGTCACTAACAGAATTTGTCAGATGTAAACTTAAAGATTCTTTTTATTATTATTATTTTGTTTTATTATTATTTTTAAAATGTATGTTTTAGGCTAATTAAAACAAGTGGGTGGGTGGGAAATATATCTATATATATATATATATATTTCATAGTATTACAGCTGGAAAGAGATTTTGTCCAGCAGGAACTCTATCAGCCACCTTAAAACATAAGAAATTAAAATTCTGATGATAATAATAATAATAATAATTGTTATTCTATTTAAATCTGTGAGAGTACACTTTTGTAAAATTAGATAATGTTAAATTTTGGAACATATTGTTATTTTTGCTTCCATTACATTGATATTGTCTCTAGTTTTTATTATTTGCATACATCAAGTCTTGTTATTGTTATTTTATTTTTGTACTGTAAAATGCACATATCAGACACCACCTCTGAAAGAGCCTCCTTTCACTGCACAAAGCTCTCTCATTTATATGGCCATCCTAGCCTTATATGGCTCATGCTTTGTTGCCATATGAGTTTACAGTGTTAAGGCTAGTATGCATAAATCACATGGCAACAAAATGTTAAGTGTTAAAACAGCTTTTTGAAAATGCACACGTTTAATATAACAGAAATATTAATAATATTGTTGTATGAATTTACAGCATACACACAATTTAGAGTGTTACAATATACATCTTGTAATATCTGATAGATGTATTTATATATATATGAGTGTACGTGTATCCTTTGTAGATATAATAATGCATATTGTTAATATAAATCTGAAAAATATTTTGGTGCATATTAAAAAAAAAACGTGTGATTCAGTTTAGAAAATAAAGTAGTAACTATAGCTTACTATGTATAAGAATGATCAGTCAGTTTTATGAATACTAGCCAGATGTGATTTGTAAGTATGTAGGTAACCCAAATTGGATCTTAACCATATGTGTATCTTGTCTATCCATACAGTTATAGACTGTTTCAGGATTTCTGTGAATGCATTGCTAATAACAAGTATTTTTATAAAAGCTAGAGTTTTTTTTTTTTTTTATTTATTTTTTTAATTTCTGAATATAGTAAAAAAAAAAAAAAAAAAAAAAAAAAAAATTAAATATGTGTTTGTGTGTGTGTTATGGGCTACATTAATTGTTATCATAATCCATGTGAAGGCTGGAACTACAGCATAATTGTATAGCACAGTTAAAAAAAAATGTATATGATGTACAAAATGTTAATATTATTTTCAATAAAAGAAATTTAATAAGAAATACTGTTTTGTATTATTACATACAGAATATACAATGTTTTATTTATTTAAATTTGTTAGCTTAATATGAACTACAAAATTAATATGTATGAGATGTCCCAAAACAGCATAGATATAATAAAAAAAATAAAAAAAAGTCAGATTTCAACAAAAACATAGCCTAAAATGTCACTTTTAATTTCTTTAAAAACTTAACTTTTAAAATAGCATACCTGATCTGTTCAAATAAAAAGGAACAGACCATAATGTAAAAATTCCTCTTGAAGCTCTGCAGGGAGATGGAAGATGTATATCCATTTCTCTTTATTTGGCTGCATGCCCTTTCCTGAAATGTTCTCTAGTTTGGCATCTCATCTTTTCCTCCCATCATAAAACCAGTTCCAGATGTTTACTGTATGTGGGTACACCAACATGGTACTATACTCACACATATATATTTTTATATACACATAAGGATGAATATATTAATTTAATTTTCACTTAATTGATTTATTTTTATTTTTATGAAGAAGGTTTATTAAATTGTAATAATTAAAAATGTAATTTGTTTTTTTCTAATAATATTTATTTATAAAACATGTTTATCTATTTTTATTGATTTTTTTTTTTTTTTTTTTTTTTTTTTTTTTTTGAAGACTAAGATTGGTAAAATAATAAATATATATTCATATTATTATAAACAAAGTTCAGAGATACTAGAGTTAAAAACTTTCTGATGTAGAATGGAATGAATTGTGTATTGCTTTATGATACCTCAACATAATTTTTAACAATGCATATCTGTAAAGATGTGTTAATCAAGTTATTGTTATGCATCCTTGGATTTGTAAAGTTTGTATCAGGATTTTGAAAATCTGTTATCCGAGTAAAATAGAGACTTGATCAGGAGCAGTTTATCTACACAGGCTTCATTTGAAAGAAAACCATTTTTATCAATGTCAAATTTATCTTCATACCAAAATTTTGATATTGTATAATTAATAATTACTGTACTGTCTTAATAATTAAATGAAAAAGTTTTATCCTTGTACCTGCTTCTATTTAATTCTTCTCAGAATATGATGCTTTTATGTAGTGATAAGTAAACATAGATTAAAGCTGCATGATTTATTTTTCCATCTTCTCCTCAGAAAATGGTAGCCTTTATTATTTTATATAATTCTAAATAACCATATATTAAAACAGCAGCACAAAATTATCTTATAATTTATTTCTCATTTATTTGTTTAGAATATGATGGTCTGTGTGAATGGTATTCCAAAGACTTTATATAATGCTGTGTAACCATAGATTGTTACTAAGTAAAACATGTAATATTTTTTTTCAAACCATAGATTGTTACTAAGTAAAACAGTGTCTTCCTTGTAATATTTTTTTCAATTTCTGTTTGGGTGGCATTCCAGAGCCTTTTTATAATGCTGTATTACCCTCAATTAAAACAGCATCACTGAATAAAACAATGTCTTTCTCACAAATATTTTAAAATTTTCTTTTCAGAACATGGTGGCCTTTTATGCATTCCAAAGCCTTCAGTAATTCCCAACCTTTCTGGGGCAAAAATATTTTGATGTCCCTTTCCCTCTAAAACTCTTGTAGAGTGGAACAAGCATCTAAGATTATAACATATTTAGATCATTTATGGATTCATTAGCATATTTCATTAAAAGACAAATGTTATTTGACAATTTACTTATTTTCCTTGGCAGGATTTTTTGGATTTGTTCAAATTCAGAGCCACTCATGATGAACATGGCATTCACCTCATGATGGAAAACACATCCTTCAGTAATGCTATGTTACTGTATATTAAAACTGTATCACTAAATAAAGCAATATATTCTTTATAATTATTTATCAATTTTCTTCTCAGAACATGATGGCTTGTGGGGATGGCATTCCAAAGCCTATGTACCAAATACCTGGTTTACAGATACAACAGGACCAGTACCAGGCAACTCCAACAACCAGTACCACCACCATCACAGTTCCAGTCCAGATCTCCACACCTTCATCAGCACCAACACAGTCACCACCATCACAAAGTGTCCATCAGTTATCACCATCACCAACAACAGCACCAATGGTGTCACAGTCCAAACAGGCAGCAGCCAGTATTTCCATGGAACTCCCATCAGGCTTCATTTTTCAGCCAAGTAAATATTTCTTCTTCTTTTTTTCTTTTCTTTTTTATTACTGAGTTATTATTTATTCATTTTTGTTGTTTGTCTGTTTATTTTATCATTTTATTTATATGGGGCATTCTCTTTCAACTCTTTCACATTTCTAGAAAATACAAACAGGAAATTAGATTAATACAACAAAATACTAGGGATCCTTGACAAAAGCTTCCTGTTCAAAATTCAGATAACAAAAATCTTTCTTTTTTAATTCAATAAATATTATGAAATGCATTATAATTTTATGTCATATTTTTATTTAAATTTCCTGTAAAAAGAACTCATTATAAAAGATACTTTTGTTAATTTTATTTAATTTTGTTGTTGTTATTTATTAGCATACTAATGTGATTCACTGTATAAAATGACTATAGAAAATAACAAGCATAAATGTGCTTAACACCTGAAAGGTTTCATTACTGTCATGGTTTCACCCATTCCATGGTACAAGTACTTTCCCTAAAATTTCAGGTACACCGATTGCTATTCCTGTTCCACAAGGAACATCAACAACACAGCAGCAGACCATCTACAAACTTCCAACACCATCACAGATTATCACCAGTAAGAATGGTTAAATCATTCTTTCTGTTCATTACCTGTTACCTTTTTAATTAGTTCAGATTCTGTTATGTAAACGAGCTATAATTACAGTACTGACACAGTCATCTTGTTTATGTTTCTGATAAGTAGAATACTGATGTCATTTGAAAATAATTATTTTATTTTTATAATTTTGAATAAATCTTCACAAAAACATAAATGTTACACTTTGTAATAAAAAGTGAAAAAAAAGGAAAGAAAAAAAAGTTAAAAATATAATGTGTTTAATATGGGATCTATTTTTTTCTGATCTTTCTGCTGCCTCTTCCCCAGCCTGGATATATGATATATTTTTAACATAAAACAAATACATAGTATAATAAAAAAAATATGTTATTATTAATCTGTTTATACCTCACCAAACTGTTTATCTGTAACTGGAATAACTTCATGCAACTAAATTACACTATGTTTTCAAAACATTCAGACATTAAATATGATGAATGGACATATGCTTTAACATTAACTGGAATTAAGCAATTACTCTCAAAATCCTTTTCTTTCCATCGTCATTTTTAAATTATCTTCGGGGATATGTTCAGTTTACTTAAATACATTTTGTATGCTTCTAAATTAAATTACTGTTTTATAGGTTTTTTTTCCTGATCAGCTGTTGCTAATAATAAAGAATGGCAGAATATAATAATAAGCTCTTGAGGATACAAGCTGGCTGATGTATTCTTTGTTATGTCATTCTGTGAATGGACAGTCATTTTTGTCTTTTTATTTATTTATTTTTTATTATTTGTTTTCTATACACTGATAAATGGGAAACCTCCATACTTGTGCATTTGCACAAGTTTATCATTTTATAAAACTTTATTATTAACAAAGAGTGGTTGTTTTGAACATATAACAGAATCCTTTGTTTTATGTTCAGAATATATTTAGGCTGTTTTTTTACAAAGATGGGGAGACTTTAATGTCCATTTTAAAACGAAGTTCGGTTGTGCTATTTCAGGCCTGCCTTCCAGTCAGCCTAGCACCAGTGATAACACACAACAGTCTTCATCCATTGTTTCTCTCAGTGGGATACCTACTAATCTTAGTTTAGTCTCTGGTAAGCTATTTGACCAGCATCTAAAGTTATCCATTGCTGCATAAAGTCCAGTCATAAAACCATTAATTTTGATCTTGTACGACTACTTGCAGTCCATTGTAAAAACACAGTACTACATGAGTGCATGTACTCCAGTGTAAAAATCATTACACTTTAACTGTGTAGTTTTATTAAAGCACATAGTCCAGTGTTAAAATTTCTATATGCTTTTTTTTCTTCATTTTATTTTATTATTATTATTATTATTTTTTTTTTTTTTTTTTTTGCATTTTGGTTTTAGTTCACATATTGGTGCAATTTTTCTTTCTTTTACATGGATCTTTCACTGTTCTTAGTTTTGTATAATCTACAGAACTGAAATGAGTTTAGTAATACCATTTTTACTTAATGTTTTCTTTTTTTCTCCCGAAAAATACTAATAAACTGTAATGTATATTTTTTGTAATCCAAGATCGTGGCATGGCAGCATAATTGTAAGTAGGTGTGTCATCAATGCACAGCAGACCTTTTCTATAATTTTTATTTTTTTATTTTCAGCTGCATCATCCAGTGGTGGTGTATTGACAACTCCAGGTCTGGTGATGTATCAGACACCACAGGGAGTTGTGTATGCCACACCAACAGCAACACTTCAAGACAGAAACATTTTCAACTTCCAGCAACCAGCAACAGCTATATCTGTACCACAAACTGATCAGCAGGCTGGTATGTTTTCTTTTATCACCATTTTTCTAACAGCTTGGTAATAACTATACTTTTTGAAATGAGGCAAAAACACTTGATTGCGAAGCGGAGCCCAAATTAATTGGGCAAGAGGTCTGGGTGTCTTAAGCTCCAACTTGAAAGACGCAAAATCCTCAATTCTAGCCATTTATATTTTATATTTTTTAAATAAAATCTTTGTATGAAAATAAAATTGTCAATTTTGGTATGAGGCATTCGCCTCAATTTAGTTATGGCCATGAACAGTCATGCACAATAGTGACTTCTGGTTCTGTAATGTTTATAGTTCACTAGTTTTTTTAAATTGTTGTCGGTGTCATCATATTAAGTATAATAATATTTTATGAGTTATCTCCCTTCCAACAAGGACTTCTGTTTCTTAACTTTGATTGTTACTTGTTACCACAAACATTTGTATAATCAGATTTGTGTAATCAGATTTTTATCTGGCTGTGTTTGTGTGTGTGAGTTTGTAGTGACTGCGTGTGTCCATGCATTTTATTGTTATTATCAATAAGCGAGACTTTGATAAGTCAAGATGGAAAGGGTCGGCAAAAACAGCTCATGTTTTGTAGTGTTTGAATATTCAGATTTCATATATTTACTGCAGTTCAGATGGAATAGTAATGTACATTCATACTGCAAGTAATAGTCATGTGTATTTGGTAAACTAAGTAAACAACAACAGACAATACATACATGTACATATATTACCATGTGCATAGTTTCTTAAAGAAATTGTCTTTCATTTCAGGGTCTGAAATTTCAAATAAACTTGTTAACATTTAGTGAGAATGTTCATATTTCAAAAGATGTGTAAACAATAACTGGCATTTAAATAGCAAATAGCATGTTATAACCAAAACAAACATCATTCAGTGAACTTTATCACTTAACTCAGAAAGTTGTTTGAAGTCTGTCTGTAATTATGTATTATGTAAAGAAGCTCAAAACTCCAAAACACAGTTGATCGAGGAAGGCATATTTAATCAACAACTCATTGTTCTGTATTTACAAACTGAAACAGTAGCTCGATTTCCACCACTTTGAAGGCTAATCTCTATTAAATCTGAAGTCTGGGACCATAAATGACTGAATAAATAAAGATTTTTGACATTTGAAGGTCACATTTACTAATTATTACCTAGTTATAAAGGAACTAAACTGGAACCAGACATTCAGCTTGACAGTGGTTCTTGAGATATCAACACTCAATCTATCCAAGTTTGACTGTATTTATAATTTATATCCATATTAATTTTATTATTGTATTAAAATATTTTAAACTTCTTCTACTTGAACTAGTTTGTGATGTGATACCTATTTCAGGAACTCAAATTCTTATTCCTGTGCCTGTGTCAATAGCTGGAAATGGAAGTGCTCATGTAAGTATGGGATTTCTGTGACTATCATAATTATATTTTGTTGTAATTTTGGGTAGAACAGGGATTATGTTTTAGCTGTATTAGCCCATTACTCAAGGTATGAACATCAGGGTGAAGACTAACAGCTGAAACTGAATCTGAAACATTTGCCCTTGTCACAGGATAACAACTAAAAACTAATCTAAGCCAGATGTTTGATAATAAAATGTTTTATCTTAGTTTGATTTTCATGTGTTAGTTACTCAAATATTAATATAGTTAGAGCATATGTAGAAAAGAGCACATTTATTCATGTGTTTTATGTTAAATACTTCACAGTAATATATTAATACATTATATTTATTATAAACCAGTTTTTATTATAAACCAGTTTTTATTATTAAAACATTAATTTATTAATTCACTATCTCTTAAATTCATTATAATTAATAACAGTACACTATGGCATATTGATACATGTATTATTTGTAAATATATTTTTTACCTTAAAGAAGTTCCTTTTACTTAACGCTTTTATATTTCAAATATTCTTGATTTTAAATTTCAGGTTTTACAGTTAGCTTCTACAGAACCTGGAATGTTGGAAGTAGTGCAGCCTCCAGCTAAGAAATCTCGAAAATAGATTTCAGTCAAAATGCATAGTGACTGAGGTACCATGTTCCTTTGACAAAACTTTTCAAGGGTTGATCAAAGTTGATGAGTACGTCTGATTTCAGTGAGCAGGCTTTGAGCATCAGTCTTGGAAAGTTAAATGAATTCAGTCAGTAGCTTTCGGGTGATTCAGTTAATACAAGCTGAATAAGTAACTGGATTCAATCAGTATGTTTCAAATGCATAAAATAATTTTCAACTCTTTCAGAATGAAATTGCACTCGGCCAACAGTCTTTGGGCATATGGCTGAATTTAAAAGGCAGGTTTTTGCTATCTAACTGAATTCATCTGACATCCTTTGAGAAAGTACTGAGATCCAGTCATGAGTCAGAGGATGTAACTGGGCTTGGCTTTAGAATCACTCAGTGCAAAATATGTAATGATCTAGATTAAAATGTGTTCAAGTAAGAATCAGATGAATATATTGTTGATAAACTGAGATGTCCCATTCAGACTTAACATAACCCATGAATCTTTTCCTGTTTTGCATAGGTCTGTCATCACAGCTTAATGACTGATGTCAAATTTATTTATAATTTTTTTTTTTTTTTTTTTTTTTAATTTCATCATGCTTCTGATCACTTCTTCTTGTAAGAGTACTTAATTGAATATTATACTTACCATAGCAGCAGAAAAGGAAGTCAGGAATCTCATGTTACATCATCACATCGTTGTTCTTTCATTTATGCATTTGAACATTGTTAGTTGTGCTGTTAAATTTTTGTATGCATTGTATATCACACTTGTATGTTGGCAGCCAGGAAGTTTTAAATTTCAGAGGTCCACAAATTATTTGTGTATATATAACAAGCATGTCATCAAATAGGCACATATTAGGTATAAATATTTATTAAGCACAGTTTATGTTAAAAGGGAAGTTTTTAAGTTTCATTAGCAGTTTTGATGGCCGGAAAATGTTCATTCGTGGTATTATTTGTCAAAGGTCACAGTACTGGGAACAAAACAAAAACAAATCTAATATGGCTGGTATAGATACATTTTATAGTTATCTACAGTGCATACTCACAATGACCGTTATAATAAAGTATTCATATTGGATACTGTCATTTGTCAAAATAAGTAAAATACAAAACACAGAAATGAACCATTCCAAAACATTTTCATGATTTTTATGAGTTCTGGTAACAAACTTATTTTTCACTTACTGTGCAGAAACCAAGATACATAGTCTTAATACAAAATTTGCTGCAGAACCAAAGGGTGTTGATGCTGCCTGTTACTCCAGTTCTATTAAAAATTGTTAATTTGTATCACGTTAAAATGTTAACAAAATACTGGAATAAATAGAAATCAAAATATCTTCATGAATGTTTCAATAGAAAATCTGCATATCATTGATGTTTGTGGTGTCTTATATTTATATTATTGTTACAAAACAAAATATGCCAAGTTTTAATATATTCACTTTGTTAAGATAACAAAGAACTGTTAATGAATTGTATCAATTTTAGTATTTTTACTATACGTCTTTTTATGTAAATTATAACATTTGTACATAAATACATATTTATTTTTTAAGCTAAAGCAGTTGTGCTCTGTAGATGTTTTTTGTGTGTGTGCGTGTGCATGTTTGCGGGTGTAAATTTGTTTCCAGTATTCAGTATACTGTTAAAATGGCTTAATTTATTATCAAACATTTGCTTTATTGTATGAAATTTTTTAAAATCATTTCATTGTTGCTTTATGTACATGTACATGATATAAGTTATGCCAGAGTATATTGGATGAACTACAGATAGAAATTCATTTTCTCCTATGTTACATAGATACACAGACCTTTAATACTAATCATTTGGTTTTTATTTCTGTACTGTAAGTTGACATCCAAACATTTTTTAATTAGATCTGTCCTGTGTTGTTAGGATAAAAAGTTGTTTTAATCAGTGTTAATGTTCTGTCAGATGTTTTAAATGATTTAAGCTATTGTTTTTTAACCATTATTTGTTAGTTGTTTTTTTTTCGTTTTGCACCCATTCAAATTCACAAGTGGACTTAAAGAAGCCAAATTGTGTTTTCACATATTGTCAAAAAGTGATGTTTCTATGCACCTGATCATGTTACTGATTTAACGATTGTAATGCTGGTTATCTATCTTCAGAGAATATTTTCTTATTTTGTAAAACTTACTTTAAAAATGTGCTAAAATAAATTATTAGTATTACTTAAATCAAATGATATCGTCTTTCAGATAAGTTTTTAAAAGTTTTAAATTTTTCTTTATGTATTTCATTTTTTACATAAAAACGAAGTGTACTTAGGTTGATATATTCTTGTCAAAGTTTGTTATTGTTGCACCTAAAGTTTGATTGGCCAGGGACAAATACATAATTTGAACTTTTTAATTGTTCAGAAGTTGTTGGGGTTTTGTTCTAATCTGGTACATGCAGGATCATTATAAAATCATTAATATATTCATTGTTGAGATTCTTAATTTTCAACATGACCACTGTCATTATGATACAACTCTGAAGTTCTTGAAATACATTTTGTAGCTGATTTTCACTTGTACCATAATGTCAGTGGTCATGTTGAAAATAAAGAATCTCTGCAATAAATATATTTAAAAATCCAAAAATTCTTTTCTCTTAGCCATAGCCTTAGCCTTTTTACAGATCAGTCATACATAGATCACAAGTTATTAAAATTTTAAACTGCCCAAGCACATACTGACACTATATTGCATACAATTTTATCATCTTGCTTTGTGTGTGGGTTTTTATTTTAAATTTTAAATAAAAATATTCATTTCATATGCTTCAAAAGTTAAATATCATTTAAAATTTATTGCATACATGAAATTCATTTATAACATACTTCCTAAATATGTAATGAAGTCAGTTGTTTAAAATTGCTTAAAGGTGCTATTTCAATATTTGCTAGTGCTTGTTTCATGTAGCCTACATCGATGATTAACCTGGAGATACATACTAAGTGATACTTAAATTCTGTAATGTGAATTTGGTAATTTCACAACAACTCAGACTTATTTTAGGTTTTATAATATTTTATACAGCATAAAGATAGATAAACATCTCGGTTATCATTCAGTCTTTTACAAAAATATTGTTTAGTGATTGGTTTTTGTACACGAGAGTCGTAGATTAAAAAAGATAAATTACATTTATGCTAAAATTCATGTATTTTTAAAATAATATATTTGTTTCTGATGTAAAATATTCACAGGAAACAATTCAGTGATTACTTGTTTGTGGCAAGATTATTTAGCTTGAAAGCACACAAACATATATTATCTGGCAACATCCTTTACATGATTTAATGTGTTCATAAACATTTATCCAGAAAACACACCCTTACCTGACAATGCTCCAAATCGATAAGAGTTATCTACCTTTAAGTATAATGTACCCCTTAGAAAACATTGTATGTTTGATATAATATTGAATTTACTTTGTAACATAGAACAGATGTGAATTAGGTGTCTTCCATAATTGCAATATAAGCATAAAATTGTTCAGATTCTTAAATAGCAGTACTCTATGTAAAAATATGAAAAAAGGAAGATAGTTTTATTTAATGATGTTATTAGTATGTTTCTTAACTACTGTTCTTTGACTATGTACATGGTTGAGGACCAGATATAATGTTAGATAAATAGTCTCATTTGATCAGTGTCATGTAAGAACAGGTTTATCCTCACAGTGGCTGCCTATTGTATGAAAGCCAATTACTACGTAACAAAAAACACTGATTTTATTTTACTGCCAATGAGCATCATGTGCATCTCATTTTCTGGTATTGTATTTAAGAGCAGAAAACTAATACACCTAATCTTTATTCATTTATTGTGTTACCAGATGATGCAGGTTTAATAGCATATTAAATCTTTTAAGGATATTGTCAAATCGATCTTTTATTTTCATATTTAACTAGGCATTACATAATGTTTTGTCGGGGAATATATTTACATACAGTTGTTATTAGTTCAGAACTGAATTCTCTGTTTAAAAAATGTTTTATATCTGATAAAAGATGTTTGTCTTTCATAAACTGCTTTTATACCGTTTTGCATATTTGGTACAGAACTATCACAGGTACACTTAGTACCTTTAACAATATTTTTGTACGGTCATTATGATATTAATACAAATTAATGTTTCCATTAAATGCATGATGTGGTTTTTTTGTTGTTGTTGTTGTTGTTTATTTTGAATCAAGTGTGGTATTTTAATAAAGGTCTGTCCTTTGATGTGTCGGAGAATCCTCAGTGTTTACTAAACCTATATGAATTATAACCCATTCCACCCAGTACTGCATTACCGACTGTTCAAACACTGTGTGATGGTTCAGGTAAAAGAGTCCTTGCTGCTAATCAGTAAATGTTTTCTCAAGTCATGAATCACAGCTGTACAAGAACTTTAATATCTGCTGTCACTGTTCAGACATAAAACTGCATGTTTATTCATACTCAGTATGCAAAATGTACACTACATAAAAAAAAAGATCAAAGACATTTTAGAGTAGGCCTATGTTTGCTTACTTTTATGATTACTGACAGTATTCAAGTATAGCTAAAACAAAAATTATTTTAAATTTGTGCTTATATAATGACATGTTCATAAGTAGAGAGACACATACATGTACACTAAATTTATTAATATACTGGGGAGCTACTGTAAAACGTAGAGTGCCTCTGTTGAAAATCAGATGTATATCTGTTACAGTGAATGTTAGTGTTGTCATGTTGCTTAACACTTTTTGAGATTCATGCAATCAATGGTCCATTACAGAACAGATGTTCATAACAACAGTCTGATGTTAACAGGTGTTACAAACCTGGTGTAGATGGTTTTCATTACAAAAAATGTTGATGTGAATATTAAAACATTTCACAAACTGCAACATTTGGATATACACTTGACATTTATATCTAAAACAGCTAATCAGTCTAATATTTTTAATAAGATAATTTTATATCTAAATTTTAGTTACGTATCAATAATTAAATCTAAACATTCTTGTTACATTTATCCAAATGTTTAATTATATTTGTTCGTTTTCATTCTTCTGATGGGAAATTAGAAGTGGTGTTTTTTTTCATTTTTAATGGCACAATGAAAAAAAAAAAAAAGACGTGTAATGAGGGCAAGTACTCTGCCCTCAGAGGAAAAGCATATGGCTGACCAGTCCCAAATTAGTCAAAGAAAACAAATGATTGTTTGTTTCAGCTTCCTGTGTTTTTCATTAGAGGTTAATAATTTAGGTAAAAAAGAGGTTTTAAAACTATTTGTTGTTTCAGAAATAAATTTAAAAAAAAAGAGTTCTTAAACAGTCATAACTATTTTGTATGCACCCCCAAAATTAAAACAAGAAACCAATATTTAAATATAATAATGTTAACTAAATTATTCCAAGACTATTACCAAAATTAACACAACTAACTTACCGTATGTACAACAAACCACACCAGAATAAATTCAAGTGTAGTTTGTGAAAAAAATTTAAAAACACTGAAAAAAACAAAATATCTTTTTTATTACGATCAATAATAAACGTATGTTTATTTTTATATATATATATATATATATTACTTTGCCATCATTTCCAAATGATGAAAATAACATATTGTCATATAATTAAAAATATAACTATAGTAAACAAGAAAATGCATCAAATAAATCTACAGACAATTGCATGGAAGATATTACAACTGATAAAAATAACATCCATTAGCATTAGCCATGTAAGTTAAAATATATCTAGTTTTACTTAACCACAACCATCAACAAATGTTTTGGGATTTTTGTTATTTATGTGTTTTTTTTGGGGGGGAGTGATTTTTATTTTTTTATGATTATTATTATTATACTTGTATACCCATAGTGTTAACTATTCAAATCAAAATACATTATATTATTATTATCATTATTATTATGTTAATATGGGAATACACAGACGAGGGAATAATGCGATCATAAGAGCAAATCATATTACATTTGAAACAAGTTGCAAGTGTAACAAAGAAATAAAATAATGTTTTTTGTGTTAACTTGATCCAAACTCTGTCATCCTACTTAGAAAATATGTCCACCAACAAATCTTTAAATTACCTTTATTTACATATTTGCACACCCATATACCATTGTTACTAAAACCTTAAAAATAAATTTAAAACCAAATTTAAAAATAATAATAATAAAAAACAAATTATTCTTAAATCAACTTACTGGCTTGCTAGTATAACATTCATTTTAAAACTTAAAATACATTTCAAAAGTCACTGGCAGAAAGTATTTAATTTTTAACAATGTAATTATATATACATATATGTGTATGTATGTGTGTGTGTGTGTGTGTAGACACACATATACACACACTAATATTATTTTAATTAGTACCTATATTCCTTCATTAACATTAGATCATTAATATTTCAGTTATTAGATTACATCGTCTATCAAATCCATAAATCCATTACATTATTAATAACATAAATTTTATTATTAAGAGACATATCAAATTTCTTTTATGGAACAGCAGATCAATATGTCAATAATCAACAAACTAAACATTAAGAATTTGAGAAAAGTGTGCTCTTGAATATTTTTCACATTAAAATTTAACCGATCAAAATAATCCCTAGGAGCTTGGAAATCAGGAAAAATAATTTAAAAATTGTGAACTTAAAAAGTCACACAGATGAGATTGAAAGTTGATTTAAGGTAAAAGTAAAAGGTACAGTTATTAAAGTGTACTTGTAGAGATATGAAGAAATAGTCTAAACATACTTGTACATTCTTCCAAGTTTGTTTTGTTTGATAACAAAGCAGTAGTTTAAAAATATCAGCTCAAAACCATATATATATATATATATATATATATATAGTCATATTACATCATTCTTTATGGAGCAAATCAATTTGCTTTAAATGGTTCTTCTAGCATAAGTAAAATACACCAATGAATCCACTTTGTATGCAGTGATATCAATCAAATCGTAAAGCAGAAAAATCATGGTATTCAAATGTTTTTTAACGGTACCATTTTACAGGCATACTTTGTTATGAGTGATGACAGGTTGCACAGGTTGCACAAAACAATAAAATAATAACTTTGAAGTATAAAGAATTTTAGACTATTCATTCATATCATCACATCAAGTATTACAACCAATGAAAGAAATGAATATCCCATTGTTTGGCCAAGTTAATGAATTACACAGTGGATACCACTGTGCTTGGACCTCTTCATAAACAAAATGCTAAAATGATCTCTACCAAAATGATATACAGTATGAAATGAATGGCAGTTAACCATTAACAATAATAAATATTTGCATGATGTTTTTAAAAAATATTGTTTGATTTTCCTTTAAAATAAAAGGCACCATTTTGTTATACATATCCTGCAATTAAAAACTGACAATGGAAGAAATAATTAAAGAATAATAAGTAAATAAAAAAAAATAAATAAATAAATAAATAAATAAATAATTAGCTGTCAGTAGTAATTTCCACAGCAATTTTTATCACTAACAAGTTTCCAATTGTAACCTCGAAAAATAATGGGTTATTTTTTTTTTTTTTTTGTATTTTTTAAATTTGGAATACTAACCATAGAAAAATAACTGTCATAAAGTTTTAATTTTCTGCTGCAATTTTGATTACACTGATATTGCTGAGATCAATTACAATGGTTAGTACTGGAAAAATATATACATTTTGTTTTTAAATAATTCAAAAATAAATAAAAAAACAACAAAGTGTTTCACAGTGTTACAGAACCTTTCACTGTGAGCAGAAAAAAAAAAAATCATGATATGTGCACACAGGAATCTTCACCGACATCAAAACACAGAAATTACAACATTAATATACCACGTCATACCCTGATGTGGAATTAACTTCATCAGTCTGAAAAGAGCACCATCCATTAATCTGTAGATTGACATTTCTGTTGGACATTTTCAAATGGAATTTTTTTGTAATGTTTCATAATTTGCATGTCTTCCTGCAAACCATAATATGAAATTTACTCTTTTTTAAAACTTAAATTTCTGCCGAAAATTTTTATTTATCAAATTAAATTTTGCAGAACACATCAAAGCTTTCATATGTAGAATATTTTAAATATTTTAGTTTCTTTCCTTATAAATACATTTGATTAATGGACAGTAGCCCCATTGGAAATAAAGTCATTCCTCTAGAGGTTGTAACATATACTCACCCTACATATTCTCCAACTCACAGGGGATGCAATTTAGACACAGACCACATTTATTTACAAAGTTAAGTGTGTAAAATTGGTACTAAAAAACTAAAACAACAGCTAGCAGATGGTGCAGAGACAGACAACATCAAGAATACATAAAACACAACACAACAGTGATTTAAAATACTCCACTAAAAGTATCCTTTTAATACATTTACATACGGGTGAAATGTATCCTTTTAATACATTTACATAAGGGTGAAATATTTTTTAATTTATTTAAGTTTTATTTGATTTTTTATATATTAATAAGTTTTAATTCTTTAAGGGAGATACTATAAATTATTTTTTGTTTTATTATTTTAATTTGTTTTATTTTTATCCATTTTATTAAAACAAAAAAAATTCTTCTTTAATTGTTATTCCATATTTTATTTTCCTCTCAAAATGTTTGTTCAAATAAGCATTCTATCATGTTTTTTTTTTTCTTTTATCAATTTAAACAGAGTGAAACAAAAAAAAAAGGTTTTTCCATTTTACTTATATAGTACAGTTTTAGTATTTATAAATATCTTTTGCTTTTTCATCTATGATTTTTTGAACAATCTTGATTTAGAAAAGAGAAAAATTAAAAAAAAAGAAATAAAGATTTGTATTATTTCTGAGAGAACCTAATCATTTAATTTGATATGATCCTTTAACTTTAATCACTGTTTTCATTCTGTGTTATGTTCCTTCCCATACTTATAGAGATAATCAGGGATGTCAAATGTCTCTGCACTTTCTTCTAGAGAGGCAAGTCTGAAAATAACAAAATACATCATCATCATGGAACAGATAGAGAGTTCACATTTTAAGCACAACACATTATTATTTCAGTTTCACATCCAACATTCCTTATAAAGGAGCTTTACTTTTTATAACAGTCTCACATATTAGAAAAAATAAAGAAGTGTAAGTGTCATAATATTTACATATTTTACCTGTTCAAAAAAGTGCAAGATAAATTTTACAGTCTTTAACCAAATAATTAAAAAAATTAAATAAGATCTTCGATGCATATTATATAATGGGTTGAGGTATTCTGATACCTCCTCCAAACTATTCTCATAAAAAAAAAAGTACAATTATAAAATTAATTAAAAAGTAAATTCTGTTACCAATTTTATTAGAGAACATTAATTTGCTGGAGTTTAAAAAAAAAAAAAAAAAAAAATATTCACATTTTTGTACACATACAAACAAAGATAAAACAAATCATACATGAAAAAATTCAATCTATTTGACATTATACAGGCTAATTATGTTACAAATTAATTACAACTTTTAATATACTAAAACTAGCCATTTCCAAAATAAAATACATGTTCTTTAATATTCATTATTAAAAAAGAATGGTATATATATATATTGTTTGTCCCTCTTTCTTTTGCAAACTCTAGGTTATGTAAGATACAAAATTTTACAAACAGCAAAAAAAACACAAAAAAACAACATATTTCACTATTTTATTTAAAACTAATAAAATTCAGCTAAAATTTCAAATGATTAATGGCTTGATCATAATTCTGACCTGGAAGGATTTCTGCAAGAGACAAAATCAATAATCCTTTTTTTCTCTTTTTTTTAATTTAAAATTTATTTTAAAAAATATATACTGTTAAACAGGCAGCCTTGCTGAATAAAAACATTCATATGACAAAGTAATTTAAAATAATTGAAACCCAAATTTATAACGGTTAACATATTTTTTACTTTTATAAAAAAAATATTTTCAAAAATAGTTTTTTTAACAAAGAAGAAAACCTAAAGACATTTGACAGTAATCTGCAGCAACTAAATAGTTTGAATTTTTTTTTTTTTTTTTTTTTTTTGATATTGTTGTGTTTGAATACACACAGCACTAAATAATTATTAATTTCATTTTGGAAAGCTCTTTTTTTCCCCCCCTCACAAAGCTTTTACCAATAAATGATTTGAAAAGCAAACAAAACCAACACCAATAAAACATTAAAAATATAAATTATATTGTTTAAGTTTAATGTTAATGAAGAAACAGATATAAATTTGATTAATGTTAATATGAATTCTTAAATGATTCACAAGTTGAGAAGAACCCTAAATTTAATCTAAAACTGAACTTTGAATATAAAGTGGTCTGTTTTTGTTAAAGTTTAAGTATATATATATATATATATATATATACAGACACACACATACATACACAATTATAATAACATGCACAGGTACCGAACCATTTATAAAATTCATAAAAGAGACTACTTTTGAAACTGGCCTCTCTTGAATTAGGCACATATTGTTTTAGACTCTTCAATATAAAAATGAGAGTGTTGATGTGTACAGGTGATTATCTCACAATAAGTTATTATTTGTTTCAGTTTACTCTCATTTTCATTTATTATCATGTTTGAAAAACTAGCAGAAATGTGACTTACATATTCTGTGCAGGTATTTTAAAAACTACAACTTCATTAATAAAGATCAAACAGACCCTTCTTTGTAAGTGTGCTGATTTGTAAACACAGTTTCATAATTTATTTTTCATTGTTTATTTTATATTTTAAATAAGAATTTAGCCTACATCCAGAAATCAGGACCTGTGTGTGTGTGCATGCATGGGTGTGTGCATGCATGCTTTTGTGCATGTAGATCTTTATTTTATGATTTCACTTTTATATTTTTTAATAATTTGATTCTGAGTTGTTAATTTTGATGTAGTTGATTTTATATATATATATATATATATATATATATATACACATGTTTATTTTGATTAAATTCAAATCACTTTTATTTTTGTAATAATTTGATTGGATTTTTTTTCTTCTATTATTTATTTTATCTATCTCTTTTTTAATGTTCTTATTTTTTTCACCACTAAGTTCTTCCAAATTCCTCAAAGCAACCAAAACAGTAAAAGAAAAACTAAATTAAAACAAAAAAGCACACCGATTTCACAGAAAAAGGCTCACTTTTTACAGCCTGAGTGATTGCCACTGATTTGAAGATAACCTGCAACAAATATTCTGAAGATTCTACTGAAGTCATCAATTCTGTCGGCATCCAGTGATCTCTCATTATCATGTTCAGTGTGCCATACTGATGGGAAAGGAACAGATATAAGATGCAAAATAGGAACACCTGTAAAAAAAAAAAATATATAGAAGAAAAGAAAATATATTAGAAACAATATAAAACAATATTAAGCTTTTATATTCTGAAATGCAAATACTTTACATCTGATTCCATCTTAAATTATGTAGTAGATATAGTATAATATGGTCAAATGTAAAAACAAACTGGTCATACTAACTAAATGTCACCAATATTGTATATAAAAGGATACATACTATTTTCACTAGTGCAATATTTGATAAAAACAATTTTAAGAATGTCAGTCAGTCAGTCAGTCAGTCACACACACTGTCTGTCTGTCTGTCTGTCTGTCTGTCTGTCTGTCTCTCTCTCTCTCTCTCTCTCTCTCTCTCTCTCTCTCTCTCTCTCTCTCTCATGTATACCTGCACATACACAGCTAAATGATATGGTAACAAAAAAATAGTGGATATATTGAATCTCAAAATATATATTTATACTCTGTAAACAGTTTCTGTCTGTAAATTTGAATAGGACTGAAATGAAAATTTAGAAAGAAGCATCCGTTCATAGTTTCTCAATCTGTCACATCATTACGCTGATATCCCCCTCAGCTTCCACGTTAACAAACACCAATACAGGACGAAAAAAACAGTTGTGTCGTTTGACTATTGACTAGTAGATACCATCTGAGTGCTATGCTTAATGAATTTATTCACTGGTTCAAAACGAATGAAGAAACAGACTAACGTACCTAACTTTTAATGTGTATGCACTTTGAAAAGTTTTGCGCCGCATTGGATATTAGGTACAGATATTAATGAAATAAATAAAGACCGAGCTTGTATCTCAGTTTTCTTGTATATCAAATGAAATTAATTGAAATAGCATTAATCAGTTCCAGCCCCCCAAAACCGCCACATTAATTATTATTATTATTATTTTTTTTTTTTTTGGTAACGTGTTTTTAAATAAGAAAAATGTATTTATAAATGACAAATATTGTATAAAAAAACAAAATAAAAGAGAATGTGAAGAAATTAAATTGGTTTTGTAAAGTGTATTATCAGACAAATTATTTTAACGCCTTTGGCTGGAGTTACAGCCTTTATCGACTTCTTCAGCTTCAGTATGGTATATATCGTAGAAGTACTACGCTCGTACTGCTTACCCACTCATGTTTTTCTATGAATTGAAGCTCTAATTCAATGGACATCATCCGTTTTTTCTTCTCATCACTGTCCTTTGCACTCACTTTCTTAGGAGGCAGGCACGCATATGTACACACACACACACACACACAAACACACATACCTATATATACAGCCATGAAGTTTTAATAAAACTGTTGGTGTGATGGTTCGCATAAACAACATTATATTAATACTTCCAGTATTGCTACCATTACTTCTACTACTACTACTACCTCTTCTTGTAATTATAATGATACATAATAACAATAATAATAAAATTTTAAAAAATCATAGATATAAAACAACAACAAAAAAAATCACTTGATTCAGCCCCCTCCCAACAAACAATTCTATATCCACCCCGTGACATCTTTTTCGTTTCTTTTGCTTCTCAGTTTACGTTTTGAAATAGTCTTGCTTTCCTACATAAGGGAATTGATAAATTATTTATTCTGAATGGAGTACCAACGAAGCAAATAATAGAAAAAAAAAGCATATTAATATCTTTGTTAGATAAAAGAAAAAAAGAAAACAAATGATCCGTCGTGTAGGCTGTTGTAAATGAAGTCTGAACATAACAATGCCTTTAAAACAAAGACGCATTGATGTTGTAACAGAAAAATGAAGTAGGAAACAAGATATGTTTTAATTAGTTAACGCTAGGAGAGAAAAAAGAAAGGGACGGATTTAAAGACAGTTTCAATCTGACGACAAATGTCAAAGTTTTAGAGTAAATTTGCTGTATTTTAAGTTAATATTTATTTTGGTTAAAAGAAGGTAAGTTTGTGTTAACAAAGTATTTGTAGCAGAGCAAGAAGAAAACAAAATTCAGTAACATATATTGATGTAATAGTATACAATTTATTCACAACTAACACGTGCTGTGGATTCTTCTGACGCTGTATTTCAGAAGCCAAGTTTCTCGTCTACGTTTTATTACGCTGAGATGAATTCAGTTTGTGAAGCACAAAACGTGTGAAGTAATTATCATTAACTGGCTTAACAGTTTATAGATGTGTAACTGTGCAGAATTTTAGTTATAATTTTGGTCTCAGCCACAATGTCCCACAGATGTTACCACTGGAAATACGACAGGCTTGATAATATCATATTTGTTTAATTTTAAACCTACAACAAAAAGAGTAGGAAAAAAAAAAAAAAAAAGAAAGAAAGAAAAAAGATTGAACTACTGCTGCTCTCTGCTTAAATGTTATAGTGTTAGTATTCTCTCTCACACACACAGATGTAAAAACACACACACACAATAGATAATATTTTATATCCACATTTTGTTTTGTCATTTGCAGTGTTACTGATGGTGAAGTAAAGAGTACTTTCAGTACATTTATTTAAAAATAAGAGAGAGACTTTTGACATATACACAGTACTAACCTTCATACATAAAAGGCAAATGGTCATCCTGAACACCTCCATGTCTAGCATTTGGCATATTGGGAAATAAAACTTTCTCATGAGTATCAGATTTTCTTTGCAAAAGGCCTGCTTTGAAAAGATCTTTTTCTGTTAAAAAAATAAAGGTAAAATGATACAATGCACTGATTTGATTTTGATTTTTTTTTTTTTTAAATAATTTTCCATTAAAAATATAATACTGATAATGTGCTTTAAAGAGGTCTTTGTTTTTTATACTTCATAGCTATCAGAATATATGTTCTTCACACTTTACATATATCTAAATCTAAAAATCAATATAATTTTAATTAGAGGAAATGATACTTTAAAAAAAAGGAAAAAACAGCTGTCAGATGGCTTAACACTTATGAATGAATTTTGAACTGAAACAAGTAATTGTAGATATGTAAAAAAAAATAACTGAATATTTTTAATTCCTCCGATTACTCCAAAAATATTAGTAATTTCTTGTCCACAGTACTCAGAACATGTCACAAACCAATTAATGAATGCTATTTAATCTTATCCAAAATCTGAATTTATCTCTTATGCAAATTATTTAAACCATGTAAAATCTGATTACTTTCTAATATTAACAACACATTTCATGAAATTTAAAGACTGTCTGGTTCCATGAAAATGTTTAGCTTCTTTTGAACACCTCTAATTTAAAAAGTGTTTATCAGTTTACCTATCTTGTGTAAATCTTGATACAACTTCGATGTTTCTGAAAATAAGTTTCCAAATTGTACATCTTTTGTACCTATTAAATCCAGCAAGACAAAATCATTCTGAAATGAAAAGAAAAACAACTGAATATATACCCAGAAACTTGTGTTACAATCACTTTTAAAATTCCATCACACAAGTTCTCTGACAGTTATGAAGACAAAATCATTCTAAAACAAAAAGGAAAACAGATAAACATTTATCACGGTTATTTATATTACGATACTTTTTAAAATTCTGTCACAAAACTTCATTGAATGTTACTATTTCATAACAGTCTGTATTATAAAACAGGAATAGCTCCTACTTTGAACTGTATGTAAAAAGATTGAAAGAAACTTGACTGTTCTAACTTGTTCTAATTAAACCATATTCTACAAAACATTTGTCAATGCAATACTATCGATTCAAATGAAATACCAAAACCTCCTTATGCACTTAAACCTGTGTTTAGCAGAAAGAAGTCTACACACTTTTGTAACACTGTCTTTGTTTAAAGCCTATATTCAAACTATACATACTATTGTGTTTAACATAGTAAGACTTGAATCCTTTGGGTGTGGCTGTGACTTCCATCTGGCTGCTAAATGTCTTGCGCCGTATATTGAATCAGTGGCACTCCAGTACTTGAAAGCCTCCTCACCATCTAGGAAGACCAGCTGAAGAGTGTAGTCTAAATCCTGTAGATAAAAAATTACATGTAGAATTTGTTTTAAATTTTTTAGCATTAAACCACATTAGTTATAAATAGGATTCAAATATAAGTGAAATCTGAGACACAAAATTGGATTTTAAAAACAGTTAAATAAATATAAACACTGGCGAATAAATAAAATTGAAAACATTTTTAATTTAATATTATTTTGATTTCTTAATCTAGAGATCCAAAAACTGTTCTAACTTAACACTTTCAGTATTTAAAATGTTATTAGCTACTGGCATATCAAAACCTTTGTAATACTGTACTTCAATATAAAGATCAGTTTTCTGAAAAAAGAAACAGACTTAATAAAAAGTTCAACACATTATCTACTGATTTGTAAGATGTGAACATAAAGCTCATGATAACAATAAAATAAGGGCTTTTTTTTCTTTCTTTATTCCTTTTTAATCATTATTATTATTATTATTATTATTTGTAGGTTGTCTTGGGCCCTCTGAGAGAGTTCTTAATTATTCAAATTACATATTTTTAAAAATGACTCATATTTCCGTTAAGTTATTAATATTAGTATTACTACCCTGTATTAAACAGACTAACTTTTTCTCTTTTGCTGAGTAGGCACTGAAGAAGACGAGCAGTCTCAAGCAGAATGGCACAAGGCACTGCCGAGTCCGTGGCTCCGATGAACTGATATGGTCGACTCTCGTGAGTCATGTCTTTTGAATCAAAATGGCACGCGAGTGTAAGTCTGCGAGGTGCACTGGTGTTGAATGTGGCTATGATGTTTGTGAAAGGCTTTCGTCCATACGGAGTATCGTCCTCAAAGTGATCCTCTTCTATAGTGAAACCTAGAGGCCTTAGTCGGTTTTTGATATGCTGAAAATAAAATAAAACTTTCATAAACATTTGTTTTCTGTTTTAATTGTAACATATTCATTTTCAACACTAAATACAACATTCTGATGTGTGTCTGGATCGAGTTAATAGTTAGTAATAATGTGGGTGTGTATGAACCTATATATTATTAAGTAAGGTTTTCTTTTAAAAACAATGTTGATTATTCCCCAGAAATTAGATTTATCATTTCAGGAAGGGTTGTTCTGTTGAGTTTACAGTTCCTATAAATTATAAAGAAAAAATAATTGATTCCATGATTCTGTTTTTGAATTGGAATAACAACAAAATAAAATTAATGATATATGTTTAAAACACTCAATGCTGAAGACATTAAGAACATATATATATATATATATCTGACAAAAAGCATAAATAGGTTGCATTTTATAACAAATTATTTACTGTATGTTAAAAGATGACATCGTATTTTTACAAAAGATTGCTTTACTAGAATTTAAATTATCAAAATGTATGTGTTTTCACAGCCAGAATGAATAAAATCAATTCTGACATTCAAATGTATTTACATGAAAGAAACAATTAAACATAGACACACAAACTATGTTTATAAAACAAACAGTTTGTATTATGAAAATGTTTTAAAGGATTACATCAAAAAAACCAACCTGTTGTACTTTTGTGTTGTTCTCAGTTCCTGGTATCCTTGGTATCAATATTGGCTTCAGATCATCGTACCAAAATGTATCTCTGTCTCCTAGTTCAGCTAAAATCTTCATACCTTTTCTCAACTGCATTTTAAATTTCTTTCTTGGTCTCTGAAATATGAGCATTCAGTTATGAAGTCAAGTGGGAAAACTGCAATATATTCTTTTTTATTATATAGCTGTTCCATTTCATCTTCAAAAGATTATTTTAACTATGTTATATATGTAGGAGATATCAAATTTTGTAAAAGAGACATCCTGTGTTGTGGTGAAAAAATACACTTGGTATATACAGCATTTTGCCTGAAATCTTAATTATATATTTATGTGTGTCTGTGTGTGTGTGTGTGTGTGTGTGTGTCTTCTTGCAAATCAGTTTTTAATTTCTTCACTGTTAACTGTTTTAAGCATATGTCAGTATTACACTTTATCTGGACAACACAGTAGTATCTTTGAACCAACAGAATACATTTTTCATTCAGAACAAATTATGAAAAATATTTTTTTTTTACTGTACTCTCATTGCAGATACTTTAATTAAGAAATACAGTCTAATATAATGATCTTGTGACAAAAGATCATGCAGTAATGAAATCAGATTGTGCCTACACACTATGGAAGCTTAATGCACATTACTCTAACCGTGTGCTAATTGAACTGTCAAGCGAGCCTGCATAAAGCAATGTACATTAACAAGATTATCTCACTGCTTCCTAATCTCAGCAAATAATCTATTGTCCAATCTTGCCATATGTCCATTATGTTTAGCAGAAAATAATCACGATGCTAAACACAAAGGATATGAGCAACTAGGAAGTTGTTAATTTGTACAGATTCATTTTGCCTTTTTACTGTCTGCTCTAACTGGTGAATTTGATGTGTATCATAATCCAAGTGAAATGGTGTTGAATGATATTGTAGTGTTTAATGAAAATATAGGACAGTTTTTTTGTGTTATAGATGTACCTAATCATATCAAAAAAAAAAATCAGTTTTCCCTTCATTCTAGAAATGAAAATATATAGTTCATACATCCAACATTACATAAAATTCAAAACATCACTTTCATAAAATTAAATGACTAACGATTAATATCCTCATATAGGCTACTTATTCCTGTGGATTGCTTTCCTTTACATTTTAACATTCCTGACTAATGAAGCCAATAAATAAAAAACATTATAAGATTCACTCCAATTCATTTCTGTTGTTTTGGGTTTTTTTTAAATTAGATGTATATTGTTTATCTCTTTTCATTTTTGCTTGTCAAAAAAGATTTTGTAAAAAGAGCTTTATGAAAGAATAACTGTTGTTTCTTTTCTATTTTAATCAGTGCAAGTGATAAAAGGAAAGATGAAGGATAAAAGGTTGTGCTGAAGCATCTGGTTATTTTTCTCCTAATATAAAATTACCAAAAAAAAAAATTAAAAATTAAAATTATACTTCTTAATTCTATCTTTAACATATTTATAATAATAATAACAGTAATACATCTTATTTTTTCTACAATAAGAAATGATAATATTAATTAGCATTCAGAATATGTCATGTGGGTGAAAACAAAACCCCAAACATTTAACCATGATTATTTCCTAAATAGCAGTAATTCCATTATTGACAGAAAATGTGGGAGTCAATAATTGAAGCTGTTGAAAATTATTTGAAATTATATTATTTGTGATAACACAGGCAGTGTCTGTATTATTGTTATTTATTTATACACTAGGCCTACAAATCTTCAAATAAAAATAAAATAAAACATCATAGGGCCATCACTTCATCATGAAATGTTTTGGCAATATGTCATTATGAAAGAAAAAAAAGGAAAACATTTTTTTTTAAAACAGACGTCTCAGATGATTTCAGAAGAAAAGAATTGAGAAGTTTAACAATTCCTTACAAAATAAATAAATAACTAAATAAATAAATAAAATATTCTAGACAGACCTGTGAAATTTGGTCTGAATAAGACTTTAAAAGATGTTAAAAATCAAGTAAAATCTAAGGACTTAATAAGCTGAAATTAGTTTTACCTTCATTTTTTCCATTAAAATATTGATAGTTCTATGTAAATACATAATAATCATGTGACCATGAAACAAATTAGAATATAGAAAGAATCTGAGGTTTATCATTTAAAACTAATGTGGAAAAAAACAAATAAATTTTATACCAGTTCATTGAAAATATCATAAACTAAACAAATGCAAGGTCTGGAAAACAAATAAAATTCAACTCTACAAATTAATCAATAAAAACAAGCACTGTTTTATGGATTTTTCACCCCATTCATTAATAACCATGAGTAGTATTCTATTATACAAATAATTCAAGAATCTGTGTTTATTATTGACAATCCTATCTGTTCTAGAGGAAAGTCTCTGATTACTGAAAACAAGTTAATATAATTGTAATAACCGAGTTTTCCTGGATTTATCAGTTACAGGCAAACATTTTAAACAGTGTTTTAGTTATGTGCAAAGATGTAGGCCATTTCTAAAAATAGATTATTTTGATATTAATAATCAATTGTCCACTCATTGTTTGTGTGTTGTACAGGTGAAAGTTTCTAGTATCTCTTTGTGTGAAGAATTAATATTTTAGCTGATGGTTATCAATCGATGCCTTATCTATCTCTGTGTGTGTGTGTGTGTGTGTGTGTGTGTGTGTGTGTGTGTGTGCGCTTCTTACAGCATGACCTAAACTACACTGAGGCAAATGCTTCATACCGAAATTAACAATTTTTTTTTTTAATACAAAGATTTTATTTAAAAAATATAAAATATAAACCTCTATTCCAATAGAAATGATATCCACTTTCAAGTCAGAGCTTCTGGGGGCCTTAGGTGGCTCCCAGACCCCTCACCCATTTAAGTGTTTTTGCCTTATTTCAGAAAGAGTCTAGTTACAGCCATGTACAGAGTAAGTTTATACAAATGCATCAGAAAATCTGAGTAAAGATTGATGACAAAAAGGAAACGATCTCTCATTTCTTGTAGGGAAGTAATTATGGCAGACACATAACAAATTGATTATCATTCAGTATTTCTATGCGGGTGTTACTCCAGATGTTTTCTTATGTAACTGTATTAGTATTAACCTTTGGTGAAGTTCACATCATTTGTTTTAGCTGGGTTTCTCAATGGGTTGACTGATATATGAAGATTTCTTAATGTAGCAATAATATACTGGGTTGGGAAATTTTAATGTATTCAAGAATATGTGCCACTATTATTTTTAAGATGATACTATTGCTATACTGGGGTTTGTTCTTTAAGTGTTGTTAGTAAAAACAAGGTTTGATTTAATACTAAAAAAAAAAAAAAAAAAAAAAAAAAAAAAAAACATTCTGGTATATTACATTTATTTCGCAAGATAATGACAAAATTACTTCTAAATACATGTAAAGACTATTAAAACTAATGGTTAAGTTAATAGTCTGCAAATGCATTAAAATTCTTACATGATAATGTTTACTGAATTACCATAAAGCATATAGCCTAATCAATGTAATGGTTAAGGTGAGTTTGTGCTGAAAAATAACAAATAGCCTGTAACTAAGGATTTAGATCTACCACTTACACCAACAGAAAACATGCATACACCTACACACACACATACACAAGAGCTTGCACAGATTCATATATATATATATATATATATATATATGAACACAAATCTGTATAGAAACTAATTCAAATGCAAACACTTATACAAAGCCATGCACAGAGAAGATTATATGATTTCAAAGTTCATTCACTGACATGCATGTATACAAATGCTGAACGTCTAATTTGGTGCATTATCCAGTATAGTTAAATGAAAACCATCACTTCATTATAAAAAAAATAAAGAAATATTTGGACTAATCAAAAATAAAAACAAGAAGGAGGAGGAAAAACCCTGGCTGGCCAAAAGTTTTCAGAAAAAAAAAAAATAATAATAATAAACCTAAGAAGCATATTCTGAAGTGTTAGTAATTTTTTTTTTACAATTTATTGTTTATAAATTCCCAAATACATTTCATTACACTGTTCATCACTGTTTATATACATTTTTAAATTGTGTGTAATAACATTATAATAACATTAGGACAGCGTATTGTTATGATAGCTATAAGTTATAATAATGATGAACACTCTCAGAAATGTATTTATGATCACATTAGCTGGTAGTACTTGTAGGATTTATCATATTTTTTTAGCTAAGGAGGTTTTACTTGTCTTTAAACATGCAACAATATTGCTGCTGCCTTATTGGGTAGAAAAATAATTACATTGAAGAAAGAACATAATAAAATTTTGGTTTTATTTAAAATAGCGTTAACAATACTAAAAAGAACTAAAAAGAACCTAAATTATATTAGTATTGTATATAACTACATCCTTGCAAGATCCTTAAAGCAAATCTATGTAATATTAATAATCCTGTGCTTTTTTTTTCAGTCACTTCATGTCATGTTAGTGAATGTCTAAAGCTGCTTAGATTTGTAGGGGTGACTGGAAGGGATTTGTGTAGGTGTTTTTTTTTTTTTTTTTGAGAGTTGGGAGGATAACTTGAGAATATATAAGAAACAATATTTTGCCCACTGAATGAAAACTGCATGAACTTGATAGTATATGAATAAAAATAAGCTAAGAGTAATTAACATAAAAATCTTTGTCCCATCCTTAGAAAATAGCTGTAAGCATTTACGCCGAAATTAATTAATTTTGTTAATAAACATTCAACTAAATGAAAGTACTAGATAAAATCAATTTTCCGTTTCTCTATATTTTTAAAGGTTAAATATTTAATAAGTTTTCTTTGTCTCTGACATTTATTTTTATATTATTTCCTTCTTTAATTTCTTATATCTCATTTTCTTTTCGATTTGTTATTTGCTTTGAGGATATTCTTATTTCTTCTTCTTTTCCAGATGGTGCATTTAACAAAATTATTCAAGTAAATATGAAATCAGATGAAATTTCAAGGCTGTTCTTTGCTGAAATTAATTAAGTAAAAGGAGAAACTTCGTACAAAGCAATTATTTTTACTTGAGCACTAGAAGTGAGTATACAAATTTGTATTTGAAGGCATGGTAAGTATACATTTTCTCAACTTATACAAGAGATTAAGCCAATTCAAGAATTAATTCCTAAATATTTAAAGACATCTGAACATATTTTAATATAAACAGGAACCAAATCTCAGTAATAAAATCTTTCATAATGGTGTAAAAGATGAAAGTACACCAATTAATTCATGGAATATTTTGCATATCTCCCATAATCTGTGAAGTGCATACCAAGATATTTGATTTTTTTTTAAAAAGGACAAAAAAAGAAGAAAAAGGTTATGTGACAGGATATTATTTTATTAAGATCTGATACTTGGTTTTTGACTGCGTATCAGCCAACACTGTGAACCACTGTACTAGTTTGTTTAGTCAGTATAAATATCTACCTATAATAACAAGCAGGTGTACCTTTCGGTCAATATACCTAACAAAACTTAACTTCTTACTGACTGGTGTGTAAGTATTATATTCTGACCATCTGTTACTTGCAACCGAATTAAAAGGTTTAACCTGGACGGACCTTTCTAAACAGAAAAGCTGATGTAAGATAAAACCTTCAACAATAGTGATTTTTAATGAGTTTGTGAAGTTTAATTTTTTATTCAAGTCAAGAATGAATTTCATTGCAAGTGGCCGAAATATGAACTTATCCTGGTTCAGCTTTGTTTTTATCTATATTAATTTAATAATAATATTCTAATTAAAATAATAAATAATAAGTTTAGACATAATATGTATGTGCTGAATGAAAACTAAAATATGTCAAAACCTCACAAACTGAGAAATAATACATTTTGAAAGAAAACAATGTAAAGTTTAAACCATAAATTGGATGACTGCTTACTTTACATAGTATATAATTACATCTGTAGTGTTTGTGTGGATAGTTTGTTCTTTTTTTTCTAGTGAAATTTTGTATGTAAGAAAAGAAATGTAATATATAGTACATATTATAAATCAAGAAATGAATCCTAATAAATATATCTTTTTTCTTTATTTTGTTTTTCATAAACAAAATTTTAAAAGCATTTATTTTAAACAAATATATTCTGACAACCTAGTTACCAAAAAAATTTATTTAGAAAAAAACCCAATAATAAAGTAGACCAAATCTACCAGATACTACTTCTTTACACTGAACATAATGTTTTTAAATGTATTTTTTATTATTATTTTTTTTTTTTTTTTTTTTTAAACTATATTTTAATGCTTTTAAAATATGTATCACTGTACAAACAGTACATGGACTCATAGTTAAATTAATAGCTTTTCTGATCACAAAAAAACACTCACCCTAACTTAACAATTGAAATATTTAGTTTTTTTGTTTTTATTAACTAACACATAAAATTATAATAATTCAGAAAAATGAAAATGTTCTCTAATTTATGAAAACCTATGATAAAGAAGAACCAATGACTAACCAAATTATGAATTTAAGTGATATAAAAAAAATATTGAAGTGCTGTGTAGGTTTAGTCAAAGTTATGTGCTGTCTTGGTCTTTCTATGTATATTACAAATATAAAATTATTTATCAGTTTTGAAATGATTTATTAGAGGAAATAATAATAATAATAATAATAATAATAATAAATAATAATAAAATGATAAATCATTTTATAAGTATCAACTTTGACTTTTGGAATTAATCATTAATTTAAAAAAAAAAATAACTAAAAATTCATCTGAAAAAGGGAAATTAGAAATAAATAAAGAAATAAAAGGCGCTGAAATTAAATCATTTTGTTTTTCTTTTTTGTTGTTGTAATTATTGTTTTCTTTTTTCCCATTTTAATTAGTTCAGGTATAAGTTTGCTTCTGAACATTTTTACGAACTGTCACTATGTCAGTTTGTGTCTTCATCGCTCATAATTCAGTAATAATGTTTTAGTAGATATACACACATACATATACACTTAGTATTACTTGTTCAGAACTCAGAATGTCACATCAATCTTGATCAAGATGATCACCGACTTACCTTGCTGTAATCTTCTTTCCCACACGCCACGTAATAAACTACTAAAAACAAAAGCCACAGACGTATCTCCCAGTAAACCATTTTGTCGTGAAATCCTTAATATTTTCGCTGTCGCTGATTCTTTCGTCCTGTAACAAAAACAAACTGAACTTTTAGAAACTTTACAGTTACACCGTCACTTGTTCACACTAGCATGACACCAGACCTATTACTACTGCTTTGACAAGACCTGAAACCTTCAATTGATTTTAAGAGGCTTGTGTTTATTGGCTGTACCGTCGCGATAATTGACCAATGAGCGAAGCTTTTCAAAAGGAGCCTTTAACGCTTTGGATTGAATTATGCAAGACGAGCGTTTTCTCTGTGTGATTGAAATACGAGATAACTTATTATTTCTTTCTTTCCCTCACAGACATGTAATGAACATAGGAAAACAACTGCTTTTATTGGTTTATTTAAAGTTACTTCAGTCCTACACAAGACAAATATTTATCAACTCGTTGTAGCAAATGAGTCCTTCACAAATAACGTTTGTAAAACATTAAAAACCCGTGTTAGGTTTATATTTAGTCAAACTATGAGTGGAAAAAAAAAAAAAAAAAAAAAAAAAAAAAGAAGAAGAAAAAAAAAGCACTTCTAAGTTTAAGTTTATTATTATTATTATTATTATTATTATTATTACCACCACCACTACTACTACAATAAATTCCTTTAAGTATCGATTAGCATCAAGGGATTTTTATTCGCCACAGAGAAGGCTTTTGTATAAACTAGCGGCGGGAAACTGGTTGGAACTGGATAAAGCCCATTGGGAGCACAGAGATCAATTACTTTCCACATTTGAAACCTGCTTTCACATCAGTAAACTGCAGACCGCTTCCTCAAATATAAATCATTATCTTCAACAGGATGAATTATGGTTTGTGAAACGATCAGAACTCCACCGATACACATGATACATAGAACATACTAGCGCTGTGCATGGGTCTTGGTTATTGTCAGACTGACCTAACGTGTGACCTTGTAGTAACGTTCGCAGTATTTTTAATGTAAATGTATTCTTATAATCGGTGGTTCAATGACCGTTCGGTTCCTTGGTAATAATGACTGTTTGCATCTCACAGAAGAAACGTCTTCGTTGTCATACGCAATTCCTTTCTCTGCCAGATGAAACGAAAACCTTAATTCCACGCAATCTTTTCATCTTTCTGTTGTTTAATCAACAATATAACAAACGGAAAAGTTTTAATTTCAATCAGTTATTACACCCACATAAACACGTAAAATAATTATTTTTGTAAGTTCATTGTACCATACATATTCTAATGATGCTACATATTTTTATCGAGATTATATAAAAAAATATGGCGGACTTGAACCTTTAAATGCATCTGTTCATCTCTATTTCTCAACCTATCCGTATAACTATATATTTTATATATCTGTCTAAATATAAAGACTGATTATCTCTATCTCTCTATCTATCCATCTATCTCTGTATATAGATCTTAATATATACGTGATTCCCTTACTACATAAATATGATTATGTTAGTATAAATCTGTTTCTTTATTCTTTCCCTATATTTTTTGTACTGTCATTCTACATTATCAAAATTAATAAAACATTTTCCTTTATTATTTTTTATGTTCCAGTTCGACATTCATAATTTTGGTGTCTGTATCTACCGCTGAAATTAGTTTCCTGTAATGTCTTTGATTGACATTAGTATTCTAGTGTGAAAAAAAACCCGTTGACATTTCGTTAGAAACTTTCACTTTTTTAATATCCCTCTTATCAAGAAAATATCATTATTATAACTCAGTGGAGAGAATAGCTGAATGAAAAAGAAAGAAGACTTATATGTCCAGAAAAGGAAATTGATCCGAAGACTTATTTTACACCTCAAACGAATTCAACTCCATTGTGGTTGCTTCCTTTTCAAACGTTCTGTGTGGGTAGAGGTTTTTATGTTTCCCAGACTAATAAGACTTTTTAGTGATTTGCTCAAAAGAAATTGCTGTCTTTTTATTGTATCTTTAGAGACCCTAGCGGTCAGAGAAAACCATTATTTCCTGCAATTACACACTCTCGTTCGACCTTGAAGACCATTTATTCTAGGACTGCTAAGCTGCAAGACGCAACAGAACGCAAATAATTATTGAGAATTTGCATAATTTCATTTAACATTTCACTGTCAAAAAAATAAAAAAAAAAAATGTTTATTATTCTCTCGCCATAAACAAATAATGAACTGGTTTAGTCCCAAAATTTACCAGTTAGTTCATCGGCGTAACCAGTCCATCTGTAGGAAACATTAATATATAAGGCATTTAATTACTAATCGATACAAGTCAATATTGAATGGAAGCATACAGTTTTACAACTTAACAAAATATAATTGTCATGTTTAGCCTGCTGATTAAAAATAATAAACTTTGGAAACCACTAAGTATATATAATTAATAATATATTTGACGTAAGCGGAGAGGTAGAGTAAATATCCGGTATAGCACAACTCCGCAAATAATATGGACAAATGATGCAGTCGAGATTAAGGAATTTCCATATCTGGGTATATATTTAAAACAAAATTTTGTTGTTGAAAAATTCGAGCTGGCCTCTGCTCTGCACAGTAACAGGAGCCCATAATTCTGTTAATGTATTTCTAACTAAATATGAATGGAAACTCGTTTTAGACGCATACTCTGTAATTTGAACCCCCTCTGCGCAGAACCGGAAGTTAAATCCACAAGGGCAGCAGACAGCGACCATTGCGATCCCTTTGAATGTAACTTGATGATGACAAAGTCCATTTTCACGTGACGATGTTGGCGTTTTGCTGCTATTACCTGAACTAAAAGCGCTGCCTGGAAGTTCGTGATTGATTTCATAACTAATAGAATCCAAAAGCATTGCGATTTATTTTCAATGCAATAAAGCTAAAACGATCAATACCAAAGGAAACGGATGTCTAGAGCAATGGTCACCCACAGCTGCCCGCGATTGTTGCCAATGCTAAATTAAGCAGACGCTTTCTTTTCTGCTCGCTCTTATTTTTCTACTGGTAAAAAACGTATTAGACGCAGAGCGTTGAATAATGTTTATCATGGTAAAACAGCTGTTTAAACTAATCATTATTCTCACGTATAATCAGTTTATATTATTTATATTCATATAAATTGGTTTCTTTATTCTTTCTTATTATCAAAACTAATAAAACATTTTCGTTTGTTTTATTTGAAAACAGATGGATTAAATTAAATAATAATAATGCTTTTTTGAAAATAACGCTGCTGCCCGCACAGATTATCGTCACAGTCATAAAGCGATGTAAAGAACAAATTATTCGATCTTAAAACGTTATTATATATTATCAAATTATTTCCTGTGATCTGTATGCTGGAATGCTAGATATGATGTTTAAATATTTATTTCCTAATAAAGCGAAAAATTGTGTGAGTCGTCTGGAAACTAATGTCTGTGTGTGCTAATGACGAATTCCCTTATGGTTTGTGACAAAATAGCTGTCTGAAAAGCAGAGATAGTTATAAATCAAAATGTCTTGTTTCCCTAGATGATGGCTGAACGACCATGTAATTAGTAATCCTATTTTATACATACACTATAAATATCAATAGTGTGTATTTTCATAAAAACACGTGTTGGCATCTGTTCTTGTAGATATAATCTACAAACAGTTATACTGTTTATTTTGTATATATTTTATTATTCGTTTCATCAGCTTACACACTAGGTACCTAGAATACTAGTTCACTGTACGCATTATCTGGGTTTTTTAAATTTTATTATTTTTTTTTTTTTTTTGTTTTGTTGTTTTTGTTTTGTTTTGGTTTATAGATGTCGAGACCGTCTGAACTTGGAAATATAATTCAAGTATCAGCCAGCAGTAAGGAATAGTACTTCCCAGACCACTATTAAAGCTTTGACCACATAATTCTGTTTCTACAGGAACTGCTTACGGCTGTGCCACTCCCATCATATTAGTCCGCAATCTACAGAGATCAGATAATTCATATTATTAGACGTAATTCTACTGCCTGTATTAGAATACCACATATAATAATTTAGAACGGAAATAATATATATATTTTTTTTTTTCATTTCTCTTAATATTTGTACTTTGACAAGCAATTAGTATCAGAATTATGTGAAATTCATGGTCGTCTTAATGATTTTACAAATATATTTCGCTTTTTTATATTTAAGAACTTTTCACTACATACTTTCTATAATGTCTTCGTTTCTATTTTCAGAACATACGTAAATATATGACAAACATGATATTTTCAAATGTATCATTATTATTAATTAGAAATGAAACAAAATTTTATTTTTATCACACGTAATTCGTGAATTAGCAGATATTTAATACATGATTATAGCGATAACAGATAATATACATACATCTTTACAGTATTAATTACGACTTTACACTGGTACTGTAATATCAGTCCAGTAATTACAAGTCACATAACCATTGCGTGAGTGTGTACTAAAAGTTGAACTCATTAGTTTTGTTTTCCTTGTCTAACGAATATCAGTAATTATTCTGTAATTAAA
>CM022665.1:24401945-24719445 GCA_012295275.1 Chrysomallon squamiferum | reverse complement strand
GGCTGAGACAAAAATTATAACTAAAATTCTGCACAGTTACACATCTATAAACTGTTAAGCCAGTTAATGATAATTACTTCACACGTTTTGTGCTTCACAAACTGAATTCATCTCAGCGTAATAAAACGTAGACGAGAAACTTGGCTTCTGAAATACAGCGTCAGAAGAATCCACAGCACGTGTTAGTTGTGAATAAATTGTATACTATTACATCAATATATGTTACTGAATTTTGTTTTCTTCTTGTTGTACTATGAATGACTTTTTCGTTGCGTTTCAATTGTGCTTGGTTACAACACAAATATTAGTATGTTCTCTGTCATTACGGGATTTCCAATAATTATAAATTCGGCTCCAAAAAAATAATAATAATAATAATAATAATAGATGAGGATATATGTTTATTTTATTAAGTCCCATCATAAAAAAAAAAAAAAAAAAAAATTAATTAATTTTAAGAAGACACTTTTAAAGCAATAGCCATTATTATTTCAAAAATACCTAAATCATTTGCAATAATGATTGTAAATTATGTATACCCAAAGCGTATGAAATAATTAAAATCAGCTTAATTTATTTCAAAAGTATACAATAAAATATAATGTAAATACACGCTGTTATTACTTATCTCTGACATATTCATGGTAAATGTAATTAAAGACGTTTTAATCAAAGGACGTCTGCCGTATCTTTTTCCGTCGTTTTAAACAAACCCATCATTCTGCTACAAATACTTTGTTAACACAAACTTACCTTCTTTTAACCAAAATAAATATTAACTTAGATACAGCAAATTTACTCTAAAACTTTGACATTTGTCGTCAGATTGAAACTGTCTTTAAATCTGTCCCTTTCTTTTTTCTCTCCCTAGCGTTAACTAATTAAAACATATCTTGTTTCCTACTTCATTTTTCTGTTACAACATCAACGCTGTCTTCGTTTTAAAGGCATTGTTATGTTCAGACTTCATTTACAACAGCCTACACGACGGAGAATTTTTTTTCTTTTTTTTTCTTTTATCTAACAGAGATATTAATATGCTTTTTTCTTCTATTATTTGCTTCGTCGGTACTCCATTCAGAATAAATAATTTATCAATTCCCTTATGTAGGAAAGCAAGACTATTTCAAAACGTAAACTGAGAAGCAAAAGAAACGAAAAAGATGTCACAGGGGTGGATATAGAATTGTTTGTTGGGAGGGGGCTGAATCAAGTGATTTTTTTTGTTGTTGTTTTTTAAATCCGTACGATTTTTTAAAATTTTATTATTATTATTATTATGTATCATTAAAATTACAAGAAGAGGTAGTAGTAGTAGTAACTAACACTACGCTGCAATGGTGGCAGATTTAGCAATACTTATAATTACAAGTATTTGGTAGCAATACTAGTAATGATATTTGTGAACTAACACTACGCTGCAGTTAGATTTATGACATTATAAAGCTTTACAAAATTGCAACATGCACAGGATTTTTAAATTGGCAGATTTATTATTATTATTATTATTATTATTATTATTATTATTATTATTATTATTATTATTTAAATGATATTTAATGTTTTAACACTACGTGCAGTTATTGATGACATTAAATGATAAAAATTGCAACATGCACAATTTTATTGGTTAGATTTATTATTAATACAAATTAAACCTTTAATTTTTACGTGATTGAAGAGGAAATAATAATATGTAATACAATACAAATATTACTTTACTGTACAGATCAACCACAACTCATTCGAAATCCTCTGTAAGAGATAATAAATATTCTTGAGGAAAACAAATACAGAGGAACATAAAATTAACAGAGCTGCACATGATGATATAAAATCCTTATAATAAAAATAAAATTAATAGAGCTCTACATAATTATACATAAACTGTATTTAAGTGCAGGTTTTGATTCTCCCTAAGATCACCTCTGAATTCACCACTGATCTTTGTGAGAGAACATCTGTATGGTAGTTCGTGCAGTGTGATTTTGTTTTTCCCTTTCCCTATTAATGTGTGAAATGGCTTGTCGTTTAGTATTAACTCTCCTTTCGGAATAATTCTGTTAGAGTCTAAAACATTTTAGATGTTTTACTGTGACAGTTGTAAAAACAAACACCTCGGCAAAATCTCGCACACATGTTATTCGCAAGAATCGATTAACCAGACCAGAAATAGGACCAAGCTTATATATCAAAGTTAAATGTGATTACGCTGGTTTCCATGATAAAAATAAAACTGATACTTTGAAGAGTTTATTAATATAATGTTGTTTATGCGAACCGACACACCAACAGTTCTTTATTAAAATTGTCATGGCTGTATATATAGGTGTGTGTGTGTGTGTGTGTACATATGCATGCCTGCATGTATGTGTGTGTTTGTGTTTGTGCATATATGTATTTATGTATTGAATATGTGCATAAAGATGAAAAAAAGAAAAAAGTTGTCATTCCATACCATTAATGATTTTACAGAAAGCATCTTTTAATTATATATCCAAAGCCACAACTTTTAACAAACCAATGTATTGATCTACTATGTAGCAGCAAAACAATTTATTTCGATAGTCTTTCAATCTGGATTTCTAATGGGTGTAAGTATGCACATGTGTAATTTGTGTAAAAGGAAGAGATAGAGAAAGAGAGACAGACAGTGTGAAAGAGAGAAAGAGAGAGATTTGTTTTTATTTTAAAAATAAACTTAAGTAAGAGTAAGCTTTGCGAATAAGATGTAAATGATAGTTACATTTATAACTTTTTTTAATAAAACCTGGTACAACCGATTCCTAATCATGACGATGAAAATGAGTTTCATCTTCTCGTTTCAAAAGTTGTCATTTGTGATTACCAAGAAAGAGAAGAGACTGCGGATAATTTCGATTTGACACTAATAACAAAATTCAGCAAATAACAGAGTGTTAGAAACTCTAGTGTCTTCGTGTATGCATTAAATGAAGCTTAAACATCGAATCTCTTTTTTTCTTTCTTTCTTCAGTGATTGCTAAACGAAGAGAAATGAACTATATAACCATCCAAATACAAACTGTTAGTGGTTTGATGGCCAATAAAAACAGAAAATTGTCTTGGCTGAGTAGAAGGGGAAAAAGCCGTTAAAACAAATTCAAGCTATTTGGATTGCGAATAACAACAAATTATTTTCCAATACCCATCCAATATCAAACTCCGTTTACGTGCCAAAATCTAATTAAGTTTCAGACGTGTTCATCTCCGACCAAGCCTCTGATGTGGTTAGTGGCGAGACCTGGACATTGTGTGCGTGTGTGTAGGTGTGTGTGTGTGTCTGTGTCTGTGTGTGGGTGTGCGTGCGTGTGTGTTCTTGCAAATCAGTTTTTAATTTCCTCAGTGATACTTTTTTTAAACATATGTACATACTACACTATATCAGGACAATACAGTAGTATCTTTGTATGTATATATGTGTGTATGTATATCTGTGTTCCTGTATGTATGTATATATGTATGTATCTATGTATATATGTATGTATGTATCTATGTATATATGTATGTATGTATGTATCTATGTATATATGTATGTATGTATGTATGTATGTATCTATGTATGTATGTATCTATGTATGTATGTATGTGTGTTTGTGATTGCGTGTATGTGAATATGTATGTGTGTAATAGTAGTAGCAGTAGTAGCAACAGTAGCAATGGTATCATTACAGTATTATTATTATTATTATCGTCATCGCCAGCAGTTGTTGGATTTTTTCTGTACATTTTTAAGGTTTCCAAAGTCAAAATAACAAGATGATATGTCTCTCTTCAAAAATATGATATAATAATAATAATAATAATAATAATAATAATAATAATAATAATAATAATAATAATAATAATAATAATAACAACAACAAAGAGTATTAAGTAAGACTCAAGCTTTTCAAAATGAAAATAATAAATAATATATATATATATATACATACAGTGGTACCTCGACTTACGAGTGTCCCATCTTACGAGTTTTATCGAGTTACGAGCAGTCGCGATTTTTTGCTTTGAGTTACGAGCAAAAATCCGAGTTAGGAGAGAGCTTCAGATATGCCGCCGCTAGATGGCGCAACGAACAAAATCCAGCGTCTCACTCGTTTACTTCACGTGGTTACCTCGCCGCGGAAGCATCTCTGTTGTGTTGTGTTCGCGTTTTGTGCTGTATTTTGCCAAATTTCTTTTTTCTGGCCATGGATCCTAAGAAAGTGAGTGCAAAGGACAGTGCTGAGAAGAAAAAACGGATGATGTCCATTGAATTAGAGCTTCAATTCATAGAAAAACATGAGTGGGTAAGCGTAGTACTTCTACGATATATACCATACTGAAGCTGAAGAAGTCGATAAAGGCTGTAACTCCAGCCAAAGGCGTTAAAATAATTTGTCTGATCTCTAAGATAAATACACTTTATAAAACCAATTTAATTTCTTCACATTCTCTTTTATTTTGTTTTTATACAATATTTGTCATTTATAAATACATTTTTCTTATTTAAAAACACGTTACCAAAAAAAAAAAATAATAATAATAATAATAATTAATGTGGCGGTTTTGGGGGGCTGGAACTGATTAATGCTATTTCAATTAATTTCAGTTTGGAAAATTGATTTGATATACGAGAAAATTGAGATACGAGCTCGGTCATTATGTATTTCATTAATATCTGTACCTAATATCCAATGCGGCGCAAAACTTTTCAAAGTGCATACACATTAAAAGTTAGGTACGTTAGTCTGTTTCTTCATTCGTTTTGAACCAATGAATAAATTCATAAAGCATAGCACTCAGATGGTATCTACTAGTCAATAGTCAAACGACACAACTGTTTTTTTCGTCCTGTATTGGCGTTTGTTAACGTGGAAACTGAGGAGGATATCAGTCTAATGATGTGACAGATTGAGAAACTATGAACAGATGCTTCTTTCTAAATTTTAATTTCAGTCCTATTCAAATGTACAGACAGAAACTGTTTACAGAGTATAAATATATATTTTGAGATTCGATATATCCACTATTTTTTTGTTACCATATCATTTAGCTGTGTATGTGCTGGTATGCATGAGAGAGAGAGAGAGAGAGAGAGAGAGAGAGAGAGAGAGAGAGAGAGAGAGAGAGAGAGAGAGAGAGAGAGAGAGAGAGAGTTAATAATAATACGATTATTTTTATGAAATCAAGCTCACAGTTTGTATTGCAAATGGAAATAAAGTAGCGGTGTGTTATCTGTGCGGGAATGCATCTGTCAGTCGTAGAGTGGCTGTCACCAGTGCCTGACTTCCAGTGATAAAACGACAGGGAGCGTGAAACGTGAGATTTATTTAGCTGATTAACGCCCTTGTCTTTGGACATGGAGAGTGGTATTACTATTTTCACAACGACTGCATTACTTAAAAAGTATTCTCTGAAGCCACATTAACATTCTCTGAGAGGTCTTATTACCGCTCTCACTGGGGTCACTTCACCGATCCCATACAGGTCACATTTACCGTTGTCTAACGAGGTCACCTTCTCTGAGGTCAAAGTTACCGTTCTCTCAGAGGTTACATCTCTGTATTATCAGAGGTTATATTTTACGCTTTCTGATGGAACATAACGTTATCGTGTTTAAAGTCATGTTAATGAACACTTTGTGCTTATTTTAACGAATATATCTGATGTGCGACACCGACGGGAAAGGACAATACTCATTAGTAATTAACAATTATTAAAAAGTATTTTGAAATACATGGAGAATATAATGCACAAACGAGCTGCTACACATGACGCAATTTAATTTTAGATGTTCCATTGTAATTAGAATAAGACGTTGTTAATGAGAGATCAAGCCAGGAGTAATTACAGTTACTCACGTTATCCACGCCGTGCGGCCAGTTAATGAGTGTTCTGAAGATGTTGACAAAAAAAAAAAAAAAACCAAAAAAAAAAAAGAAATCTCAATGGTGGCTTTGTAGAAAGTAAACTAAAATGCAGTTCATTCGCCTAAGATGTGTATACATGCACGAATACATTCAGATAGACAGATCCGCAGACATACATACACACATACTTGTATGCATGCATTTACGCATTCATAAATGCATATACACATGCATACTCGTATATATATATATATACATACATATGTATGTATGTGTGTGTATATGTATATGTTTGTGTATGTATGTATGTGTATATGTGTGTGTGTGTGTGTGTGTATTTGTCTGTCTGTCAGTCCATGATCCTGTATTTACTTTATATTCATCTCTACGTGATTTTTACACTGTCCGTTTGTCAAGAGTGCACGTCATATCCAGTGTTCTTAATGTTTAATGTTTCATGTCGTAAAACACTTGTATTATATGATTATTATCTCTACAATACAACAAATCAATATTTATAACTAAACAGAATTATAATTGACACATAACATGACAAGAGAGTAGTTTATTGCGAAAGAGACTGTTAATTATGATAATTGTTATTCTTTATTAACTTCCGTCCCAGCGTCCAGTAAAATTAGTATTACCGCCACCATGTTTTTTTTCTAATTCATTATTTTTAAATTCTTCTGAAGGAAGAAATCATGATTAATTCTTACGTCTTTCTTTAAAAACAGTTATCTCTAGCTGATTGTTCGAAAGTAGTATAGTAGTAGTAGTAATGTTAGTAGTAATAATAATAATAATTAAAATAAACAAAACTGTCTCTAACAAAAGAAAAAACAGTTTGAAAAACAAGGAAAGCAATAGATCTTATTGGACGAGTATGCTAAAAATATTCGCTGTTGTCACAGGTTTAATAATTTTTCAAGTACTTCTTGTAGAGGTTGTCTTCTAAATAATTTTTTTTTACTTATTTTTCCCTGATTTTTCTTCTTCTTCGTTTTTTTTTTTTTTTTTTTTAATTTTTATGTCCTTTTTACCTAGTTTTACAAAGACATATGCATCAAAGGTGCGATACTTCCATTACAAAAAAAAAAAAAAAAAAAAAAATGTCTTAAGTGATATTGCTATAATTACTTTCCCCGCAAAGCTTCCTGCAATGAATCCATTTAACAAATGTCCCTTCTTCCTGCGTTCTGTCAACAATGGGGGTGAATTTTTGTGAAAGTATGTCTTCATTATTTTCCTCTGTTATCGTTAGGTTATGCGTGCAGACTTCGAAAACAGCTATTATTTAGAGTCTAGAGATATGATCAGTTGCATCGCAAATTCAGAAGCGTGGATATCAAACAGCAGAAAGTGATGAATACATTTCCTTTTTCCAGGAAAGCGTGGTTAGATTTTCTGTTTTCCTATTGTTGTATGTACATGTATAAAATATCGGTAAAATTGTGATTAATAGTCAACGGAAGATAGTGACTTTTCTTTTCGTTTTTTTTTTTTTTTTATGATTAGGAAAAATGTTTGAATGAATATTCATGATACAGAAGAAGAATTAAGAAATTTTTACAAAATATTGTTTGTAGAAAGCTACGTATTCAAGATCTTAACTGTTCATTAGTAATTAGTTATGATTATAAATAATTTTCAACCACTGTTAGATGAGTGTGTGTGTTGTGTGTGAGAGAGAGAGAGAGAGAGAGAGAGAGAGAGAGAGAGAGAGAGAGAGAGAGAGAGAGAGAGAGAGAGAGAGAGAGAGAGAGAGGACCCATTGAACAGTATTGATACCACTCCTGCCAACACGATTTATCAGCCGGGCATCATCCAAATCAAGATCTTAATAATCATGTATTAAGCCAATTTTGACCTATTTTCAACTTCTTTAAATAAAAAAGAAAGAAATCTTCTATTCAGCGCATTCAGTAATTTAGTTACAGTTATATAGAATCGTGTAGGAGGATCGAACCTACTAGGCGGAACAACTGGGTGTTTATCCGTTCCATCTAGTACCTTGACTGGTCTATAGACACGTGGCATGTGATGCCCTGTCTCTCGCAAAGACCTTCCTCTCAAGATTTTGAGTTCGAATTACAACAAATTAGTTACGTGATAATTAGTTAATACCTTCTGATAGTGTTGTTAAAGTGTTGACAATAATCTTAGCAATTCTTAATAAATGCATTCTGTAATAAAATAACCATTTTATAATAAAAAGAATAAACAAACAACATAAACAAACTATTCTCTTATGAAACTTTGTATCGATTTTGTAATAAAATTAGATCCATTCTGTAATAACATGTTACGTTATGGATCAAGCATGGTGGTATATATACAGATATGGCATATCCATTCTGATGTACTAACGTAGGTTTTAGCTGTAACATGTGCCTTCGAATTTGAGATAACTACCAAAACTGAGTTATCCTTTTTCACTTACTGATTAAGATTATATTTTTAGTGGTGCGTAAAAAAAAAAAAAATAAAACAACTTAAATAAATGCATATCATTGATTTGCGTTAGGCCACCAATCTTTATTAACAATAAATTATGAAAATAGAAAAAGAATCTCCTGCGTTACAGTGAATCTAACTTTGTATGCATTTTTGTTTATTACAGATAATGCATTCATTATTCAAGAGCGGAAAAACTAAAGCAAAACAAAAATATATATAAGAGAAGAAAGCAAAAAAATATAAAGAAAAAAAAAAAAGTTGACAGATTAATGGCTGTCGTGGGTTTCAGTTCCCTCTTTATCAGCACGTTGCCGAGATAGAGCGTGATCGTGTTGTCAGTATCTGAATTAATGCGATCCGTGCACTCGTTGTCTTGTACTAGTTCGGTAGCAGCAATAATGATAAAGTATCAACAAGCAATATTTTTATTAAATAAATATGAGGTATCGCATTACTCTAAAAGATTTCATACCATTATTTAATTAGGTGATAACAGATTTACGCGACTTTATTTCCTGTGATGGCGCCCTTGTCTTATGACAGCGTCAAAGACAGTCGTTATGTGACGGGGAAAAGGAGCGATCCCACTATACAACTTAAACTGATGCTATTTTCGTGTTCTTATAGTACAAGTTCATTACCACTTGTTGCGTTTCAAGAACAATCCTTTAGGGTTTCCGAACGACGGATATCAGCGTGATTTCTAAGACATTACTTGTCTGAAAGATGGAAAAGAAAAAAGTTAAGCCCGAGGGTTTTAAATTTAGAAATTTCATGTTATGTGAGGTTTGCAAAGGAACTATTTTTAATACGCTGGTAGACGTACGTGAAGGATAAATATTATAAACAGGATCGGATTATCAGAACATACAGTAACACCATTATGATAGAGAAACGATTTTCAAGGCGAAACGAGTCTCATTACAAAAAGGGTCGAAAAACAAAAACAAACATGGTCAAGCATTAAAATATATGCAGGATGTTGGACATAATAAATAATAAATAAATTAACACACGTACACACAAACAGACACAGACATAAGGTAATGCTGACCTTTTCAAGTATCTATAAGCCTTATAGTATGGAAGTAATAATTTAAAAAATTAATATGATTATGACAGTTATGTGATCAACAGCCTTAAGTTTCCTTACATTTGTATCACTCGACACTTCTGTTATCTGGAAATAATTAGCTTCGCGGATATCCCAACAGCAAAAACAAATAAAAACAGAACGAGCGACTAGACAATGTTATTTTAGAAGAAAAGCCTTTGGTAATATCTATAAACACGAGAACATCAAAAAGATGTTTATAACATTCTGGTGTAGAAGTATTTGATGCTTAATGTAAATAATTAACAGCAAACAGGTCCCCTTACAGTATGTGAGTATATATTAAATGAAAAAAAAAAAAAAGTATCTTTTATTTTTTTTTTTTTTTTTATTATTATTATTATTTTTTTTTTTTTTTTTTTTTTTTTTTTTTTTTTTTTTTTTTTGAATTAGTTACACATATGAATAAACCCTGTAACCAAAATTTCATTTTTTTATTAATATTTATTTATTTATTATTATTATTATTAAATCATTGAAAATTGGAAAAATAATAGCTCTGCCAAATTAATTTCCATCCACCCTTCCAAAAATGTCTTGGAATAAACCAAATCAATTATTCGTTCTATTTTATTCCCGGACAAGCAAGACACTGACGAAAACCAGAATGACAGAATTAATACTGAAAGACAGATAACAAAAATTACATCTCTTGCACTGTTGCAGCAGCACGTATCATTTTGACTGACGGGATTAAAAATGTTTTCACTGATACTTAAACAAGATTCAAGTTCCGTTAAATCTCTGGCAAAGACCTTCTGCAACTTCTTGTTCTGTATCTGCGTATGTGTGTGCGTCTGTCTGTCTTACATATGTCTGTATGTATATGAATGTGTGTGCATGTCTTTCTTTCAGAATGCGTATTTGAATGCGTGTTGTTTGTTTGTGTGGTTTTTTTGGGTTTTTTTGGTTTTTTTTAAATACTCCATTAGCGTTTAGTATTTATAAAAAAAAACGTCTAGGTCAACGTAATTCTGCAAGACTGACTATCACAAAAAGTAATTATACACATTTCGGTGCAAATGTCTGTGTGTGTGATTCTTTTTTTTTTCATTATTCCTGTTTGTTCTTATTTTCTTTATATTTATTATTACATGTTGAAGTTCTCAAACTCGGCATCGTTGGGACCAGTGCTGTGCCGACTAACGGAATTTGCCGACTTTAGGAACGTTATTACATTTTTCATACAAAATGGATACTGTACGTGCATTAATGTCATACAGCATCGAAGAGCGAACACTAAACAGTTCACAGAGACTGCTGTAGCGAAATTCCCGAGTCCTTACTTATTCGAACCTTTTCGGTTACATTCAACAGATGATTCTTTTTCTTCACAGATATGGGTAATTCTGGGCATTCGGATTGGAGGCCTATTTTCACTGCAAAAAGTTATAATAATGTCTACAAATGTCAACACAAGTCATGGATCTGCACTTCACAGCGACAAGCCCTTTGTAAAACTAGCGCGAAGATACTTTGTAAAACCGGTGCGAAGCGCGCGCCACCACGTCAGCGAGGTGAATCGGCGAAATAATGCCGGGTAGGGGGATCGTTTCCGAGTATGGGAATTTGTTCAGTTCAGGCCAAGCTTGGGACTTTCCAGGTTTCGAAATGCCGACTTCGTGAACTGTATTATTATTATTATTATTATTATTATTATTATTATTATTATTATTATTTACATTATGAATTAGTGGTATGTAATTATTAGTTCATGCATATCCGTACCTTTGGGCAAACTTTTTTCTTCTTTTTAAAATTATTTATGTTAATAATACAGCTCATCATCCACCATCACGAAAACCATCTTTTCTAAAGTCCTGGATTCGACCGTGATGTTAAGTGCAAGTCTATTTTTTAAATAAACTTCTCATGACGTCAGTCCAAAACACGTCTTGATATAAACGCGGACTGAAATAGTCTTCATATTTTATTTCCGTGATGAAAAATAATGACGGTTAATTTAATTAAATGAGACTTTTGTCAGATGTGAAATAAATGCATTACTTTTCCCAAAGTTATCAATTTTTAAAATATTAAATATATACTGTATGCATGTACCTACTGAATAATATTCGAAATCTCACGGAATACGGTATCAAAACCACTGGTGAAGCTCTAAGGGCCAAAGGTTTCTGAAGTTTCAGGCATTAAGCAGTTTAAAGTATTTTAAGATCATCAAATCACGACTTAAAGAGCTGATTTCAACAATCATTTTTAAAAAAGAGTAAAAATAACTGGATTAGTTATTAATATTTAAAAAAATGTATTAAATAAAGATTGACTTTAAAGGTGTTTGGTCATTCAGAACTGAGAACTAATAACTAAATGAAACATGCATTAGACACACAACACACGCGCGCGCGCGCGAACACTGACCTCGGGGACACGTATCCCGTTATCCTACTTTTCGGCATCGATGACGTAATGACTTTGATAGAAATAAAGGAATGGTAGTTAGGGAATGGAAATTATCTCTTAATTTCTTAATTAGAGAAAACACTGAATATTCCTTTTTGAATTCCATTCCTACAAGAATTCAACTAAAATTTTATCAAACATTGTCACATATGCTTTCCTGTTATTGGAAAGATGCCCATAATTATTTTTTTTTTTTTTTTTTCTCTTCTGTTAACTGGTACGACCAGTTCTTTGAATCGTGTTTCTCCTCACAGTATTATAATCACAAAAAGATACGTTTGACAAATACATATCTATACCCATCAAAATTCTGGGGGGCTCAAATATTAGTCGTGTCATTAAAAGATTTATTCATTCCTGATCCTTTTGACATTTTTTCTCTCACAACATTTCACATAGTGCCACTCCAGAAATAATTTCATCTCTCAGTAAATAATGCTAATAAAAAAATTTAATTAATTTGCATGGTTTCACAACCTGTAACGAAAATAAACCAATAAATGTCATCGATTAAATTTTTCATTCATATTTTTGCCATTAGGTTAAAAAAAAAATATATATATATATATAAAAAAATAATAATAATAATAATAAAAAATAAATATGCTGAGGCACCTGGTGTTATCCTTAACAATTGAGTGTTCCAACCATTTGACTATTTCAGCCTGTTTGTCTGACCCACAGTAATGAACTTCTGGGGGCTCGGTTGTCATTAAATATTCATTTCAGCAATTATTTACCTTTCTGTCTCTTATATCCCTCTCCAAAGTCTGATGTATCTTTGATTAATCAAATTATGGACTAATCACTAGCAGTAATGACTGCAAATAATTCTAAAATTTCATCTCTTGACAGAACATTATTTTATTTATGCTAAGGCTTGTTCAGTAATCATATAAAAAATGAAGACAAACTACAAATTAAATAGTTATGACAGAATGGAGGACAAATATAAAAATAATTACCACCATATATATATATATATATATATATATAAAATACTAATTTAAAAGTGCATGAAATCTATAAAACAATATCCAAAATAATTACCACAAAAATTGTTCATTTCTGCATGCAGATTATATGTTAAAGATGTGTTTTATAATAAAACCACCATGTATAAACAAATAAATAAATAATACTTTAAGTGGAAGACTGGATCATTTATTGACTAAAATATTTTTTTTAAATTTAATCCACAGTTTTTAAGTAGTGAAATAATTTATTCCTTAATGTTTAGTTTCATCTTTTTTTCATTTTCTGGGGTTTTGCTTTCTTTCCTTTATTTTTGAAATTCATTTTTCCTTTCTTCATTCTTTTCTTTGTCTTCCAGTCTTGACCTTTAACCCACCTGTCCCTTTCAGCCTCCCATTTCAGCTGCTTCACACCTACAAACAAAACATATTTTGAGATACACTGTGTTTAAGTGTAATATATACAGTGCATGAGTATGCTATAGTGTATAATGATATGTTGTGCATAACAATAATGAATTATGTGTCAGTAAACTGTAATGATATGTAGTGCATAACAATAATAAATTATGTGTCAGTAAATTGTAATGATACACTGTATAAATATAATTTACAATGCTTCAGTGTAAAAATAAAAAAGGTATAATACACAATATGTAAGTATGAAGTATCTGTAAGCATAATGATATAGGATATACAAGTGTAATGATATATAATTATATAAAAACATAGTGATAATCATCATAATGCATAATGCTACATGATATGTAAGTATAATGATATACAATTATATAATTATATATACAATGTATAATGATGTTTATGTATGTATAATGATAAAAAGTATATGAAACTAATGGTATGTAGTATTGAAGTATAAAGATATGCAGGTGTACAAGAAAACTCACTAGCTTTGTCTTTGTTTGACATGGCCTGTGTTCCCAACATGTCCACATTTGAGTCAGCATCTTCATCAATAAGATGAGAAAATTCTTCTGCTGCAGCAAACAGACTTGACGTTTTGTTTCTGTGAGCAAAAGGGACAGATTTATTTATGTAGATGGTTAAAAAATAAAATAAACTAAATTTATGGTACAAGATTACACACTTTATTCATCTTTAAATTTGTATTTTTTTTTTTTAACATTTTCTTTGCTTTTTGCAATGGATTATAAGTACTGTAATACATGTATTCTGATGCATTACTCTTTTTTTTTATTATTATTTTTTATGTTTTTACAATCAAGATGCAAAATTAAATTCTCTTTTGTGAGCAAGACAACACATTTACTTTAATCTTTAACAAGCAAAAACACTTAAAGATAATTTATTTAAAGTACCTGATGCAAGAATGTGCACTAAAGATTAAAAAGCTTTAACAAAACATGTTTACACATAAATTATTTTGTTCTGTCAACACTTTGATCACATTGTGGTTTATCTGCATATCTGAGATATGGATTTGTGAAAAAAAAAAAGAGGATTTTTAAAGCAAATTGCAAAATATTTAATTTTTAACATTTATAGCTGTTAAATATGTGGATTTATCATCATCATCATCATCATCATCACCAAACCCAGTGTTACCACACTGTGTTATTCTTTTCAGTTATTTTACACATCTTTTTTAAAACAGACAGTTAAGCATATTTCACCATCTTTGAGAGATGGACTCAAAGGGACTAATCCTGCAATACTTCAGTATTGATCATTTTAACCACTGAGCAAAATAAACCATAACAAAAATACTATACGGTTTAAATTAGTACAAGTAACTTAATCAGAGAAATAATTTTTTGGACATTCTATTTGTCTTCTTAATTTTTTATTATTATTATTATTATTATTTATTCCACTGCTCCAGTAATGAGGTTTTTTTCTTACTTATTTTTTCTCATCTTTTTCTTCTCACTAGCAAATTCTGAATCACTTTCATCAGATTCAGATGTTCTTCTTTTGTTTTTCTTTGATTTTCCAACACCATCACCAAACTCATCTGATAAAAAAAAAAGTAAAAAAAAGAAAAGAATAAATATTAAAACAGAAAATAACCATCGGGGACATGTTTGAAAAAATAAGCCAAAAAAAAAAAAAAAAACATATATAGTTGTTCTTTTCAAAGGGAACATATGCTCAACATTTTGTCCTTGTGTATTTATTTTGTTCTGTCAACAATGGCACATGTGTGCACTGTTAAAAAATATATTTTTGCCAATAAAAATAAAAACTGAAATGAAAAAAAGAAGAAAAACTAGTTTTGGTTCAGTATTTTTCCAAAATGTTTGCAAGTTTATCATGTAATATTGTAAAAAATAAATTAAAAAAATAGTAATAATAACAAAGAATTAAAAACAATAATAATGATTTATGGTTTCAATACATTTCACAGCAGTTTGTTTATTTATCACGCAATAATAAATTTGGGAATTCTTTATTTAGTCCTGTTGTTTAAAATGATAATAGTGCTATCATTATTTTCAAAAGGTATTTTAATAATATTTGTGGAGGTTTTTGTTATTTAATTATTGTTATTCTTCTTATTATTATATGACTTTTTATTTATTTGACAGACAACAGAGTGAAATATATATTTTAAAGACAAATCTCATAAAACAAATAGCAATTTACACAAATGTAATATGTTGTTTCATAAATTATGTCTAGTCATACATTTAACTAATTTTTTTAAAACCATTAAATTTAATCATGCATTAAACTCATACATCTCATAAAATGTCTGGTTATGAAAAAGTAAAAAAAAGTAAACCATGTTAAAATCAACTTTTAAAATCAAACAAATAAGTTAAAAAAAATAAAACGTTGAATCACCAAAATTCATTGTATAAAATAACAAATAAAAATCATAATGAAATTAAAAATCAAACATCAAATAACAAATTAAACTTATTATATTAAATAACAAATGAAATGTATTATATTAAAAAACAAATAAAACTTGTCATACTGAATTACAAATTAAGCTTATTATATTAAATACAAATAACTCTATATTAAATTACACATTAAATTTATTATATGAAATAAGAACAAAAAGAACTCTCATTATATCAAATCACAAAAAAAAACACCTCATTATATCAGATCACAAAAAAAAACCTCATTATATCAGATCACAAATAAAATTCATAATTTCACGAAGTGTGTCAGTTCATACATTAAACTGTCTCCTCCAAAACTTTTATCACTTACTACATAAATCATTATATGACAGACAAGATCGTATCATCAGATAATCCATACTGTTTCTATCCTTCAAGTATGTCCAATTTCCTAATCAAACCACCAGATAGATGACACAGAGATACATATTCTCTATATTTATTAGTCATTATTATAAATATTGATATAGATTTACTAATCATTGTTGTAAATATTGATTTAGATTTACTAGTTATTATTGTAAATATTGATTTAGATTTCTTAGTCATTATTGTAAATATTGATTTAGATTTATTAGTCATTATTGTAAATATTGATTTAGGTTTATTTACTAGTCATTATTGTAAATATTGATTTAGATTTACTAATTACTGTAAATATTGATTTAAATTTATTATTCATTATTGCATATTCACGCTGATTTTGATTTACATGTTGTTATTACAGATAAATATTCATTTAGATTTTTTAGTTATTATTATTGATAAATACATATATTTACTAGTAAGTATGAATAAATACGATTTAGATTTACTAATTATTATTACAGATAAATACTGATTAAGATTTACTAGGTTTATTAAAAAAAAAAAAAAAAAAAAAAAAAAAAAAAAAAGATTTGCTAGTCATAGATAAATACTAATTTAATTTTACTGTTTATTATGAAAAGATAGTTTTAGTTAACTAGTTGTTATTGTTTGTGATAACATCTAAGACTGAGAATCAGTTGGTTTATTGTTTTGTCATACCATCTGTTATTCTACAGTTGTGCAACCTAAAATAAAACATTATGTATTGGTTTTCATTCAGTATGCTATTTCTGGACAAACTACTGAATGAGCAGATCACATATGACATTAATAATACAAAATATTTGATTGATGGAATGTTTGAGGCTATTTTGTTATGACTAACAGTGCTGTCTGTCACAGTGGGTGTGCTATTATTATCTATAAATATTTTCTGCTGTAAAAATATTAACTCTCATTAATATATTCATGTGTATCTTTGTGGTTAGGTGTCACATTTGTGCACAGCAGTAAATAACAAAATAAACAAATAAATAAATAAGTAAATAAGTAAATAAATAAACATCAAGAATTCCATATATATATATATATATATACAAAAACTATATATAAATGTAACATACAAAGAAGTACAAATGCACACACACAAAAGAAACATTACATAATTAATTACTGGGTCATCTTTATTTTAAATAACAAATGATACTGTTGTTATCATTGTATTGCAAACACACACACACATACACACACACACACACACACAAACACACACAAAATAATGCTTACATAATTAAGTATTAAGTTGTTCCTATTTTAAGTAACAAATGCATGGTACAGATAAGCTGAATCAGTTTTTGGTTTTAATTCCTTATGGCAATACAACACACACACACACACACTTAAGATAGCAAGATGCACATACATAATACACACATTTAAATCCACCCTCACTCATCTACTACCATTTTTAAAAAATGAAATACATTTGATCATATAGAATTATTTGATTTACTTAACTTTTTTGTTTATAAACAGTGATAAGAAAATGTATATTGATTATACTGACTGACCAATATTATCAATAATACTGTTATTTACTTAGGAAACAGTGACCGATTTGAAAAAAACAAGGTATCTTATACTGTTTTGTACAAGCTGTTACTGTACAATCTGTTTTATGTATATCAGTTGCTGTTGTATTTGTATGGACTTCACATAATAAAAATGTTAACAAAAAGATGGTATTTTTCAAGAGTTAAATATTGCTTTCTAATTGATTACAACAATAAATGCAATAAGTATAAAATACTACTACTACTAATAATAATAATCAATATGTAACAGACATTCTAACTATATGACAGTAATAATACACAAAAAAAAAACAATTATGTCAATTTTACTACATTAACAATGAAAGGAGTGGATCCAGAGTTTTAGTAAAAGTGAGTGCAGTCACAGTGGTAGTTATAATTTTCAAGATGGAAAATAAACAAAATGATGATAATAAATAGATAGTATATGTTAATAAACAAAAACATATACAGTGCATGAGTATGCTATAGTGTATAATGATATGTAGTGCATAATAATAATGAATTATGTGTCAGTGAACTGTAATGATACATTGTATAAATATAATTTACAATGCTTCAGTATAAAAATAAAAAAAGGTATAATACACAATATGGTTAAACTGTACTAAATAAATAAATAATTTAACTGTTTAATAACTCCTAGTGAAACTAGTAACTAATAATACATACCATCATCAGAAAATGAAATGTCCTCTTCATCAAAATCATCCTGATCACCTTTATCAAAATCATCATCATCTTCATCAAAATCATCATCCTTAACATTTTTGTCCTGTACTTTTTGCATCTCCTCCTTAAAAGCTTTAGCCAAATCTTCATCTTCACTGAACTGGAGTTCATCATCTGAGAGATCATCTTCATCATCTTCTTCTTCTTCTGAGCTGCTTTCTTGTTTGGATTTCACCTTCTTCTTCTTTTCTTTTGTCTTCTTGTCAAGCTCTCTGTGGAAATTAATATCCCAAGATATTTATTGTTATCCATTAAAGCTTATTTTGTGTTCACTCATTGTTAAAACAAATCATTTATAACACAAACAAAAGATATTTTATTATGTCAGAAAAAAAAGAGTAATGACAATAGTAGCATCTAAATATTAGTATCACAGCAGTTGTTGTGGGTGCACGAATACATAAAAAGTAAAAGTTGTGGAAGCAATAACAGTATAGCAAGTAGAAAAAATAGGGTAGTAATAAAATTAGAAGTAGTAGAAGTAGATATTATCAGTAACAGAAGTAGAAACAAGTAGTTGGAATAGGAACATTAATAGTAGTAATAATAATAGACGTAGCAGTAAGCCACAAGCTTGCAGTAGTAGTAACAGTATGCTGGAATAGTAATAATAACAGCTGTAGTGACATCAGTACATTTGAAAAAACAAGTGTATTTAGTTGATGGTAATGACAAGAATATTACATGACTTAAAAATAAATCTATTTGGTTTGTCTGTACTAACATTTATATAAACAGAACCCACACACCCTCATCAAATAAAATAAAAAAATAAAATATTTATAATATATATGAAACTATCACATAAACAGCAACTTCAAAAATAGATAAATATAAAAAAATACTAATAATATATAAATGGAATATTTACCCAGCAAAATCAAAATCAAGATCAACAGCACCTGCATCAACACCCTTTTCAAAGGTATCTGAAAATATTAATAAAAATACAACAATATTATTTATTTATTTCACTCATTATGTTATACATTTCAATTAGCAGTAATTAATTCTTCATATAAACCCCAGTCTATTTTCATACACTACACACATAACAAGTTAAAACAATAGTTACAGTACATTAAATACCATTTAACCTATTTCTTATTAAGCACTGTTTAGTAACTCCAAAAAATATATTTTACTAATTAGTACTTGACACAAAAATGAATATACTTAACAAAACCCCAACACATTTTAATATGAACAACTATTAAATGTCCAAGATAAAGTTCATAGAACTATCAATATATATATTTTTTTTGTTTTTTACTTCAGACTGAATTAAAAATTGATATCTTACTAACCTAAATATGCATCAAACTCTGAATCACTGACATCACTGTCATCATCCTTCCCTTTTTTCTTGTTCTGGGTAGCTTTCTGGCTGAAATATCTAACAGAAAAACAATTTACATCAGTTCCTTTGAAAACCGCTTTTATTTTATAGTAGTTTTTATTTATTTTCTTCTATCTATTATTTAATTAATGTGGTTTTAGGTTGTTTTTTACCAGTGTTTTCTATGAAGCTTTCAGTATGGTTTGGTTAAAAACTGCTTTTATTTTATAATAGTTTTTGTTTTATTCATTTTATTTATTTGTTTATTTATTTATTATTACTGTTATTAAAAGTAGTAATAGTACTAGAAGTATAGTTTTTTGGTGAGTTTAAGATTTTTTCCTCTTCAATTTTCCTGTCTTCATTTTTCTTTATTATTATTATATAGTTTTCCCAATAAAATAATTATTTTTAAAAATGTAACTAACAGGGAAAATAAAGATAATGTTTAAGATAATTAATCTTTTTCAAATTAACTGGGCCAGTTCAGTATCTAAATAAATTAATTGAAACTGTAACCAAGAATTCAAATGAACTGATAAAAATATGTCTTTTAAAAATAACTAAATATGACTCACTTGAAGAAAAATTTCTCATCAACTGGTATTTGTGCCTCGCCTTTTTCCAGGTACTGTTCTGTGTTCACTGCTATTCCCTTTACACCCATAACTCCAAATTTTGTCTTTCTTGACATGGACAACTTAATTCTGTCTTCAACTGAAATCAAGTAACAATATATTGTAACATTGTAATTGGTTTGGGTTTTTGGGGGCTTCTTGGTTAAAAAATATTTTGATAACAATAACGACTTGAAATATTTTCTCAAAGCAAAGACAATCTTTAATTATTTATTAATTTTTGTTTTTTAAATAATATCATTTGGTTAAAATTCTGTGTTTGATTAAAAATTAAATCAGGAATAAACAATTTAATTATTATTATTATTATTATTGTGAAATAATTACATAGATAACTGCATCTTAGAATACATTCACGTAATTTTCTTTTTGAATTATGAAGAGATCCTGGAGGTACAATCAATCACTACAGCAGACATTGTTTTGAAGAAGAAAAGTTTATAGAATAAAACTTTATTTCATCCTGAATATGATGGCCACCATATAATTATTAAAATGAAATAAACACTCAAGTGTATACTGTGATTTAGTTTTTCTTTCAGTTTACCTTGATCTCGTTTCTTTGGGTTTTTGTAAACAAATCTGTCCAAGAATCGTTTCAGTGTGAAGTCTTGTAAAGGATCGCCAGTATATTCAATGTGCTTGTTCTGTAATAAAATCACACATTCATATACTCTTAAAGTTAATTAACAGTCTCCTGTATTGCTAAATTCTGATATTCATAAAGGTAAACAAACCCCTGTGTTTCATTATAATATTGTTTTTGAAAACTTTAAACCAAAATTTCTGAATAGTATTTCTGTAACAAATGCATGTAAACTAAATTTTAAAAATGGGTTTGTTTGATTAAATAATTAATAAAATATGAATAAATACTAATATCTTATTCAATTCACCTACTATCTCTAACTGAGTCTTAAGCAAACAAATAAAATCCCACTACCAATGGATAGATATATATTTTTAGCCATCTACTTTTATCAAAAAAATCCAACAAGCTAGGACAACAGTAAGTATATTATTATAGCCACCTACCTCCAACAATGTTTTAGCAAACAAACTGACAGTCGGGTGAAAATGCTGCACTAGCTTTTCTAACTCCCAAATACATTCGTGATCAGCTCGACAGTAGAGAGGATTTCGAAAATATGGATCATAATCTCCTGATTCTGATTTTCCTGTAAATAATAATTAAATGCAATAAACAAATGAATAGAAATTAACTTTTTAAGAGAACTCAAAACATTTTTATATTCGATGTTTATGCAGTGAATATTTTAAGAGATGAAATCTATTGCAGTACACTTAATTCTTCATTTAACCAAGAAAATTAGTGAATGTTTTATTAAGCACAAAATAAATTAAATATCATTTAATAAGCAAAAGTATTTATTTCATCCAAATTTGATTACAAACAGTATTCACTATTAGAAACAAATCAAAGATGATACACCAGTTTGTAGACTGTATTTCCTTAAAAAAAAAAAAAAAAAGATTTCCTTTTTGAACACCATTTTCCCTTTATTTGAATATGATTTCAGACAACTCTTGTTTTTTCTAAGAAAAGTAAAGTTAGCATCCCTGGCACTAAGTTACAATTAAAAATAAGAAAAATAAAATAGCAGCCTTTACTTGTTACTTAGTAGAAATTACTTGGTAGTAATAATAATAGAAGTAGCTACAAGCTGGAAGTAGTACTAACAGTGAGCTGGAATAGTAAATCCAATTTTAATATTATCATCACAATCAAAAGTGAGAATATTAAAAATATTCAATCAATAATTCTTTTATTTGATTATTATCTTTTTTTATAAATGATATTTAGTGTAAGTACAATTTTATAATGGAATTACGTACTGGTAGTGTTTTGTCTGTGTAACCATGATGATGGAGTTTTTGTACTGGATTCTGGCAAATGTTTCTCCTGTTCTCCATCTGAGCTTCTGTGGTAACTATCTTCTTTATTATTTACTTTAAACTCATCATCTTCTGGACAATCCACAAAGTGTTCTTCATCATCAGACTCCTATAGGAATAAGTAATAAATAAAGAATGGAGAGAAATACAGACAGAAATACAGAGAGAGAGAGAGAGAGAGAGGAAGGAGACATAGTCAGATATGAACTAATCAAGGGGTATTGGTTGCAATATTAACTTAAAGATGTTACTCAAGAAAACAAATATTTACCTCAGAAACATGTTTGAAGTTCATGATGCCTGGTTTTTCCTTTATAACCTGTAGTGAAAGCATTTAATTTTGAGGTAAAAAAAAAAATTATAATAATAAATCATAATGGTAATATAATACAAACAGACATTTAATAGACAGTCAACGTAGAAAAATATTGTTCAGATAATTTTATTTATTAATTTATAAAACAGACATTTTTCTGTGGTTAATCAAAAAAAATTAATATAAATATTTGTTTTTAATTTTTACAACTATATACATGATTATTTTGTTCCTGATTTTTTTTTTTTTTTTTTTTATAAAACAGAAATTTTAAATATTTCTTTATTAATGGCTTATAACACACCTCTGATAACAGTACAAGAGCTCCACAAACAAACTGTGCAGTCTGATATGAGCAAATCTGAAGTAATCTTTTAGCAAAGGCCTGAAAATAAAATAAAATGAAATAAAATAATTGTTTTAAAAGGTACATTTCTGATAACTGAATATTTATTTAGATATTACTAAAACCATTTATTTAGTAATCTTTTCAAAGGCAGATATATTTTAAAAATAACAATAATGTGAAACCTGAAAGATTATGAAACTGTTTAAAGCTGTCATATCAACAAACTGTCAGTGATCTGTTTAACATTTCTTTTTACATAATACCTTCATAATGATTAAATATATATATATCAGAATCCATAATGCTCACAAGATCATTTTATTTTCATTCATTATCATCAGAAAGATTGGTTTCTGTTACCAAACAAAACACATAACTGGTACTATTACAAGCTATATATTATTATCATTAAGGATGTGGGGTTTTTTTTTTTTTTTTTTTACCTTTATTCTTTTATCTGACACATCCTTTATCAGACTCTTGTAAAGCAAGTTTAAAAAGAGAGCATGTTTTGATGAAGTTTTCAGAGATGGGTCAGCTAATTTCTTGTACAGTGCCATGTAATATCTATCTGATCCACTATGGCTAAAATGGAATTAAAAGAAAAAGAATATTTTTATAAAATAATGTTAAACAATTATATTATAGATATTTTATTTTGTGACTTTTTTTTTGTTTATTCTTATTTGTTTGCGATTTATTCAGGTTTTTTTAAATTTTCAGATATCTTTTTTTTAAAGAAAAGGTGGTAATTCTGACATAAGTTTGTATTTTTTATTTTTTATTATTATTAATTTAGAAAGAATTATAGCAAATTGTTTAACTTTGAATATCAAACAGAAATTTCTTATTAAAAAAATATACAGTATAACAAAATTACATATATGGAGGACTAACTCTTTTCCTCCATTATATACATACACCCACAAAAATTTTTTTTTTTTTTTTTTTGTAGATTATAAATAAAGAAAATTTGTGAATCATCATTACCTTGCATCCATGACTTGCTGTAACAACATCAGAGCTTGTAGACTTGTGTTGAAGTTAACAATGTGAACAATTTTAAACAGTGTGTTCATCTGTTCTGTGAAGTAGTTCCTGTCCACTGAAATAAAAGAATTGTTATTTAATGTTATATGCTGGTGACCCAAACATTTGGAAATCAGGATTCAGTTCAAGAATGGTTGTACAGTTATAATTATTATTGTTATTGTTATTGTTAATATTATTATTATTATTATTATTATTATTAATAATAATTCCATAAAAGGCGACAATAAAACTGGTATTACATTTTTAAACAAAGAAAGATAGAATATATTTAAGAAGGAGAGAGCAACTATTTCAGTAAAATAACATGATCTAAAATTAACTATGGCAAAAATAGTCTACAGCAACTTTACTCTTAACTTGTTTCAAATTCTGAACTGCAAAAAAAGTTTATTCTTATATTCATATATAGTTACTGACCAAAAAAATGAAGAAGAAAATGTCATGAGTTATTAAAAAGGTCATAACAATTTCCATACATGTTTTTTGCTTAACACTATAGATATTTTTCTATCTACTACTAGACAGGGTTGTGTACTAGTATTTATTACACAAACACTGACTAACCTTTGGCAAATGGATAAGCTCGATTGACCCCAGTGAGAAGAGCTGCCATCATTTTACTGTCCACTTCACCTTTACTTACAAATATCTACCATGAAAAAAACAGACATGATGACACAATACAGCACAAATAATTGTGCTGGTAAATACTTTGGTGAACAAGTATATTCTGAGTGCTAACATTTAGCTATGGCAGAAAATATGATATCCAGTATATAAATAAGTATGAAAAAAATAGATTACCTTGAAGAATGAAAAGTAAACATCAATCAGCCTGAGAGCCAAAGCTTGGTCAGAATGAGTCAGTACAATCTGACTAAGGAAACACATGGCATAGTATCTGTAAAACAAACAAAACAAAAAGTAATTAAGAAAAATAATAACAATAATTTAGTGTCAACACTTTAATGTAATTTACACATAAACATAAATAAATATGGTAAAAGAAACTTTTTGTTAAAAGTCAAATAAAATATTAACAGCAGTTTATATGAGCAGCTTTTCTGTGCCTCAGTCATTGAATTAGTCTGAATGGGCCAATATTAAAAGGAAATTGCTTTGCTTATCATAATATGTACGTGATCTTAATGCAAGTTCTACTAAAGCATATCATTTGAAAATTTTAAGTCCTTGTAATCATAAATTTTATTCATTTTTATTTCACTTCCTGAAATTAATTTTTATATATTAATGCTACATTTTAATTATTTTAATAACATTTATTACCTGTGAAAACAACTTTCAATAAAAATGTCAATTTCAAGTAGTAGAAATCCTCTTCAAAAAACTGGATGAAAATTTTAGAATTCACCCTATAGTTTTACCTCAGAAAACAGCACATTTAACTATAGCAAATCTAAGCAAAACCAAAAAAAGACAAAAAAAGAAAAGAAAAGATTTTCCCCTTCCCTGGCCTAGTGAAAGATGAAAGAAGAGAAATTTTTGCTTCAGTTTTCCATCATATTTAATTTTGTCTCTACATCAGTCACATATTACAGCATCTTGTTCAATGATCTTTTAAACCTAGTCAATAAAAAAAATCACCAAAACTGTCCTTCTTATTCTTGACTCCCAATTCAATTACCTCCAGAGCAGCTGTCCTCTCCAGAACATTATAAATAACTGACACAGTTTCATTTATATCATGCAAGGAATCATCAGAATGCACTATTATGAAATACTGCACACAGTTCTCATGCAGGAATGACACCTTGCATGATGGAATCTGCCAATAATAAGACAGAAACAGTGGAGGAATAATGGCAGCCATCATTTTGTAGGCAGCACCAACATATTGGTGTACCTAAAAGGTGGAATGGCAGAGGAGTGCACTACTGCCAGTTATGTTTAAACTTTTATTCAGTGGACCAAAATGGCATAAACCCACAGACAGGAATAGAACTTTCATCACTGGAAATACAATAATATAACTAAATTAAACTTACTGTGCTTTTTTAGATACATTTGGTCTGTAAACTAAATTTTCCACAGCTTCTAAAATAATTCCCTTCATGTTTGGGTGCTTCATAACTTTAAATTAAAAAAGATAAAAATTTAAAAATGTGTAAGAGAAACAGTGAATGCTCAAATAAGTACATCAGTTTTGAAAATAACTAATTTTTTTGGCTATGTAACTTTAAAAAAAGAAAAAGAAGTACAACAAATTAAAATTTTAAATACTAAAGAGAACAGGAAATACATTCGAATGTTCATAACAGATCCAGTAATGCTCCAAAATATTTCTCTATTTATCCTAACACAAGTTTCTTTTTTCTAAAGTAATTATTAATAAAAACAAATAAATAAAGATTTTTATTTCATTGTTCTTTTTAAAATAATAATAATAAAAATCAGCTTACCAAGTTTTGTCAAATAGTGACACGCTTTTGATGCAAGTTTGTGATCTGGGTCACCCAGCTTGTTCACAATCATAGGTAACAATGCCTGAAACAGAAAAATCAAATAAATAAAAAAAAACATATATATATTATTGTAAATTTATTGTATTTATACCAAGATAGTATGTTTAGAAAAAAATGTTTGTGTGTAATTGCTGTAAATTTATATTACTGAATTAAAAATAATAAATATGTGAAAATAGTTCAATAAAATATTAGTAGATGAATGCCCATTAATTTTTTCAAAGTAAGAAATCTGAAATTAATTATAAATTTAATGACTTAAAAAATAGAGACATGCTTCACAATATTAACAATTTATTTTATTTTTATAGTTAAAACATATTTATAAAAGAAAAAACAGAAGGAAAATTTATCTGAAAGTATTTAAACACATTTTATTATCAAGAGGTATATGGTTTTATTTTTTTTATTTTTAAAATGTTTTTGAAGTTCAACAAGTATTTTTGTATGTCAATTTTATTCATTTATAAAAAAAATATAATAATAAATAAAATTTCAATTCAATAAAATTGTCAAAACCATGTAATTAATATTTTTTTTTTTTTTTTTTTTAAATACTAATGATAAATAAATAAATTAATTAAAATATTTTCCCATACATCAAAATTTAAATAGATTTAACATAAAAAAAAATGATGTCCATTTCCTTTTATTAACTGAAGAACTGCATGTTGTAGTATGCAAAGGTAGAACCAGCATTTCAGAAAAGGGAAGGCATGACCATAATCAATATTTTTTGTCACATATTTGTTATTGCCAAAGTCGTCATTCCATCAGGAAATCTATATCCACTACAATGAGAAAACCTTGCCCTTTTTTGCCTTTTTTTTTTTTTTAAATCCTGGATCTTCCCATGAGTATTTATTATATTATTTCAAATATCTAATAAGTAATATAACAAGCAGTAACATAAAAACAAAACTTACATTTTCTTGTTCAGGTTTGTTAGCTAGCAGACTGAACACAGAACCTTGCAATTTAAAAAATAAAATTTAAAAATTATTAAACTTTTAATGAACAAACAACAACTGAATAATAATAGATGTGAAAATAGTTTGGCAGGTAACAAGATATTTATATTAACTCAAATAAATCAAATATTTAACATACCAGTGTCATTTCAGTTACAAAAAAATCAAAAAACTTTAGTCAGCAATGCTATATTGCCCAAACAAGTAATCAAATTCAGTATAATATATCACTCATTTCAAATGTAGCTAGTTGACTTGCAATACTCACTTAATGCTTTCTCTTTTGTTGATAATATCGTATCATGTGACAGGGTCTAAAACATACAATAAATACAATAAGTATGTGTGTGTTTGCTTGTTTGTTTGTGTTTGTGTTTGTGTTTGTGTGTGTGTGTGTGTGTGTGTGTGTGTGTGTGTGTGTGTGTGTGTGTGTGTGGATACACATTCATACATGTATTTATGATTGAATTTGTTATTTTAATTAAAGCCTTTGAGAAAAATAACATATAGTACAGTAAAATGATTTCATAACAAACACAGTAAGTGTATTAACTTATTTAATTAGTAAAATATCAAACAATGAAAAAAAAAGTTTACCTGCTTAAACAGGAACATATATTTGTTTAATAAAAGATTTAAAAAAAAGAAGACAAATTATTTAATTTTTTTGGCATACAAAATAGAAGTTGTAAAAGGTAGATAAAATCTCACGTCTTTATTTTTTTTTTTTTTAATATATATTTGCAGCGACCTGACTTTATTACATTTTATAATAAAAAATAAATGATAAATTAGTTCAGGCTTTATTTCCATCAAAACAAATTAAATGTCTGAACCATAATGAAAACCACTGGTTTCCATTCATTATCTGGATTTTAAACAATTTGTCTCATGACAATTTACTGTTTTGGTGGAGGTTTTTTTTTTTTTTTTTTTTTCAAATTTAATTTAATTTTTTTTTTTTTTTTTTTTTTTGGGGTTGTTGTTGTAAATATATGATACATATCTCGGAAGATACACTTTAAACCAAGAGAGAATCAAAATTAAACTTACTTCCAGTGTTTTAACAAACTCTGAAAATTTTTCTTTCAATTGTGATTCAAAATACCACAATATCAACTTTCTGTCTACAACATCTCGGTTTCCACTTGAAACTTCATCCAGTGACAAAAGAGGATGCTACAAAAATCATCAATCATACAAATTAATGAAGAAATATTTCTTTTTTTTCAGTTTCAGAATTTTATTTCTTCAAATTTAATAGAGCCAGACCAATTTAGTTTTTAAAATGCTTTTCTGACTCTAAAAGAATATGTTAGTTATTCAAGTTAAAAATAATAACATAAAACCAATTTTTATAATTTAATTACTGTTGCTTGGAATTTTCTCAAAATTAAATATCCATTTCCTAGTTGTAAAAAGTGAAAAGCATTAATCAGTTACAGAATATGATAAAATATTACAGAAGGTTGTGGTTTAGAGTTATTAATGTCTTTTAAATATCAATATATTTAACTTTGTTCATTGTAATATATATATTTTTTAAATTATTTTTTTAGGGGTGGCTTTAAATAATTACCTGACTAAATGTTTTTAGTTTTCTGTTGTCTGGCAACAGGTCAGAAAGAAACAAATCTCTTAATGTATCTAAAGAGATAAAACATTTTGTTTTCATTTGAAACAGCTGTTTTTATATTTGTTAATGATGATGTAACAAATATAATTTTGAAGTGCTAAAACCATAATAAAATATAACTGATATAATTATGACAGCCTATAAATGAATAAAAAAATAAAAATTCAATGAATAAAATGTTCTTAGTAATAATAAGCATCAACATGGTTAGAGTAAACACACACCCAAATAATAAATATTAAAAAAGAAGTGCATTTGAAATGAAAAGAAAATTTGATGTTTTCAAAACCATGAATAGTGCTTCTTAATCTAATGACTTGACCATGGGTAAATTAAATTATCTGGGGATATGAAACTAGACACAAAAATGGTCAAAAACATAAGATATATAGTTGCATGTAAAATATTTTGAGAAGATCTGCCATAAAGCAGTATTAAAATATGTATGAAACAATTAGAAATAAATGAAACTGAATACAAGTTAAAATAAATCAGATAACAATGGGCATACCAATTCCCATCACAGATTCTCTTCTGGCTCTCTTTCTGGTCATATTTAGCAAGCTCTCCAAGCTGGAGAGGTTGTGGACAGGAGATTCCTGTGCAAGAAGAGTCAGAGCAGCAACTTTATCACTTAATGTGCCTGAACCAAGAACTGTCTTCAACCATTTTACTTCTGATCTTCTGCCACTCTCACGTTCTGTGTAAGAGAAAACAAATAAACACTCTATTTGACCAGTAATGAAATGCATGCAGTAGTTTTGTAGTAGTAACATAAAGTAGAAGTATTACTTTCTGTTTAGTTCTAGATATGTAACAATAATTATGACTTGCTCTTTGTCACTGAAGGCATTTTAATATAAATTAGTTTATTAATGGTAACTTTTCAAGTCAACATTTAATCATTAAAAATTGTTAAAAACAAAAAATGTAACATTCTCCAAAATAACAAACTAAAATTTAATGACAAACCAAAATTGGCTATTCTGAGGTTTAACTTTTGAAAACAAATAGGATACATCAATTAGAAATAAAATCCCTAACAATGTATGGATGATTTAAATAATTTATTCTTATTCATTTAAACATACGTTTGTTGTACAAAGATACTTCATCCTGAAGCAGTTTTGAAGCAAACTCTTCCAACTGCTGAACCACATTTTCTGGTACATCTTTTGTACAAAGCTCTGTTGATGTCTGAAATAATAATTATAGTTTAAAATCAATTTTAAATCACTTACCTATAAGCATTGTTTGACTTTGTGACTAGGATTCTGGAAAATAAGCATCCCACTTTTCTTATTCAGAAATCAGTAATGGATACTGTCATACATATTACTACATTTAGCTGTAACTAATTTTAAACTATCACTTTCCCATGTCTACAGACAGAAAATATGCAGCCAGTCCTTAAAATATAAGCTCAGAGCACAGGATAAAATCAGTTAACATGTACAGCAAATAGATGACTTTGTTTCATCCTTAGAAATGTAAAACAATGATACAAAATATGAGAATATGTTAATTTGGCAAGGATATTGGTATTTATACAAAACATACCATTATAACTCATATATTTATTATTTTATTGTGATATTTTACTATTAACAAAACCTGGACATAGAAAATAAGTAACAATATAACATCAGTATATCCATCTCACAATACAGTTTAACCCTTTGAGTTGTAGCCATTTTTTTAAAACAGTAAAAATCAGATACAGGCCAAAACTCTATAGATATAATGGCTTAATAAGTATATAATAAGTCTGCTTCCCAAAAATAGTGATCACTGGCTTTACTATAGAGATCAGTGGTTGTGTATAAAGCAGTAAATACTGGAAAATGTGAACTTTATCTATATCTCAGCTACACTGGAAAAGAGGATATGGATTCCAAAGAGTTAACCAATTTTATTTATAAACGTAAACAGACACAAAATAAATATATACCTCTGCCAGCCAGTTGCTGCCTTCTTTAACAAGCAGGTATTTTCTTGGTTTGTGCGTCTGTATATGCTGTGTTATATTCCAGGTTGTCCCACCATGAGATGTACTGGTGATTTCATCGTCCTGAATTTTATATTTATTTTTCTTCTTCTTTTTTCCTTTTGTATTTGAACTTTCATTTACAGTTTTCACAGGTGATTCATTTAGTTTATCGTCTTCAACACTGAAAATTATTATTATTTTTTTAAATAGAATTTAAATAGGGCTTCTGTTTAAACTGGAAACTGTATAAAACGTTTGTGGGTTGTTGTGTTTTTTGGTCAATTTTGGGGTGTTTTGGGGTTTTGTTTTTGTTTAAATAACACTGAAATTTATTGCTATCTAAATTTTAATGAACAATAACAGATAAAAAGTAAAATTATAAATAAATATGACTGTTTAATGTCATCTTCATTTAATTTTTAATTTACAAACCATATACAAAATTAAATTTTTAAAACTAATAATAACTGTGCAAACCAAAATTTTATTTTATATACTGTGTATTTCTGGTAAAATTATTAAATCAAGCATTGCATAATGGATGAATGTGAAAAAATGGGTACTTACACATCTTCATCTGGCAAATCTGTAGGTATGTGTTGATCAATGCCAAGCTTCTTAATAAAATTCTGCAGCTATAAACAAAAATGAAACATTATAAAAAAATATTGTGAAGATTATAATAAAAAAATTTTTTTTTCTTAAAAACAAAGAGTAACCACTCTTTTCTCTGACTTAAATCAACAGAAACAAAAACAGGAAACTATTTTGTAACCTACTTCAGTTTTAAATGTATCTAAATATTTTAAATATTTATTATTATTATTATTTTTATTATTTAAAGATTTTCTGTATTATTAAAAGCACAAACCATAAATCAATAAAATTGCCACAGTAACAGAAATGGTGACAGTTTTATTGGTAGTAGTAGAAGAAGTAATAATAGTAACAATAATACCAGTAATAGTTGCTATAATGCTTCTGGTAGTGGCAGTAATAATAAAACTACTAATCATATTAGTTGTAGCAGCAGTAAATATTTACAAATTATGGTTTTTATATCAAAGCAATTATTATATGAAGAATGCCTACTAAATCCAGTGTTACTTTTTAAAACAGAATAGTGTTGGTACTAAATGCAATGTTTTGTTTGATGAACTATTTAATTTAGTGAGGAAATACATTTAGATACCAGATAATTCATGAGACTGTATACACTGTTCAGTTTGGGAGATATTATAGTTTTTGTGAATTTTTAAATTGTTATTATACTTGTCCTTCATTTATATTAAAATAAAACTTTACTTAAGTATTTAATGAGATAATATACAAATTTATTAATTTATCTTGCATTAATCTATTTCAGTACCTCTTCTTTCTCTATAGATCCCCCATCATTATTATCACCAATTTCTACTGTTTCTTCATCCTCACTGTCGTCTATACCAGCAAGCATCTCAAGATCATCCTGCAAAAGTCAAAATCAATTATCCAATTCCTTACAAGGCTGGAATTTAATTAAAAACACACTGAATTAATTCACTGAAACTAGTAAGTAATAATAATTCACAAATGAAATGCTTAGAAAAGTTATTTTGTTTCAGAGATTTTAGGAAATCCACATCAATGGCTCATACATGCAATTAATAATTAACTTATGAATTTTCAAAGATTTTCTTGATTAATTATTTAGACCTATTGCTTATCAATTTTATTCCATATTCTTATAAAGTCATGGCATAAATATGTTTTTTATATATGTTTGTTACATTTTTATGTATTGATTTACAAGCATATATACCTGTGTCCATTTTTTTTAATCTTCAAAAATCATTTCTTACAAGATTAATATTCATTTTTAAAGATGTAAGTTAATAATTAATCATGTCCTTTAGCAAAAAACTGAGTCAACAGTTAGCAATTAACCCTTTTGCTGGTGTACACAAATAACTGAACCCTGGACTGGCTGTAAGGTTTTTACATCCCTAGTTGAGTCATTGAAAATTTCCTTTGTTAAATCAGATAATTGACAGTTTGACTCCATTCAAGAAATTTTCACATTTTATTATTTTATTTTATTTTATTACTTTAACAGTTTCCCATTTATATTTTAGAACCCAGAACAAGTGTCTGAATTGTCTCTACTGTCAGCCAGTCCTGATTGGACCAAATTACTGTCACATCAAAGCAACCATAGTTAACTAAAATGTAGATGGACTCAAAAATGATTGATGTAAAGAAACATAACATCAAAAACTAAATTTTAATTTTTCAAAACATAATGACAATTCTTCACGCAGTGACTGCACCTTACATATAAGACGTAATTGTGATGATACACTAAAGCAAAAACTCTTTAAATTAAAATTTCTATTATCATATGTATTCACTGTGAAATACTGAATCAAAGAAAAAGGTTAGATGTAATTTGGTTCCTCTCTGATCTATCAGTGATTGTATAAAAACCAATTCCAGTAACTAACTGCATCAGAATCTGAAACATAATGATCCTGATGTCACTAACATACACTGAATCAATTATCATTATTATGAAGACAGCATGGTATTCAATAATATATTATTCAGTGTTACTGTTAATGTTATGAATATTAATTCTAAAACTGTATCAACAATATAATTCAATATAAATAATAAATATCATGAAATTATTAATTACTGAATTATATGAATACCATGATTATAATAATACACTGATAGTTGATACTGACAGTGACAGTGATATCTTCACCGTATCAGGTGTATGATTACATCAGTGTATGACCAAACTGTAATCAGTAATGCCAAGAGTTGAAGTAAAGTATTAGTATGATAGTATCATCTATGACTATGATACTAGTAACTATGAGTCTATTTGTATTACTTTACTTAGTAAAGTTACTATCAGTATATCTCTGTAGCGCTACTGTATGATTTACTTTCTTCACTAAATAACATTTTTATACAGAATGAAACATCCAATACTTTAGTTCCACCAAGATCCTTAATGTCTTCCAAAGATAATGGTTCCGCCTTTAGTAATTGTTTTTTCCTAAACGACTCATCTTTCGTTTCCCAGTCTGCCATGCTGCCGAATGTAAAAACGGATGTTTATGATCTGGTATGTTTGATTCAATTATTGTAAAGAACCACTAAGAACCTGAAGTAATTGACTGTAAAAACCAGAAGAAAATACAAAAGGAACCTGTAGCTTTACAGTCAAATGGTCGTTTTTTAAAAAAATACTTTATTCTTCCAAGTCGTTATTTTTATTGTTTTGGATAAAGTTTATAAATAAAGTAAAATAAAACACTATAAAACAGTACATGTTAGTCTGCTCTGTCCGCGATGAGATCACGATGAAATGGCAGCAACAAGATATTCGTAGACTTCGTCTGTTGTTACGCTTGATGATAAAAAGAAAGAAAAAGAAAAAAAAAAAAAGAATGAAAACAACGAATACATGCAGAATACATTTAAACAATTTCTTCGTATCACTGTTTACTTTAAACATATAACGAACACTAAACTTATTAAATAATAATTTAATCTTTTGAGCAGTAACGACTGGAGAAGCCAGTAAATTTTACTGCTGTTTATCAAATATATTTTTTTAATAAAATGTAATAATTTCGTATCACCTAGCCCTGTACCTATTCATTGATCTCTCCTCGTTTTTCACTTGAGACATATTTTAATTTTCACATTAGTGTTTTTTAAATTTTATTTGAAACTTTCTTGCTGAAATTAAAACAACTGATAATTCGTGGTTGGGGGTCTGTTTTTTTTTTTTTTTTTTTTTTTTTTTTTTTTCTGATGATGATGTATTTTCAAGTAAAATATTATATACTGCTGACCTTTTATTAAACGTATTAAATAAGTGTGTCCGTTAATGATGAAAATCCCCTTCCCTGTATAAATTGTAACACACGGAGGAACAGATTGCGTTTGCATGCTGGTGGATGATTGTGGCGAAACAGGAGAAGCAAGTTTTATTGAATAACAATAAGTAAATAAAAGTAACAATCACACAGCTACAAGATGTGCCTCAGACGAGATATACTGTTTGAGGTTTGCACGTACATCACCAACTGAAATTAACTTAATTTCAGCAAAATAATGTGGCATCCAACCACTGATCCAGAACTACGGCAAAGTTTTGCACGCTAAATCCGAAAACGGTTGAATCTGATATTGATGATTATGATATTCCTGTATAGTGTATTCACAGTATTGTATCAAGTATTGAAAATATAAATTTATCTTCATCTTCCCTAATAAATTACCAATTGTTAAACAATTAAATCCAAAACCTAGTTAGAACATATCTGTAGTCAGCAAGCATGGGTTTTTGTGGGTTTATTATTATTATTAAAAAAGAAAAATTATTATTACTTTTTATTAATTTACCTTATAAATTAATTTAATTTTACTACTTAAAAAAATAATATTAATAAAATAAAACAATAAACAAAACTGACATAATACAATAAAAAGAGGGAAACGATTTAGCCTAATCTGATTATGACCATATAGTTGCATATAATTAAAAACATAAATCTCGGAGTTTCTCATTTTCTTCTGAGAAGGAACGCCATCTACAGGAATGTTTACAAGAAGGGGAGACTACTGAACTAACGTCCTTGATATCAAGGTCACACTAAAGCAGCCGAACAAGTTTTAGGTGATACTTGGTTAGCTGCATAGTAACATTATTTTGACACGATGTCGAAACCACCTATGTCCGACCATGAGAAACGGAAACAGATTAGTATTAGAGGTATCGCACCGGTTGAAAATGTTGCAAATGTGAAGCAAACGTTTAACCGGCACCTTCATTATACACTTGTCAAAGACAGAAATGTTGCTACTCCTCGAGATTATTTTTTTGCTCTTGCACATACAGTGAAAGATCATTTGGTCGGTCGATGGATCAGAACACAACAGTATTACTATGAGAAGGACCCGAAGGTAATTATTTTTATTATATAACATTTTGATCTCCCCAATACATTTTCTTCTGACATCTATTCCATACATCTTTTGAGACTCGACCTGAGTTTTGACGTCATAAGGCCTTGAAATTTAACTTTTGCAGAGGGTAAATGTGTCTGCCAAGGCCATAGATTGATTTTCCGAATTTTTCAATTTGTTTATTGTGTAATAACTGTTTAATTTCTAAATATTAATATTGTCAGTGACATGTAGTAATTTATGGAAAATAAAATATAATTTATTAGTTAGTCTTTTTGTCTTTTTTTTTTGTCACATTTTAAAATGTATTGATGCCTCCCACCTGTTGAATATATTTATGAAAATAACAATGGTCAGCTTAAAAATTTAATAACAAGCAGTGACTGTTTCAAGCATATATAGGTCAGCCAGTCTGAATAAGCATTAATTTAATTGTAACAGTTGAAAACTGAACAGAATTAAATTATTTCATTTACATTATAGAACATTGTGTTCCCTTTCAGCACTTCATAAAGTCATCTGTCCAACAAATTTTCGATAAAGCTTGATTTGAAATCTATAATTGTTTTGTTTAACATACCCAGATAGTAATCTTGCTGTTTAGGTCTGCACCTTAAAGTTTACCTTGTCTGCATAAGTTTAATGAATATTTTGCTATACCGTATATACTTGTGTACAAGGCGACCTTATGTATAAGTCGATGTGTATTTTAAGACCAAAAATTGCATCATTTTAGGTATTACTTGTGTATAAGTCGACTGTAGATTCCAGGCACCATCACTATTTTTAGACCAGTGTGACAGTGCCTTGAAGGCCTACATTGTACGCCTACTGTAACATAACTTGCACGAGCTGTAACTTGCACGAACATACCATAATAACATAAATGCATGTATTACACAAGCTATAGCCTAAATGTATCATAAATAGTATCTCTTTAATGTAATAGGTCTAACATGGAGACCTAACTTACCATTATATTTAGCCGTTCTATGATTTACAAAATTTGTCGGTAGTGGATATTAATGACGATTGCAATATTATTTCACCAAATTCTTTACAATTAAACAAGTGAGTTTTGTTTATGAAATTAGGACCGATATTTAGTGCAATTTGGCAGAGAAGTCTGCATTCCTAGATCATTGCAAGACGCTGTAAGGCATAACGCCGTACTGACAGTTTTCTCGCTTTAAAATGTATTTTCATGTCATTAAATGGAAGAATATCATGTTTTACATTCATATTTGGTTTTGTTATTTAATTTTTCAAAAATTTTTATACGATAAAATTATATTTTTGAAAAGCTGAAAGACCGCGATTATTTTAGATGCATCCTGTAGCAAAAAATAGTCAAAATGGCGACTCTTCAGCAATAGCTACAAAAGCATTACCTATGTATAAGTCGACCCCCAAAATATTACTTTAATATAGTCTCCCAAAAATTCGACTTATACACAGCTATATATGGTAAATACAATTTGTAATTCTGCTTCTTTTATGGTCTTCTTACCTACATAAATTCATCAGTGGTTATCCAAACTGTTCCTCATTTTAGAATATCCTGATAAAATATTGTAAAAAAAATATATTGCTGACACAATTACAGTGATAACGTTTGAACCAAAAATGTTAATAGAAATTAAAGAGAGATAATAAAAATAGCTGCAAGTAAATTGCTGCATAAAAATAATTTGTACTGGCCTTCTTTCAATTAAAAATAAGGAACTATTTTTATGTTTACTGGCTGAATGAAAGTCCATTACCTGGACATCAGTATTATTGATGAGAAGAAAATCTTGGCAGAACCATCTACATGCTCATTTCATTGATGATAGAACCGTGGAAAGTATTTGGCTATTATTAATGGCAAAGTGGAAACAACATTGACAAAATGATTCAAAACTGAAACAACAGAAACAAGAAATAGTTATGAAAAACTAAACAGTCAAGAGGTTTTGTACCATCATGGAAAAAGGAGTTTGAATATGTTTGATGAAAAAAAATTAAAAGCTATGTTTTCCCATGTGCGAAATTGCAGTTTGGAGATACAGAAGATCATTTCACGTTGGGTGCAAAAACTTTAAGAAAAAAATACTGAAAAAATATGAATGTAGTTAATCTCATGCATTAAGTGTTAGCCACATTAGCAAAACAAGCAAAAACAGAAGTGTTAAATAAAAACAAACAGTATGTAGTTAAATTATGTGGTTCGCACCACACATCATCACCAAGCATGCCAGGTTGTTCACCAGTTATGTTTGGCAGTGTCAGTTGAACACAATGGAAAGTTTTAAGATCAGCAAGGTGTATTAGGCCTATGAATATTGTAAAACATTTTTATAATTCACATCAGAGGCTGAAGATATCAAATTTGATAGTTTTCAAAAATGCTTATTTTCCAATATAATGATCATGATAAATGTTTATTTAAGTTTAAATTTAAAAAAAAAAATTAATGCTCATGATAGAAAATGTATATTTAAGTACAAATTTTTTTTAATTTTTAAATGTTTCAAGTCTTATTTTTATAATTTATTATAGGTCTACTAGATTCCAATAAAGTGAAAACCTATAGCTTTATGTATACATCTTGAAATATGTTTTCATAAATGTCTAAAGTCAGCGTGTTACATTTTATTGTTAAACTAAACAAAATATACAAAAGATCCTAGTATATAAAATAAAAAACTTCCACAGTTCATAAACCTTATGAAAAGGATTTGTTTCTTAATTTTAGATTTACTCTGTCTATAATAAAATATTGGAGAGTTGGTGAATCATACTTGACTGTAAACAACCTTTTGAATTTTCTAGGCCTACTGTGCAATAACAATAATCTTATTTCTGCCATTATATCAAAATCAAAGAATAAAAAACAAGAATGTTTTACTGGCCAGTGTACCCCCGGGACTTCATCCAATTTATCTCAAGGTCATTTTACAATAGCTCTTTGTTGTAAAATGTAATTGAAAGAAATATTAGCATTTTTATTAATATTTCTAAAGAAAAAAGTATAATGACATCAAATAACCCTGTCTTATGTTGAATTTAAACTATTTGCATTAATTTTAGAATTGTTTACCTATGTGTCTATAAAACAAAATCACAAATACTTTAAGAACTTATTATTCTAGTCAGTGTATTACATGTATCTCATTTCTATGACCTGTGATGTTCATTTCATCAGTAATTTCTACAGATGGGACAAATAATAATTTATAATTATTATAATTATTTCAATTTATTCTGGCCATAGATTTCTACAATCAGCTAAAAATCTAATTATGGTTGTCATTTAGTTTCTTTGTTGATTTGAATACCTTCTGGCATATCTAATATGTATTGTTTCATTTAAAATTAAATAATGAAAGCAAAGATAGATTTTATTTATAGGTAAAGCAATATATACAGAGAGATAAGTCTGAAAACCCTTCCATTGATTTAATTATTTTATACATGTATTTTTGTTAGCGATATTTAAAATAATTTTGTAATAAAATTTTATTTGCCAAAACTATTTAATTATTGAAATGCTTTATTATTTCATGATTATCTTGTGTTGGCAAAGCATTCAATATTTCTTAAAATTTAATAAATTATCCTGTGATTCATACACCCTACAGAGTACTATGAACTGGTTCCACCTGCTTGGGACAGATGTTTATTTTATTTTTCAAATTCTTTTAACAGCGAGTCTACTACCTCTCCCTTGAGTTTTATATGGGGCGAACATTATCCAACACCATGGTGAATTTAGGTATCCAAAGTTCATGTGATGAAGCTATGTATCAGGTAAGACAAACATTTTAGTGTCAGTGAGGCAACAATTCTTTTATTTACATTGTGTGTCAGAAAGAGAGAGAGAAAGAGAAGGAGAACTGTAAAAGCAAATATTTATTTTAATATCTAATTGTGAATTTTTATGCCAGTTTCATAGGCTGATGCATAATCCTAAAACATTTTGCTGTCCATATTTTTTAGTGTTAAAGTTTCACTGGTCCTGAATATATTTCCAAGACTTTGCCATTTATTTTTTGCTAAGTTTCTCATCTAATAAAGTGTTTAACTTTTACCTGTCATAAAACCATAAGCTTTCAGATAACAGATAACAGCCCTTGATTAGATGATGTAACATCACAGCTCTTTTTAACTGGATTTGTTCAGTTAGAGCTTAGACTTACAGGCAGTGTAAAAATGAAATATATTTTCTTCCATACTGGTATATTTAATTAAAATAAATATGTTGTTTCAATAAAAAAAACACCAAAACTATGCCATAAGAAGAAACAAAAATGAATAATTAAGATCAAAATGAAAGTTGTTTTGGATCTAGGATAATAGCTTGAAAGTTTGAAACTTTGCATATAAGAGGTTTAAGACATGCTGATTCTCTCAAAAAATAGAATAGCAAGCTTAAAAGGGTGTGAATTTGAAAATAATGAGTATGTGTGCTGTATAGTTTTTATGAATTCCTTATGATAACATTCTACCATACAATATGATATTTGTATCTAGTTATTAGGTGTTAGTCATGTGATTTGTAAAAGCTTTAACATCATTTGTGTTATTTTGTCCTGGATGTTGTTAAATATTTTTTTTGCATCTTTATACCTACCATGAAAGAGGAATCCTGTTGTTGCAATAATGAGTTATTAACAAATATTAATTTATTTGTACTTTTTCATCAGCTATAGACAGGAAATTACTTGTTGAAACACTTTCTGTCTGGCTTTTTCAGTATTTGAATTAAGTATAATTTATTTTTAGTTGGGTCTTGACATTGAAGAACTAGAAGAAATGGAAGAAGATGCTGGTCTTGGAAATGGTGGTCTTGGGAGATTAGCTGCCTGCTTTCTTGACTCCATGGCAACTTTAGGCCTTGCTGCATATGGTTATGGTTTAAGATATGATTATGGTATCTTTACACAAAGAATTGAAAACGGATGGCAGGTAAAAAAAAAATCAGTATCAGAAAAGTTTGGTTCTGATAGTTATTTAGTATATTACAAGTACAGCATGTGAAGTAACTGATTACTTAAGTTTGGATATCAGACGTTGTTAGTTATTAGGGCCATTAGAATACTAATACTGTTAAGAATTATTCACATTGTTATGCTTAAATTGCTAAATGATTGCACATTTTAGTGAGTTTTGGGGAGAAGAAAATGTATATATATAATAATCAAAGCAGCAGAAAAACTTTATAGATGGAGCTGTTAATATTAGAAAAACTTTACATTATCAGGAAAAGCTAAAGATGTGTCATGAAGGTTAATTAGTATCATTAAATATTATAATGATCTTATATTATAATTTTAAGTGAAGACTAGATTTGTTAAAACAATTTTTTTTGAAGATGGAGGAACCAGATGATTGGCTTCGTTATGGAAATCCATGGGAAAAAGCTCGACCAGAATTCATGTTGCCAATTAACTTTTATGGCAGAGTGCAAAAGACAGACAAAGGGTCAGCTTGGGTTGATACCCAGGTAATAATTTTTACTGTTAAACACATTCAGTTTTTCTGAATGTGTGATTAGTTACGGATTTAAATATTTTGAGTTGTGTAACTTGTTTCAACTTGAGCCACAGAGAGAAAAATGACCTTATGATTTATTTATGATTTCTGAATGGTGAAAATGTGAAGAGCTTACATTCTTTTTCAGTGACAGAAGTGGGCAGTAAACAGCTTTTGTTGATTATAAATTATAAACAATGCTATTCCAGCATTATTGATGGGTTTTTTTTCTATTTTCATTTTGTATCATAGATAATCTATGCTATGCCATTTGACAGTCCTGTGCCAGGTTTTGGAAACAATACTGTGAACACTTTGCGACTGTGGTCTGCAAAAGCCCCCAACAGCTTTAATCTACAGTTTTGTGAGTAAAGCAGTAAAAACACATATGCACGCACGCACGCACACACACAGATGAGACAAAAATTCAAAAAACAATTCAGATAGTTTTAGAAAGTTTACATCCATTTTAAATGCTTATTTATATGTTTTTTCTATTGTATTATCATTTATTTCAGTCAACAGTGGAGAATACATTCAAGCAGTTTGTGATCGTAATATTGCTGAAAACATTTCAAGAGTCCTTTATCCAAATGACAATGCAAGTTGTTTTTTATGTATCATTTAAAATACATTCCTAAGGAATTGTGATTCATTTATTAAAATGAAATAATGATAAGAAGTCATGCGTTCTCAGTCCTTATAAGTCTGAATGAATTTTCTAGTATCAAATCTTTCATATGTACATAAGAATTCATATGCATCACATTAAAAATGAAACTTCAGACTGGTTTTGTTTTTTAATATTGAAACATTCTTGGAAAATGGATTTTACTTTTTATCTTTTATTTTCCATAATGTTGAAATTTTTTATATTTTATTTATTTCCAGTTTTTTGAAGGCAAGGAACTGCGATTAAAACAGGAGTATTTCCTTGTAGCTGCAACTTTACAAGACATTATTCGCAGATACAAGTCATCCAAATTTGGATCTCGTGAACCTGTTAGAAAGACATTTGATGCCTTTCCAGAAAAGGTATGTTTACATCTGTTCTGACTTTGAACTTTTTCTCTTTTATTTTTTTTTCAATATTTTTCAATTACTGTCTTAAGGAATGCAGGCAGTACATGAAATTTCTGTAACTAAGAGAAAAGATACATCAGTTAGAAAGAGATGGATGTTAAAACAAATTAGTTCATTATGCCTGATTCTTTTTTCTCTTCAAATTTTTGTTAGTAATATTACTTATTTTCTGTGAAGGTTGCAATTCAGCTGAATGATACCCACCCATCTCTTGCCATCCCAGAACTCATGAGAATATTTCTGGATATTGAGCATATTCCTTGGAAAAAGGTAAACTGCATATATATCATATTTAGTGTCTTGTCATATACTTGTTTAGTCACAGCATGGTTAAAATATTTACCACAGCTGAGAAAGCCTCAGATTAATTGTTAATCTGTGCAGATAAACCTTTTGTAGATACAACAAGGCTTGGTTTGTTTCCCATAATAAACTTTTTAAAAATAAAATGTATAACATAATATGCCGATAAAGAAGGATAAAGGCAATTAGTTTCTGATATTTATGGGTACTTGTGGGTCACAGCTAATAACAGATGTGACACTAAAACAAATAAGAACTTCCAAATAAAAGAGGTCTTCAGAAACATGGAAAATGTATTTGTACATTAAAGTGAATTAAATGTTGTTTGAACTAAAACGAAAGTTTTAATTTGTTACACATTATAACTGCATAAGAGAAAATCAAAAATCAAAAACAAATTTGTTTACTAATAGTAGTTTGAAATAATAAATCTTTTGTATATATGTTTGGGTTTTTCCTCCAGGCATTTGATCTGACTGTAAGAACTTGTGCGTACACAAACCACACTGTTCTTCCAGAAGCTCTTGAGCGTTGGCCAGTTTCCTTGCTGGAAAAACTGCTACCAAGACATTTGGAGATCATCTATGAAATAAATCATCACTTTCTGGAGGTACAACATCATTATTTATTATATAAAACAGTTACAGCTATCAAATGTTTTGAAGTGTTACTAATTTCAAGAGGTGTTGTGATTCTTGTTTTTTTTTTTTTTTTGTTGTATGTTTCCTATAAGTTAATTGTTTTTTTTAATTCACTGTTTTTATATTTTAGTTTTCACAAACATATTTTATCTTCAGTCTTTTATAATATTTTTATAATTATAGTTTGACATCTTTAGTTTTGAAAACTTAATAACCATTAAAAGATAATTAAAACTGAATCAATGTAGTGTTTGAATTTAATTCAGGAGCCATTGGAGAGAAAAAATAATAATAATTTGACTAAAGTTATTTCATTGAAACTAAAAATAAATATTTATCTGACAGAACATTTTTTTTCTGCTACTACTTTTTTTTTTCTTACTAGGAAGTGAAAAGAAAATGGCCGGGTGATATGGCCAGACTTGGGAGAATGTCTCTGGTTGAAGAGATTGGAGAAAAAAGAATCAACATGGCACATCTGTCAATAGTTGGATCTCATGCTGTCAATGGTGTGGCTGCAATCCATTCTGAAATTATCAGAAATGAGACGTAAGAATTTTGTATTAAACATCTATATTCCTTAGCATTTTAATATAAAACTGGTTCAGAATTTTACTGTGATGCCATCTGGTTACCAAAGGATGATAATCAGCACATTTTATCTTTCACTTTCAAAAAGTAATTCATCTTTAATCTTTTGAATACCTAAAAACTTATGCTTGCAGTTTCTATTTATCAAAGTTGAAATAAAAAATATATTCTTATTGGTTTTCATTGCTAGATTCAGAATTAATTGCAGATTTTAAAAAGATGAAAGACAGAAATGGAAAATGTTTCCTGCTAAATGTGTATTTTTAAGTGAAAAGCTCTTACATTATGGTTTTTATATTTTTGCAGTTTCAGGGATTTTTCTGAAATGTTCCCCAACCGATTTCAGAACAAAACTAATGGGATCACTCCTCGACGATGGCTTCTGTTGTGTAATCCTGGTCTTGCTGATATTATTGCTGAGGTACTGCTCCATTTTATTTCATCCATATTATTGGGGTTTTTTCCAATGTAAATTTAATTGTATTTTGTAAATTATATGTACAAATATATATAGTTTCAAATAATATCTAAATAACTGTGATAAAAGGTTGTTGCTAACTGAAATATTAAAAACTGCCCTTGAGACTGAAGCAGAAAATAGAAGCTGAAAATAACATGAATATATTTTTACTTATTTTTTGTTGCTATTTCATGAATATTTTAACTGATTTAATTGTTTTTGCAACTCGTAGAAAATTGGAGATGGTTGGGTTGTTAATCTCCATGAGATGCAGAAACTGAAACAGCATGCAAATCAGAAGTCATTCTTGGAACAGCTTGGTCGAGTTAAAGATGAGAACAAGCAGAAACTGGCTGCTTACCTTAAGAAGAATTACAATATCGAAGTCAATGCATCATCCATGTATGACATGCAAGTGAAGAGGATCCATGAATATAAACGTCAGCTTCTGAATGTTTTACATGTGATAACCATCTACAACCGACTGAAGAAAAATCCAAATATGAACTTTGTACCAAGAACTGTCATGATTGGAGGCAAGGTAATTTACTTTTTGTAAACAATGGATAAACACAGAGACACAACCTTTGTCAAAAATGGTACTGGCCTTCTTATTATTATTGTATATTTAAAATATTTATTGTTCAAGTAAAACATTTTCACGGGCTACCAGTGGTATATTAAATATTTTTTGTTTTATTTTTTTTATTTGTTTCTCCAGAAAATATAAGTGTTTTAAAGTAATTCAGATTACACTATAGTGTGATGACTGAAATGAAAATATTATATTTTAAAAGTGACAAATGGCAGTGCAGGTTGAGAATTTATTGGCACAAGTCCATGGAATTGAATCCTAAACTTAGCTGTTTTGCAAACAGTTGAAAAAACTCAGTATCAATAGAAAAAAGGACAAGAAACTTCAGTTTCTTCTGTCATATACAACATAAGCATAAATATTGGTCATATCAAGAAAAATGTTAACTAATAACATGGCTCACAGATAATGCACCAGATTATTCTTACAGGCTGCACCAGGGTACCATATGGCCAAACTAATAATCAAACTGATCAACAGTGTTGGCCGAGTGATCAACAATGATCCCATTGTCGGAAATCGTCTGAAGTTGATTTTCTTAGAAAATTACAGGGTGACCCTGGCAGAAAAGATCATTCCTGCTGCTGACCTCAGTGAACAGATATCATTGGCTGGAACAGAAGCATCTGGCACAGGAAATATGAAATTCATGGTATGTTTTTTCTACATCTCCAGCAAATAGATCTGAATCTGAAAAAATTTTGTTTTGTTTATTTGTGAATTTTTTGTCAGGATTGTTGTCTCCAGTTTATCATATAATAGCAATTTTAGTTAAATTCTAAAACATTCATGGACCTCAAATTATTGCATCAGAGAATAGCATTTGATATTAACAACAGTAACAGCACAGAAGATGTTTTGTAAATTGAATCATACATTTTCAGTTGCATTGGCTGATTTGTATTGTATTAAAATGAGATTTATTAATCAATGAAATTATCTATATTGTGAGATTAGATTGTTTTTATTTTGAAAGAAGATAAGTTAGAACAGTATAACTAATACATGGTTTCTGTTTTTCAAAATGTAATATCTTTTTATTTATTTAATTATTCAGTTTAGAAAGTATTATTTTAAAAGTTTAGAAAGTATTGTTTTAAAACTCATTTAGGCCAATGGTGCACTGACTATTGGAACTCTGGATGGAGCCAATGTTGAGATGATGGAAGAAATGGGACGTGACAATATCTTCATTTTTGGAATGACAGTTGACGATGTGAATGCACTCAACAAAAGAGGGTTTGGATATTTCTTAATTAAAAATATAAATAGTTCTTTTAGAATCAATGTACTCTAATAATTTTTTAGTTTCATTATACATGTTTTTTTGAAGAGCAAATGACTGCATATCCTAAGCATATTTGTCAGTAGGTTTTTGATTCATCAGTCCCACTGAACATTACAAACACCTGTAAATTTAAAAGAGGTTTTGTTGCAGAGGTTATTAACCCTTTCACGTATTAATTAAAAACTGTTCCTGGCAAAACAACAAGACCAGTGGTTTAGCTGCTGCACCATAGATGGGAACACGATATTAGAGAGTCTCTGGGGCTGTTTGTGTCTCACAGCATAACAAGTTCTTTTAAGGCCATTGGGTAAATCCATTTTCCACAGTCAAAATTTTGAGTGGATAATATCCACTTATCACAAAGAAAGGGTTAAGAAACTGTTTTTAAATAGGAAGAAATAAAAATGATAGACTATTTGTTTCATAGATACCATGCCAAAGCCTATTATGAGAAGAATCCAGAACTGAAGCAAGTCCTTGACCAGATCAATGGTGGATACTTCTCTCCAGAAGAACCAACCCTGTTCAGACAAATTTTTGATAGCCTTGTTCATGATGACAGGTTGGTTACCTAACATTCTTGATATTTTTATTTAAAATATTTTTATTTTTATTTTTTGTAATAAAATAATAACAATGTTATATCTTAATGTTTTTCTTTTAGATTCCGTCTTCTAGCTGACTATGAAGCCTACATAAAAAGTCAGGAGGAAGTTAGCAAACTTTACATGGTAAATATTACGGAGACTTTTACATTTCTCTTATTCAGTGTCCATTATTACTATTTTTATTTTATTTTCAACAGCAAACTCTTATGATTAGATGTCCTGAGAAATAACTGCATAGAATTTAAATATTTCACATCTTTCTTTTCCCTCAGAACCGAATGGAATGGTTGAAAAAGTGTGCAATAAACATTGCCACATGTGGAAAATTTTCCAGCGACCGGACCATTTCTGACTATGCCAGAGATATTTGGAATGTAAAGCCAAATGAGAACAAACTGCCAGCACCACATGAACCTGTTCTACCAGATGTTAATGTCAAACAATAAGCTTCTGGACATTAAATAGGATTAAGCTTGTCAAATAAATTTGCATATCCTTTAACTTTCTCAGAGGTGATATTCACTGCTAACAGTTCTAGAAACAATCTGAATGAGCACAAAGTAACTTTAAAAATGATATTGCCATTCAACTATTTTGCTTGAAAGCTAATTCATTAATGTAGATGTTGGGATTGTGGTTCCAAAACATCCTGGCATTCTGCAGCTTGTTGCGTTCTTCTTTCATGTTAATGGTATTTAGATGTTTGGACGTGTTGATATTTGTTTTGAATTGTTTATTTTCTGGCAGAGACATGATGAAATTATTGTGAGGATTGTTGTCTTGCCATTGTTTTTTAATTTTTCTGACAAATACTTCTCTTTTTTTCCTAATTATTATTATAAATATAGAGGTGTTCATTGAATAAAAGTGAATGAAAAGAACCATCCACTGGCTTTAATTTTCAATCATTTCATTTCAGGTAACAAAATATATTTTCTTGATACAGAAACATTCTAATCAAACTTTTCAGTTTGCTCTAAATCAATAGATAATAAGATATTAGTATTTATAAATTAATTTAATATATAATGAGACTTTGTTCATACTTGTTAATTATTTATTCCTGGAACACTTGTTTGCTGTTTTTATATTATTTGCTTTTTTATTTATTCCAGGAACACTTGTTTGCTATTTTTAAATTATTCGCTTTTCATTTATTTAAATTGATAAAATGTTAGTATTGAAAAAAAAGTGTATATTGAGTTTGGTCAGTGCTTTCATAGTTGGTAATGTAAAAGACCTTACATTACACAGTGTAACCAGACAGTGACTGACACTTTAAAGTTTACTGAATAGTTAATAAAATAATCATTTCAGTGGATTTAAAGATATGCCGAATTTTTCACCTTGTCTCCAGTCAGATTAATGGTATTGTTTTTACACTATCTAGTCCTAATGTTTTGCAAGACTCCATGACTAGTAAGAATCATCAAATTACCTCATCCACATTATTGTCAAGGTTTTCACTTTTGGAAGATATACTTTTTAATTATATTCACAACGCTTAATTAATTGGAAAATATGCCTTCATTATTGTTGTTTTTTATTGACTGTTGGTTACCAAATCTTTCTTGATAGAGTAATTCATTTTTGAGAAAAACTTTAGATTTGTGAGGGGACAGAATTCAAAAGTTATTAAAAAAAAAAATTGATGACTGAAGTGACTGCCTTTATCCTCATATTTAATGTTTGTAGTTTTGTTTCTTTTTTGATTACCTTGAGATTTTTATTATTTCAGCATTTGATTAGTGTTGAGTGTAATAGTTATATAGGATCGTGATAATTGTTTATACAATAGTTATTAATTGATGTTATTTAGAAGTTGATATTAAGTAGTATGTGGTAGTATGTAGTGTATGGTAGTGTCATACACGCTAAAACTCGTATAAAGGTTTAATCAACAATTCGGGCAAAGATCTGTTTTAAGATTTAAGTGATGACAGTTTATGTCAGGAATTAAACAGTTCCTAAAAACTGTGATTGTTTTTGTATAAGATTTCATGTAAAAACTCTTGTCTGCAAAAGAAGTTACCTTCCCAACATACATACATACATACATATATATATATATATTTTTCCCACTATAGTTATATTATTACTTAGAACATGAAATTATATAAAGCTAATGCAGATAATTTTGTACAATTTTATGTTTTTGGATGTATACTAAATAAAAAAAGAATATTGTCAGTTTTAACTAAGATGTATATCCTTTTTGAAATATGCTTACAGTATCTAGTTGATGTTTCGTGTTAAATTCTTCAGTGTTACCAAAGCTGAAAAGAACATGTACAATCTTTCTGTATGTGGGAGAAAAAGAAAAAAAAAAAAAAAAAAAGATTCATGTTATCAGAATTTACTCAGAAAAAAAAAAAACTAAAAAAGAAAACTGAATAAAAACTACATTTTAGATAAATAGTATAGCAACTGTGTAACTTAAGATACTAGTAATTAAATTACAATGTGCAGATATCAAATTATTGTTCATTTGTTACATTTCTTACCAAATTTTGTTTTACATAATATAGTAGTGTACGTTTATATTGTTAATTCCCTTTTTAATATTTAACTTCACTTTCAGTGCATATATGTGATATATTTTGCTCACATGCAGTGCTATAAGAAGTTACTTGATACTTTGATAATTTTATCAATTATATCGTTTTAATTATAATACAACATACCTGATGTACTTATTAAGTTTGTATTTATTGGAATTTTTCTTTGTTGAATATATTTAAGTTTGGTGCAGAATGTTCATTTCAGTTGGCTTTAAAACTTGATTCATTGTATTTATTTTTGATCAGTGCTATTTTTTAATACTATCATTTTGATTATCTCTTTGCAGTATTTACAAAATTAAATAAATAACAATGTCAAGCCAGTAATGTTACCAAAGAATAGAAACTTATAAATATGGATATGTCATCACCAATGCATTTTACACTGTTTTAAAAAAATCTGTTCTTTTTACATGCATTGCTTGGCTTAAGATAAGAAATCTTTATATTTAATTTCTTTTTTTAATTATTATTACCTTTTTTAGAATTTAATATATTGACATAAAGGAGGAATGAATATCAATTTCAGCTTTTTTCTTATATATTTCCATTTGCATCAATTACTTTTCCATTAATATATTTTTTCTTTGCTTTTTATTATTGGTTTTAACTGAACAAATTTTTTTTTTTTTTTTTTTTTTTTTATATATCTGAAAAAGTCTATTTTCAAAAGAGCCTGCCTTATAGATCATTGCATGAGCTATGGTGTCACATCGCACAATTTGGAATGTTTTGATTGGGTTTTCATCTATGTGAACTCATTTTGGAGTTAAAAGTTAATAAAGATGTTAAAAGCTTTCCTAGAAGTTTCAGTTATCTGTTCTGTTGTTATTTTGTGTCTACTGTGGATAAATAAATTTTAATTAAATAAAACAAGATGTCCAGAAATGTTTGAGAGAAATAATTCATTGGGACCATGGTGACAAGTTTACTTTATAACCGTCATTCTTCAAAGGATTAAGATAAAGGGTGTTCATACTACTTTGTAATGAATTTAAAATACAACAATAAATAATTATCAATAGTTTATTTACAAGGAAACGCATGTTCCAGTTAAAACAATCTTTTGTCTAACAAAAGTTACTTTAACAAAAAGGTTTTTATGATACTGACACTGATACAATTTAATGTACATTGCAACAGAAGTCTTAAAATTAAATAAGCACTGTTCAGTTTATAAATGTGTAACAAATGAGTTTTAATACATACAAATACAATTTTAATCAAAAAGCTATTACAATATAAACTATATAATGGCAAGATGAAATGTTAATAAAATAAACTATAAAATTATAAGATACAATTTTAATAAAATAATTTTTAAAAACAAGGTTAATTACAATTAAAAAAAAAATTACTCTTTTTACTATTTTTAATTATAGTAACACTAATAACACTGAATAACAAATATCTTAAATACTGATTTAAAAAAAAAAAAAAGAAGAAATCGTAATATTTTATTGTAGAAAAAAGAATGTACAAATACATTATTTTAGGTCATAATTTTCATTTGTGTATGTACTGAGTTTAAATCACTTAAGAATACTCCTTGTTTATGATAAGCATTCATCTTCAACAATAATTACTGGCAACGATCTTTGTTAATTCAAAAATAGCAAAGCATGAAGTTGCAGCATTTAAATAATGAAAACAAGTGAATATTAAATAAATAATTTTAAAACTTTGGAAGAAAACAGATTGTTTTAACTTTATAAACCTTGAATCATATAATCTCGTTTTACACTCATGACATTTAGAAAAAAAAATGTAATATAATCTTACTACAAAGATATAGCAAATTTTAAAAAATCCGGAATTAATTTTATGGTCTTGCTAAAAAGAACATACGCGGAAGACAAATGCAGATTATTCAATGCTGAAATCCTGATGTGTTACTAGATTTGAACCAAATTCAAAACCTGACAGTATCATAATTATCTTAATATAGGGTTTTGGAGAATATTTTGTTTTGTTGTCATCCAAAATATTATATATTTTTATTATTATGACTAAAAAATAATAATAAAATAAATTTAAAATAATAATAACAAATACAAACAAAACTATTTGTCTTATTGATAAATATCAATAAGACAATTTAAAAAACCCAAGCTGGATTTTTCACATTTAAGCATAAACCAAAACAAAAAGCCCTTTTACTTAAACAGTACAAAATTTAAAGTATAACTATTAAATCAATGAAAGCAGCTTCATTATAAAATGCATTGCTGTAGCTCAGAATTGCTAATGTTTTTAGTCTCAATATAGCAAAATACATCTGAAACTGAAAATTAAGCCTTCTGATATACAAAAATGTATAGCACAGTTATCACCAGCTGGTAATGTTTTTTATAGCATAATTGAAACATTTCTAATATCTCAAGCACTTATCACACAAAAACTGAAAACATGGGATGGACAATTTGCTTGCACTTCAATTAATGGAAAAACAATGGAAAAACAAGAAAAAACAGGCATCGTGACAACATAAAATTGGTGATAAACCTGATGAATACAATATATCTAATTTATAAAATCTGCATAATTATATGAAAAATATCTACATATATTATCACAGTACATTACAGGTACTTAACATGTGAAAAAAATCTCAACAGATATTAATATAATATGTTTGAGCATGATGCCTGTTTAATATTGTTTTGACACTAATTAACAGTAAGTTATTGCTACTTCAGACAAAAAGTAATAATACAATAAAAATAACAACAAAAATTAGTAAATAATTTAATATTTTTTTACAGTAAAATTATTCTTCCCAGTAGGCATAACTATAAAATAAAGTTCTTCATATTAGTGTATTTTTTTGTGATTTATTTATTTTAAATGTACGGAAGACAAAAATACTAGCTCTGAGATTTAGTGCTATTGATCAATAAATTTAGCAGTCCTACACAGACACACACGCACACACACACATACAACACACAAAAAATACAAACATGTAAATCTGTCAGTATTATGTGCTTTTTCAAATGGTCTTGACAGGCAATAAATAAAAGAATTGAATATAAATTATAATAAGCATACATTAAAGAAATTTGTCCATATGAAGAATTGTTATAGAATCCAAATAAAAACAGACTTTGTCAAAAACTATATAAATATAATTTCAACATACATATTTTCATTTAATTAAAAGATGGTAATGATTAGCATTACAACTGCTGACATTTGTTACAACAAAACACTAACACAACAAATTATCTGTTACTTTGTGTATTTCACGTAAATGGAAATCAAGTTTGTTGATCACCCATTTTGTTGCATCATCACTATGTGAGCAAGTGTCTGTCGCTAAATACTAGAGAAACCAATTTAACAACATGCATAAAAGTAGTAATAGCAACAGTAGTAGTAGTAGTAACAATAAAGCTCAAAAATATGTTTAGACAACACAGAACATAAAATAAACAATATTTCATATGTACCATTACTGTTGCAGTACAAACATGATATATTTTGAAACAAATAATGAAAGCCATTTTAAATATATATATATATATATATATATACATATATATATTAAATATCATGTTTTCTTGTAGTTGTTTTTCTTTCCTGACACCCCATGACATATTATAATGGCACAAATAGAAACATAAACATCAATACATTTATCACCACAGTAGTATAATATTTTATTTTCCTGGCAGTACAAACATCTTGAGAAATTCACACAACTTCTGGATGGCTTGCTGGTTCATATCACACTGGTGCAGACCCTTTTCTTTCCAGAAAGCCATGTCAACAATGGCTCCAAGATTCTGGAATTCTCGGCCAGTCAAGCTCTTTACACTGGACAGCTTAGGTAGGACATGAATGTCCTTGTGATGCAGAACTACTACAGCTACATTGTAATCAGCTGAAAGATAGATAACATTATTTTTATGTTATTATATATATAATAACAATTTCTATTTTCTATTTATCTATTTATTTATTTATCACTAATTTTCAATAGAATTTTATGCTTTCTAAAACTGATTTTTGAGAATGGTAATTGAAATGTAATTCAGTGAGGCCCAAAGAAGCCCAAAGTAACAGCATTTTTAGCTAATAGTTGAATCTGACCCTGTTCAGTTCTATATATATATATCACTATTTCAGTTTCAAAAATAGCCTGAAAAAATTCAGAAAAAAAATCCTCTAACTTATAAATAAATATTTGATCAAATATCAACTTTAACTACGTCATTACCTTTCATATCTTTTAGTGCATTTGTAACATCTGTTCCAATCCTAGACACATTTATACACAGTAAAATGGCAGGTCGGGCATCGTCTGGGACAGGAGTTTCTGTAATTGTCTCAGTCACTAGGACAACATCTTGCTGTGAGAGTGCCTCTGTCAGCCGGCTAGTGATGTCCATAATTGGTGGAACCTGGTCCCTTTGTGGACTAAAGAAATAAACCCGGACTGCAAAAAAATAAAACAGTATTGATTTTATTATAAGAAAAGTATATTAACACTAATAACACTAACTTAAATAACAAAAATAAAGAAATAAATAAATAAATTTAAAAAAATTAAATTTACATAATACAAAAATGTAAAAATGCTGCAGAAAAGCTTCAGGAGATTTTAAAATTTCAGTGTTTTTACAAACCTCTAATCCCTTACAAGTTTTCTTATGTACTCCTTGGGTTCCTTAAACTCCAGTTTGAAAACCACTGACTTAACACATTAGGTTAATTCTTATTATGTTTTCACAACATAAATAAACATTACCTTGTGGTTTTTTCTTCGGTAATTCAAAAATTCTTTGCTTCCTAGGAGAGGTGTGATAGCTCATAATGCTAGTAGATTGTTTCCAGTCACTCTGTGGAGATGGTATGTTAAACTGGAGGGTATTTATTTGTCTCTTCAGATTCAATACTTCAGTTCTAAGATCATTCGTTTCTTTTGATTGTTTCTCCATCTTTCGTGTGAGCATGATCTTTTCCTCAGACAGCTTTTTGTTCTGAAGAGCCAGTTCTCTTACGCTCTTGTACAAGTTTGTTTATTAATTCTATCTGAAGCTCATTATTTTCTTGAAGTTGCTGAACCATGCCAGGCAAATTTCTGAAATTTGATCTCTGCCTCTAAAATGCAACACAGAAATTCAATATGCAAAACACAGGAAACACAGAAAACAGATCAGTTGCAAATTAAACATTAAAATTTAATTTGAATGAATATTCATTTGAAATGTCAACCAAATAAATAACCATGACAAAATAATAATAAGAAAGAAAGAAATGAAAAATAATAATAAATTGTTTCAACCATAAAATTTCCAATTCTTGAATTGTACAAAACAAAAATTAAATATATTTTACAAAATCCTGTGTATGTGTCTAATGAATAGCGAAATTAACTGCATATGTAGATTGTGTATGGAATGTAATATAAATAATGTACACAGTAAAGTATTGTTTATATTATTACCTGAACTAGTCTTATTAGATCATCTATTGATCTACCGTGATTAGATGGACTGTCCACATCATATCCATTGTAATTGGCTCCATTCTCACCTTTGTCTTTATCAGTCATACCAAGATACCCCTTGATGATATACATCTGATTAGTATACTTGGTTAAATAGCTAAAAACAATTTAAAAATTAAATAATCACAAAAGTAAAAACAAAATGTTGTATTAATAACAGCAAATGAACAGCAAAATAACAATAATTTATTTATTCAACTTGTTTTTCTTTTTTTTCTTTAGGTAGGTACACAGAAAGTCCAAACAATGATATAAATTTATTATTGCAAATCCACAGAAATTAAATATAAATGAAATTAAACACATTTTTTATGATCATCACAGACCATTTCTCTCTATCCACATATAAATCTAGATTATTCACCGTAACTGGTCACAGAGCCACAGACAAACTAAATATCCAATGATAAACCAATCAAAGAACCAGTCAATCAAGCAATGAGTCAGTCAATAATAATAACTAATAAATAAATAAAAATGACAAATTTAGCAGTTATAATGCTATATTAATATCATAATATTTTAATCATTTGTAATTTTAAGGATTATTATTATTATTATTCAAAATTTAATTCAAATAGTCTGAAGTTCCACTTAGCTCTGTGCTGTTTGGTGTCATACATGTTCAGTTATGTTATTATTATCTTCAGCATTAATCAATATTATTACATATAACAAGGAATGATGCAGTCGTTAATCGATGAGATTTCTCAATTTTCTGAGTCACAGACTTTGTGATTTTTTCATCTGACACTGACCTTTTTTCAGCCTCTGCTGAGTTACTGTGAAAAACGTTATTGGAACTTCCTTTCTTGGAATCTGAATTGAAATGAATTACCTTTACTGATTTCAATATAAAACGTAAACAGTAAAAGGTCTTACCATGTTACGCAAAAGAAACTGGAAGTAGAATGAAAATCATCGGACTTTGACTTTCCCCAATTTCTTCCGTGTGTTACTTTCGGTAGTATAAGGGAGATAACTGTACCCAAGAGTATTGACCCACCAGTTAGGAAATCGATAAGAACTTCGACTTTTGAGCACACGGGCTTTGTATAAGAGAAACGATTCTTCAGTTCTTCTGTTCTTCTAACGTGTTTCACAACAGCTAGCTCTGATTAGCACGTTAATTTTTTTCATTCATTCATTCAGTTCTTCTGGGGTGTGTGGAATAACAGTTAAATAAAGTTTAGAAACCTTAAATCCAAAATGAAATGATGAAATTAAAGTGATTTTGTTTATAGTTTTAATTCGTACCTAGTTTATTAGATACCATCACAGCATAAATATATGGTTTTATTATTATTGTTGTTGTTGTTGTTGTTATTAGTCTGTAATATCTAAATACAGTGTAGGAGGTGATAACAAAACAAGCATATCCTATTTTGTGTTTTTTCTTCCGTTTTATTTAGGATGGACTGTAACTCGGTGCTAACTTGATGACCTAAGACAAGTTTGGTTTAAGCATTAATTCTCTATATTGTCTGTTTCACTATCTACCTAGTGCCACACAACTGGTGTAAAATGGTTTGTGCATCTATAGTTTTCTCTGAGGTTCTCTAGTGACATCAAAGGAATTGTAGACTAACTTTGTTCTACCATGCACAGACTGAATAATATGCTTGCTTACATGTTCAAGAGGGTGGGGTTGATTAACTGAACAGCATCATGATCACCAGAATTGCACAAAGAAAATAATTAGGTTTGAATTTTAAATGTACTTTTGCTTTTAAGATATATATTAGCTGGATATAACAGAGAAAGAGCACCAATCTTAAATGTATCGCCTCACATTTAGCTTTATCTTGTTTTATATATATATATATATATATATCATACACATATATAGTATTATTTATAAGAATTATATGGTGCTAATATACCAGCCAAAGTATGTTTTGTATAATTTAAAATAATTGTTTTGTTACTGGACCCAGTCTGTGCTAATAATAGAGCATGATTATAACATAATGTAATGTATTCCTTTTTTTTTCTTCTTTTTTTTATAATCATTGAACAATGATGCAGTCATTGCCTGTAAGCAAGATATGACTACTTATTGTCATACATTATTATTACCAAAGTTGGTCCTTATATTTAAAAAAACAAACAAAAAAAACATCAATATTATTTATAAGCATTATATGGTATTAATATACCAGCCAAAGTATGTTTTGTATAATTTAAAATAATTGTTTTGTTATTAGTCTGTGCTATTAATAAAGCATGATTGTAATGTAATGTAATACAATAATACACCTTTTGTATTCCTTTTTTTTTCTTTTTTCTTTTTCTTTACCATTCAACAATGATGCAGTCATTGCCTCTAAGCAAGATATGACTACTTATTGTTGGTTTTTATATTTCAAAAAAATAAAACAAAATAAAAATATTAATAATTATTTTTTAAGTACTGATATATACAGATTATTTAGATATTCATTTGCATCAATAAAATATTAATAACAATAATAACAAGTTTACTGAGTCAGTGAAAAAAATAACAAACTGTATTCAACATCAACAAAGTTTAATACTTACACAATGTACAAAAATATTGCTTTTCAACTTTTTTTACATGACATCAAAATGTCCAACAATAAATTTCAATATGATAGATTAATACTACCATATTCTTCTAAAACAAAATAAAATGTCTAAAATCATTGTCTTTTCATCCTGACAAACATTTAAATTTATTATTATTTATTTCTTAAATTGTTTTCCCAACCCAACCATTGTTTTAAGAAATACAATTATTTCCAAATGTGTTAGAAAGTTACTGAAATATTAGTTTCTGTTCTGATGACAAATAATTTCACAAACATTTCAGTTTCTCCACAACAAAGGTTATCACAAATTACCTATCAAACTGGCATTCCTACTGTCTTTTCTTTTCTATCTCTATTCTAGGGTATCAAAATTTTTGGTCATCAATATGATAAACAATAAATCAACAAATGTACTTATGTGACCTTGATACATACCACTAATCACTGCTTTGTATAAGTTCACATTTACATACAAAGAAAAAACAGTTTGAAGTAAACTATAAGAGAACTAATTTTCATTTTCTTTGCCAATAAGCTATACACTCAAATCTTTACAACATTAGAAGTCTCCTGTCCATTTGAGTTCTTTAACAACATCAGATTAGATTTACAGGATATGGTAGCTGTTAAATCCAATAATGGACAGAATCTCATTCCAAATAGGTGACTATCCTATTAACAGAATACAGATTTTGCAGGACAATCTATTTTTGGATGGAATTTTGTGCAAAATTTGTTAACTTAGTGTGTTTCTTGCTGAAAATAATAAAAATTAACTAATTTACTTTATTAACTTTTAATAAAGTAATTGTATTACATGTATGTGAAATATTTTAAATTTAAAAAAACATAGGACCCATCACTGATCAGTTTTTCAGTTTTGTAAAATGCATTTTATTAAAGGAATGACACTCTGTTTAGAATGAGAGCTTACCACTGACAGCTGTAAAGCAGTCAAAAGTCTTGGTGACTATTACATTTTTGTTATGTAAAATAATCAATTTAACGATAAATAACATCTGTGTTAATTAAAATGTTGTTAATCAAAAAATATATACTTAAAATAACATTCCAACATTAATTTGCTATGATTTGGCAATGTCACAGTATAACTGTAATCCCTTACCTTTAACAAATGACCAGAGGTTGTTGCTATTCATTATTTGACATCAAGTCAAAATCTTTAACCTATATACTCCTGCAGACATGAAAAGCCAATATCCAATAACATTTCATTACCAATTTACATGCAGAAATCACGCTAACATATATTCTGAAAAATCAAAGTGAATAACATTTATCAAGTAGGTATTTTGTGAAAAGAAACTCTTTCCCCATCCTCAATACCCAATTAATGTAGTACAAAATGGCCTAGAGAACTAACAACAAGAAAAAAATATCAGAAATAAACTGATATAAGAATGGGTAATAATCAAACTCTAAGAATAATTCTAACATTTCCACTCTCACTGTGATTCAAGTATAAGTACCTCAAACATGACTGATGTACAGGTGAGGAAAATAAAAATATTAAACATCAGGCAGAACAGCATTCAAAGATAACAGTTAAACTTGAGCAAAATGGAAGCATTCTTGGTATTAAACGTGATATAAAAAAAGAGGCAAAACAAGACTGTTCATTAACAGAATTAATTACTGAACAGTTCTTCACATAACGAATTAGTCAACCCCACCCACAAGCATAACCATACTTGAAATGCACTGAGCATTACACACAAGGCATAAAACAACAATAACAACAAAACCCCATCTATTTCTTAAAACCAATGTAGTTTAAAATTCAAACTCTTGCAAAACACAAATCTGTCTGCAAATCAATATTTTTAGTAATAAAACAATTTTCTGAGCCGGCTGGTACAAAATGTTATGCATCGTAATCATCATCTTGCTTCAATCCATGATCAGCTTTCCATGAATGAGAATGATTAGCTGTGTCAGACTTTGATGATGCAAACTGAGAAGTCCAAGACATTCGTGGCATTGCTGGCAGGAGTGATGATGGCATTCCACCCATCGCTGGCATTGGATAAAAAGGTGCAGCTTGGGACATCCCAGGAATAGGATTCTGGAATGGAGGTACACTGCAATAAAGATGTTAAAACAGCTTTATCAAACATACATGACAAAATGAATAAATGTGTCTGCACGACACTGATGGCTTATTTTTACAGAAATGTCAAAATAATAAATATATTGATATCACTCCAATATTTTCAAACAGTGAATTTACCAAAATAACAGAAAAGTTTCCCAGTCAATATATTTTTTTCCTTGAAATATTCTAAAGATTTTATATTTATGACAATTAAATGCATCATTTTAATACATATACTCATTGGTTATAGTGTACAAAACTAAACATTTTTCATCTTTGTAAAATGTACATGATATCAAAAGCTCCAATGACAAATTTCAATCTGATAGATTCATAACAAATGACATACACTTAAAAATCATACAGCAGCATAATTAAAAAAACCCAACTTCTATGTGAAAAATAATTATCATGGTAATGCAAATTATATTTAATTTAAACATAACATTTAAAATTAAAAAATATACACATATATATTACTTAGCATAAAATAAATAAAGCTAAACATTCTAGGGTAAGACGAGAAATACCTGCTAAATGATGTTGGATGTGGCTGCTGCTGTTGCAATCCTTGTAGGTGGGACAAAGGCAGAGGATGCTGAGTGGAAGGATTCATATCATGAGAATTACAGGCAGTGCGTACACCAGTTACAGATATTGCTGCTGACATTGTTCCTGTGGATGCTGTTGCTGTTGGCATGGCTCCGGCTGGGAGGGCTCCTGTTGGAATGGTACCTGTTGTAGGAGCAGGTCTAGCATCCTCACTTTCATACTGATCTTGATCTTCATCAGTTTCTGTCTCTTCATCATCCTAATTAAAAATATAAAAAAATGCTAGTGTTACATTCTGATGCTATCCTGATAAATTAATTATACCCAGATTATTAAATGGTGGTAAGGAAGTAAAAACTTAGTGAGATAATATAAAATGTTTAAATAATAAATGCTTCACCATGCTAAATGTATGTAAAAAAAATGATGTATAACATACCTTATGTCCAAAAGAAAGGACAAAAGGAAAAAAGAAAAGAAAAAGAAAGTAGAACGAAAATTAAGAAAAACTATTCGACAGAAAAGACACAAAAAAAACTTACATTAACTTCCGAACTATCTGATGATACTTTTCTGTCTTTTATTTTTCTTGAACAACCAGCCTCATGCTGTTTCCTAGGTCTATAAAATACAGCATATATAAATTTTATCACACAATGTACACAAAATTTTCTTTATGGATGGTATCTTTCAAAAATATTTTCATAAATCAGTAATTTAAAAAAATTGGAAAAAAGAAAATATATATATATGTAACTATATGATATGGGGGTGTGTTAATGGATATATGTATTTATATATGCACATGTGTGTGTATAATTCTTAGGTTTTAGATAAGAAATATTTCAAGTATACTAAATTATAATAAAAACAATTAAAATAGATTTGCACATTTCTAAGGCAATATTTATTACAGGCAATATTTTATTTAAGGCATTACTTTAGTGTTATAATGTCTTTACATGATTATTTTAAGCTCAAAGTCAAATAACAGTGAATAAATAAATGCCTAAAAACTACTGAACACATTTTCATGTAACTCAAAGTCCAGCTAGGCCAATAGATGTATCAAAGAGAATTACTATCATATCAGATCAAATGATTGGTTCATTTTCACTGAAGCAAAGCATATTCTAGTATTATAAAATTCTTGATGTATCATAAACAGTGTTCAACATAGGTCCAAACTGGATTTGTCAACAAACAAATAAAAATATAATCTTACCATTACGCCTCTAGTTATTACATTTCATGTGATATTTCAAGGAGATAATAAACATACCTGCCAATTTTACATTTTTTTGGTTCACCAGCATTAACAGAGTCATCTTCTTGCTGGTGGTCAGGAATGTTTGATACAAGATCATGTAGAAAATCAAAGTTTTTCTCAGCATGAATTGTCTGTTTTCTTCAAAATAAATAATCAAATTTTTGTTAAATCTATCAATAAAACATATGTTAATACAACAGTTATTTTAACATGTGAAAAAAATAAGGTAACAGTAATAGTAAATAAGTAAAGATGGATTTCATACACATATATAAGCATTTTAAGTTGTTTATTTGAAATGGTAATTAATGTAAACCTTTGAAATATTCCAAAACTTTATTGATATAAACTTGATTTAATGAAATAAAATATTGCAGTTATTAAATTTAATTGGGGTAAAATGATTAAAAAAATTGATTTCATTTTTTTTTTTTTTTTTTGCACAGCTGTACAAAACTGTTTTTAAATTTTATCAATCAGACATAAAACAAAACTGTCAACACCTACATATGCGAGGGAGTAAGCGTTTTGGCATTTCTGGCTGTAGTTGTCTCACTAGATTTCAAAATAAGAGACTGAATGAACATTTCAAGTGCTCTAGCTTGAAACAGGTTAAGGATGAAACATTTAGTGTAACAGATGTTTCAAATTATGACTGTCTAATAGTGTAAATAAACAAGATATCTCCTATTCAGTTACTTTTCAATCTTTTCCTAAAATTAGTAACATCTGTATTCAATACTTAATCTGTAACTGTGGCATTTGAAAACTTTCATTCGAACATAGATGAAATTAGAATGAACCACTGAAGAAATGGATAAACAGCATATGTTAATAACCTGGTTTACTCTGTTATATATGCAACTGAATCTTACTGTTTTGTTTCATTTTAAAAAGCATTAATTAAAACATATAATTCTAGTTAAATGGGAGTTTGAATCTATAATATACTAACATAAGTGAAACAGAATGAAAGATTAAAATATTTTCTTTACTATTTTCTTCATTTTTACACACATCATACATTATTTTACTGAATTTTTCCAAATAATTTGGTTTCCAATTTTATATGTACTATAAATTCAGGGTTTTTTTTTTAGGAAAGACTATTAATTTTTATTTTTATTATTTTTTTTAAGAATAAAAAAATATGATTTAATTTCTTCTGAATTAACAGCACATTAATGAGTAATATAAGTAATATCTAAATCTACTTAACAGAATGTGCTTTTATAATTTTTTATATTTTCATCATTCATGTTGAAAAGGAGTTTATTGTTTTTACTGATTGGCTAATGTAGTATACTCATTACGATACAATATTAATTGTTCACACTGATCATGTGATTATAAATATAATAATAATGTGCCTGTGTTGAAGCCATTTTCCGTTAACAGCCAGAACACTGGTTTCTTGATTACCTGTGCCTTGTTAATCTGGTTTTAAATAAGGGGAAAGATTGTTCACTGTGTCATTTAGGTGACTCGACAAAAGGATACAAATTATCACTGGAACAGCCGCTGCAACTTTTCCAACTTCTTCATCAGTTTGCATAATTTTCTTTATTCGTGCCTAAAATAATAGACATTTTAATATTTTAAAATCATCGATAACCTGTCAGAATTAAATATAAATATTTTAAATATAAAGAAAATAAATTACCGGTGGAAATCTAGAATTATACTTTTTCTTTTTACTTGGCATTCCTGTATTTTTATTTTTAAATTTAATTTAATTTTTTTTTTATTTTTTTTTTTCCTCTGAAAATATGTTTATTATAGGAAGTAGTTCTTTTAGGAAGAGCATGCGTATTTATTCGTCCGGAACATCCTGTTTAAGTTGTTTCCGGAGCAATTAGGTTGATTAAACAAGCGTGCTAGAAGTTTTACCCCTCTCAGCGGCTGATAAAAATAAGCATATTGGAACATTGTCTAAATTAGTATTGGGAAGGGCCATACAGTTTCTAAAGAGCAGAATACTTGGAGCTACGGTATACGGTTTATCCTTAATAATGGTGGAATGGAAAAGTGAAATTCAGATGTGCAGAATCAATAACAAAAATCACACGATTCAGACTCTCAGAGACCGAGAAAACGAAAAGGTAAATAAATCCAAAGTAAAGTGATTTCTCAGTTTTAGTTATGTATATATATATAAAAATGACCCATACTCAAAAGCTGAATTGTACTGATGGTTCCTGCTTTGTACTGATGGTTCCTGCTTTACCATGTTTAATCTTAAGTGACCTACTTTTTTTTTTTCACCGAGTAGAATATGCAAATTGGAATGATGCAGTAACAAAAATTACATATAACAACAAGGTGTTTCACTGTTTGTAACATTTAAAAGAAAGAAGAAAAAAGGTTTATTTGAGCGAATGAACTGAAAAGTGTAAGAAAATTTCATGTGAAAACGTGATGCAAACAACAACATTCAAACAGTTTTCAAAATGCACCTCTGCTGTTAAATAATAAATGCTATGCAAAACAAAATTGATTTATGGATTGGTAACACTTTGGTAGTTCTTTCCATGAAAATGAAGTGATATTTTTATTTTTTCATTTTTTTCTTAAATTTGGCACTTGATCGTGAAAACAAATTCTGCAAATCACAATTTAGTTAAAAATGTTTTAATAAATTACTGTAACAAGTTCATTAATGTGTTGTCTTTCATTAATAATATGATGTTTGCATTGTTTAGTTTAAATATTTAGACATTTATCTTGCCTTAGTGAACTTTTTTTTGTATTTCTGTCGATAAATGTTTGCCACTTGATCACATGCGAGCAAAATCAAATCCTGAAAAAACTTGTTAAATACTATGAAGTGCCAATCAAGATTGTTGCAGTATCATATGACTAGAAAGTAGTCTGCTTCAGTTTAGTGACAACAAAGGCAAAATAAAGACATGTTAAGCAATTTATTATTTTTGTCATTGAACTGAAAAAACCACAACCAAGCATTCTACCACATCCAACCACATTTTTCAGTGATATTATTATAAAAGTTTTTATTGCATTTAGGGACTACAACACTGCTGCATAATAATGGTTGATGCAAAAACAAAATAACCGATGTGGTCGGCAACAAAATTGAAAAAACTGCATCCATGACCAAGTGCACTGAACTGTGTACTGAAAGGGTCCTCTCACAAGACACCACTTCAGTGCAAAATGCAAAAAAAAAAAGAACCAGTCAGCTGAAACTTCATTTCAAGCTGAGCAGCTGTTTGACATTCGAGAAGCTTCTGAGTTTGTGAAAAGAGGTCAAATCTGAAAGCAGATTTCCTTTGAAAGCTGAGACAGTGACTGTCGAAGATGTTCAGAGAGGACTTACACAACAGCAGTTGATCTATACCTTGAAGATGGCCCCTCCAGTTTCTTTCATGTCAGAAGTGTAAAACAATGGCAATTTTAGCCCAAAAATTCTCAGTGTTCTCTTTTACGGAAAGGAGGATCATCACATCAAGATGCACTGCAGACTGGTCATGGAGATATCATCAGGTGAAGAGAAATATCACACCTAGAAACTAGGGATTAGACCAGAAGTCAATCAGCTCACTGGCTACAATTAGTCATGAATTTTCAAATGATATTTCTACAGCTGGGATAAAGATGACTTTGTACCAGGAAACATTTTCCTGCATTCACAGCAACACATTCAGGGTGTTGTGGCAGTTATTTGCTGCAGTGGAAGTTTCAAAATGTGTGACTAATGTAATTTATCCTGCTAGAAACTGGAAAGTTTTTTGCAAGATGCATCACAGGAACATTCAGCCATTTGACATCTGCAGCAGTGAAAGTCTAATTTTTGTTTGGCTTTTCATATAATTTTATCACTTCAATTATCACAGTGAAACAATAAATTTCTAGTACTGTGTTACGTTTGTCATATTATGTCTAGTTCCTTGTTTTTAAAATAAAATATAAATATGAAAAATGTATAATAATGTACACAGATGTGTTGATGACAAGAATATTTTAATGTATTATCAAATGTTTTATGAATTTCTTTTTTTTTTTTAACTTACCATGAAATAAACTGTATTTGTGTCAAGTAAAAATTTTTGTTTTGTAGTTCCTTTCAAGGTTACACTTAACATAAAACATAGGACCCTGATTCAATGTTACTGACATTTAAACGATAAAAGAACATTTATTCAGATGTTTAAAGTAGCCTATCTTAATAAGTTAATGCACATTTAGCAACCTGTTCCAGTTGTTATTATTATAGCATTTTGTTTGACTTGTTTTCGTGTCATCAGTCACATCTGATCATATCAAGCTTGTTTTGGGTAATGACCTTTACCATCAACAAATGGTCTCGGACTATCTTCTAGTTCTTAAATTTATTAAAAATAATTTTCAAAATAATGCCTTTGTGTCACACAAAAAGGCTCACCTTTTGAGAATGGGTCATATGTATATATATATATATATATATATAGTTCATATTTTGATTGTATCATTATTTTTCTTCAAGAAAAATGGGTGCACCAAAAACTAATAATACTTGTTAATAATATATTATATTGTAATAACAAATGAAACTATTTATTTATTTTACACTTTGAAACAAACTTTATCAAAACTAGCAAGTACCACAAAGAGCAATGTCATTTTTTACCGCTTAACAAGTAACCTGTTAAAGCTAATCTTCAAACATTTCTGCACATTAATAAAAATTTGCCTGATCTTTTTTCATTACTCCAAAATACAACAGTCTTTATTTAAAAGAAAAGTAAAACAAAATGTAATATACATTCAGAAAACAGTATTTTATCAGCTTTTAAAAGGCTTATCAGAACAAAGATTATGAATGGATTTCATTAACTTAAGTTTCATTTTCTCTTTGCAAATAGGTGAGAAAGGTTATTACATAGGTCATGATAGGAAGTCTGCTACAGAAATAAAGCTGATGGTACCAAAAAAAACCCCACAAATTTACACGGTTCTTTACAGTTCCTGCAGGTGTCAATACAGTTGTTTATGGCCACTGTTATTCAGTAAATAAATTTATAAAATTACCTATTGTTTAGTTATTGTCAAGCAGCTAGACTAACCTTGCTTCATTTGGCCTTAAATACCTTTTATCCTCATTTATAAATGTTTTTAAAACTAAACATTTGGCTAGAAGATATAAAAATAACAATTTCATAATTAAAATAGTTTTCTATTTTTTCAGGTTAAAATGGAAATTTCCCAACTTCAACACATTAAACATAAACTGATGTCAAGGAAGAAACAGCTTTTGGAAGAAATTGTCCAAAATGATACGGCAACAGTTACTGAGAAAATGGACAGAGAAACAAAAAAGATGTTTGTGCTGAATAATGTTCCTTTATGTAAATTTTTTTTTTACCCTCTACTAATAAACATAATTCGACCTTAATCGGTTAAAGTAATTAGCATAATTTTCTGCAGGAATGTAATTTCAAAATGTACATTAAAATCTATTATTTGCATAAATCGTAAATGTACATGCTATAAAATATTATGTGACTCAAGAATTTAATTATGGTGGTTATAGAAAAAAAAACTTACTAAACATTTGTTTCTCACTTTTTTAGTTATTATAAAGTATTGCCTCTAGCATCTGAAATACATCGTCAGAAAATTAAATCACTGGAACTGGAAGAACAGATTAAGTTTAAGAACATGACACGTGAAGCAGACTTGATGCTGTCAGCTATAAAAGGTGGTAAGGAAAATAAAAATATGGGGTCATTCCATGTCAAATCACCCCAAAAAAATGAAAATTTAAACCCGACCGTCTCATGTACCCGACCGTTTATGTACTTGTTGACAGGGATCCCACAGCACCAAATCTGAAATTTTAGTCCAGTCAAACCAGTGGTGTGGGAGTTATGGCTCCCCGAATTTTGAGATTTTTGGCAAAAGTTATAATCTGAGTTAGTATGCTTTAAAAAAAAATTAAATGTGTTTTTGCTTTTATTTCAATTTTTTTCTTTATATCATGATGTCATTTTACAGTAATAAAATACTTTTCAAAATATTGGTTATTAAATTTAAAGAATCTTTCCATTCTGAAATATTGCAGAAAGTATTTTAATTACCAAAATCTGAAAATGGAATATATTCTTGATTGATTTATTTCCAGAAAACAGAAGAAAGACAGGTTTTTTATCAAAATGGTTCAGGGAACTAGAAGAGATGATTGAGGCAGGTAATATAATCATTTTTATTTTCAAAATAATTAAATCTTCATAATGGAACAATTTAGGTTTAAATGTGTGGAAATCCTTTGGTGGGAAATGAAGAAAATGAGGTTAAAATTTTTACCTAACAGTTGTAAATTGTAATTGTTTTTACTGTGCTAGCCCAGGTCCTGCAGCTGTTATGTTAATTTGTTAATACAGGTTTAATAAGAATTATGTGATAGAAAATTATTTAATACAATTTTTGCCAACGATCTTTTAATAATAATGTGAAAATGCATAATAATTAATTTTAAAATGGTAATGAAGTTTGAGTAACTCCAACAGTTTTTTTTCCCATAAATAGGTTCAGTAATAAAAAACACAAAATACGAATCCCAGATACTGAAATTCCAGATTATCAAAGAAAGGCTGGAATTCTCACTGCTGCATTGTGGCACGTGTGTCATGACTCGTATATCAGTAGAGAAAGACGAAGAGTAAGTTTGCCTTTAAATTACTTTAAAAATAATTTCTTTTACTTAATAAATTGATAATTATTACTTTATAAATTATTACAAGATACGGTTTTCAGATTTTTAAAATTGCTGACTTTGAATTTTTATAATTTTAAGTAGTTTAAACTCATAAGGCTTGAATAGTATTAACGTTACATCAAAGCATTTGATAATTATCAACTGTTTTAAATTTTGGATGTGCAACAAGTTATGTACATGAATATATTTATACTGGGTATGTTTTAAAAATATTTGTTTTTCTTTTCAGAATCAACATGGATGATTTTATACCAAATTCACTGGATGTTTTTTCTGATATTTTTATTCCTCAACTGTTGGAAGCAGTGAGAAATGGCTTATTGGAAAACAGTTCTGTTTCATCAATTGTTGAACATATTTCTCAGTACATTGGAGAGGAAACTGATCAGCATGTGTCAGATAATTGTGAATCATCCAAGTGATCAGGCAAATGCCCCAAAATTTTCCAGAAATGGATTAATTATCATGAATCATTAAAATGATAAATTACTGGGGGTTTTTCTTTCTTGCTTTAATTCTTGAACATAACTGTTTTTGTTCTCTGCATTTAATCATTTTTGTTAAAGTATTACATTTTATACAGTTCAAACTTACATCCTTCAGTTAAATGGATAGAGACCGACATTGCATCCAGTGGAAACATCTTCCAACAAGTAAAAATGTAATTTTTCATTTTGTATTTCAATGATAGTATATTAATATACATGTCCCAAATTATAAATTAGGCTCAGAAAGTCACAGAATTATGCTGATTGTCTGAACCAGCTTGAGGTCTATCTGGAAATCACAAACAGTTAATAATGTTAAATCATGTTTAGTATACCAACCATTATGGCAGCAACATAAAAGTATATGAATCAATAAAATTATTTTCTTAAATTCAAGATTTGTAGGTAATAATAACAAACAAGAACTGATAAAGAATAACTTTTTATTCCACAAATCGTTTAATTCTAATGTTTAACAGTTTTTAATTTCTTTTGGTGGGGGGGTTGTTTAGCCTTTTTTCTTCTTTTCCTCACTTTAGACTTTTTGTAGTTTTTGGATAGTAGTAATTGATATTCAGAAGATGGCTTTTCAATAAACAAGAGTCTAAATTCCATTGTTTTATTTTCCAAACATATAAGATGTGACAGAATGTGAATTCTACATCTGGTAATACTGCATGTTGTAAATCTACACTTGGGGCAAATGCATAACACAATATCGGTTGAGTGAGGATGTTCATATGAATGGTACTGCATATCATGTTGTTTCAGATGAGTAACCATTTGTTTTGGTGTTGAACAACTTTTGCACACTGCACAATTATCGTATTTTGTGACAGTTATCTTCTGAGTTTTTCTTACATCAGCCAAGGAGTAAATACCTTTTCCATGTACTTTGGTGCTGTGTCTAGCACATGAATGAATGTTTTTAAAGATGCTTAGGCAATAAGAACACACAGCAATGACTGATGAAAAAGAGGCTGCTTCATTAACAAGAGACATCTCTCTACAAACAGAGCATGGTTTTAGTTTATCTTTGGTTAATAGACAGTCATAGGTGCTGGCTGAATAATGAAGCTTGTTAATTAAATGATCTTTAACAGCTATTTGATTTTTAGAAATATAATTGCAGAAATCACATTTGTAAGCTTTAACAGTTATTGGAATGTTTTGATTAGTTTCATATTCCACAACATCGTGACTTAGAGTATTATTTGCTTCGCTTTTATCCATTCCTTCAACTGATTTAGATATCTTTCTTGTTTTCTTTAAAAACCTGTGTGTGTCAGTTTGTACATCACCCTGAAATCCCTTAAAATCTGAGGTTTTGGGACTAGAAGCATGATTATTTTCCAATGCCAAGTTGTTACTGGGAACGGACATAGAAATTAATGATGTAGACTGGTCACTGTAATTTGAAACATCTGGAAACATTTGATTCCCGATGTATATGCCATGTCTGTTTGGCAAAATTCCTGTCACTTCTCTAACACGATGAACAGTTCTGCCTCCTCCAGGTGAAAAATATAATTCATTAATTAGTATATTCCTTGCCATCTTTAAGTCCTGCACAGGATATGGTGAAAAAGATCCATCAACGTCTCGAGATGGAGGAGGCCTCATTCTTAGATTCTTAAAAAAAAAAAATATATATATATATATATATACAGGTTTTAGCAGTTACAAAAATTTTGCTTTGGGGATGAAAGACCAATATATTAATGCAGAATAACACTTATGATTACAATAATGAAATGTAACCTTTTTTTCTTTTTTTTAAAGTATCTACAGCAATATGATTCTTTATACACTGTACTTTAGGACATTCTTAACACTAAAAACAAAAATTCAGATGTCATCATTACTGCTGGAGTAGTGACTTCATCCCATACATGGCAGACTGACAGCTGTATTTTTCTACTGTTCGAAAAACCTTTACAGCAAACAGATCTGCCCTGCACATAAACTTGGCGGCTTTCTCAGTCTTGTATCTTTAACTTTACCCTTTTATTGTTATATTTCATTAAGACTATTACAGAAACCAAGAACATAACTTGGAAGAATAAACAATGTATTTATGCTATTTTTTCTCATGTTCAAAAGAACACTAAAGAGTTAATTTAGAAATGGTTTTTCACACCTAACATTTTAATTTTCTTCCTTACTGAATTAGTAACAATACTGAATGTTTCTCCTGGACTGTGAATAACTATTCCTAATAGTTAGGAATAAATGGATCTAAAGTAGTATAACAATAATACAGCCTGCTTTCCTATAGTCACAGAGAAATTTATAAAACTACAAAAAATAATTAAAGATACACTTTCTGTAAGATGCCACTTAATCAATAAAAAGACTGAAATAAACAATATATTTCTTTATATGCAAAATTAATTGAAATATACATACTAGATTATTAACATTCATACTTGGACCCCTACTTGTTTTTTGTAATCATTCTGCAACTGGCAAAACTAGCAATGTTCCTGCAGTCATCTGTTGAATCTAAAGTAAATACAGTTATATTTTTAGTAATAATTCAAGCAGTTTATACCATGTGGATCATAAAATTAATAACATTTTGTTGATAAAATTCATGCTTTAATCATTTATAATTAAAGATTGCTGTGTATTGTTACATTTAAAAATAAAAATAACAATATGGTAAATAAATAAAAATCAACGTTTTAAACCGCTCCTGTGTGTTAAACAGCATGATTATAAATTAAATCAGCTGCCATTTAGACTATAGCCTCCATGACAACGATGGAATAGTATCCGTTGTATTCGTGTTTGCTGCAATATTCACAGCTCTTCACTTGAAGTTGAATGCAGCATCGCCTGTCCCCTAAAATGTACATAGTTATGCATGTTTTCTGCCATGCAAGTATTCACTGAAGTTCAGTTACCCGATTACTATGTGATTCGAGAAACCACTTCATGGATTGTGAGATTCTAAGATTGGTCAAGGTACGTTAAAACCCATATTATAAAAATTTGAAATAAAAATAATTAATTTTTAAAAAGTTTATTGAATTATTCCAATTATTGACAGATGATAGTTATATAGTTCTGTACTACAATTTATAGGATGAAAAAAAACACACACCCAACAACAACAACTGAGGTAGATGTACTGCACTAATATGAAACTTACTGGTTAATTCATTTTAAAAAAAAATCCGAATTCTTACACCCGTCCCGATACATAACATTTACCAACGTGTTCCAATGCTCTGTTGACTGTTCTTTAACGTTTAATTAACTACCTCGTTTATACCGCAAAGAAAGCGGAACGGTTGCATTTGAATGGTCTATGCTTAGTTTTTCTTATTTTCGTACATTCTTCCATTACATCAAATACCAGTACTGTTTAATATTTTATAATGCGATATAAATAGAATAATAATAATAATAATAATAATAATAATAATAATATAGACTTTAATAAGTTTTCTCAATAATGATCAAATAAAAAAGTGATCTTTTCTTCATGTTCCAGGTTTTACTTCCTCCGGAACTGAACAAAATTACAATATTTTTCACTACGTATGACATTGTGCATATAAAATTGAAACAGTATGAAAAAAATCAAATGGATATTTTATTAGATAGGTTTTAAACTAAAGAAACAAGAGTCATAATTTAAAAATAATGAAGTAGTGTCGCATTGTTTGCAAAAGCTTTCCTATTTATTAAAGTAAGAAACGAATAACTGTAGTGTTATCTTACAGTAAAATACAGACTATTATTAATAGTATTAATTTTCTTGACAATCATGGGATTCTTTTGTTCACCGTAGCAACAAAGAATCTGTTACTTGCACCTAAAAGTGTAACTTTGGTGATACGAAGAAATAGATAAAAACGAGAAAAACAAACAAACAAAAAAAAAAAACCACGAAAAAAACCCACACACAGTTATATAGTTAGCAATGTACGCAGTGACTTAATGACTGGATATGGAATGGTAAAATGACGGCATTCAAATATTATATTTTATGCCATACTATGATATACTTTGTTACGAAAATAAGACTTTTAATTTACTTATAAATCTTAATGGTGAAAGAATACGGTGTTTGAGAATGTGCGATTTCCATGTTTCGTTTACATTTCTTTAGATCGCAGTGCAGTGCTTAAACACTGCTATGTCAACGAATTCTTTATATAAAAGATTAGGTGTGTCAGAGCAACGCGTCATTGATCGAAGCTTCTGCAATGGCAGGGTCATCATATATTTGGCCTTTCTTTTCTGTTTAATGTGCAAGAAAAAATTAACAGCCAAGTTATTCTGTGACTAATACCAACGTTTTATTATAATTACTGACATTGGCGGTGTATTTTATTACTGATTAGCCCTTTTAATTAGTTCTAACACAATTACAGAAATATTTGTTAAATATGGACCTAGCTGTTAACTATTCAGCAGTTCAGCATCATAACTAATTTTTATATATAATTATCCGTAATTTTAATGTCCTCTAGGAAACTCTAAATTAAACGGCATAAAATGATTTATTAAGTTATTTCTGCATATAAAAATTAAGAAAATAATTTTGTATACTTTTGTAAATTATAAAATTTGATTGTTGATATTATAAATCAGGATTATGGCCCGTTCCTTTCAATTCCCTAACACCAAAGGAGGAACTGTTTTTGTTAATGAAGGATTTAAAAATACAATTTTATTAGTTAAAGACCACAGAGATAACGAGGAAATCAGCTACCGTTTTTTTCCTCAACATCAAGTCATAATTCTGTCGAAAAATAAAATTATCTTACTATCATTTCAATTTTTACGGTTTTCAGGGCCAAATATTTATCGTCTGTCTTTTATTATCACAATTGCAACAGAACGGTTTATATCAAATTATTAAGGTATACAGCTTAGTGTTTTGGGGAAATTCTTTGCTTTGTTTTTATTTTTGTTATTTTATTAATTAAATTGATGATTTTGATGAATTATTTATTTATTTATTTATTTTGATGCAGTGATACTTTATTTTAGGGAAGACTAAATAATACGAAACTGTTTTAAACTGTAATCGGTGTTGTTTCTTTTAAATAAAATGAAACAGCGCCAGGAAAAGAAGAAAAATGTCAGTTTCCATGCACACTCACGATCGAATCTATAGTTAATAAATATCGTCCCATCAAACAAAATAATATGTAAGATATATTTAGGACATTTAAACATATATCAAAAAAGCTATTTTTTAAGTATTCTTTTATTATTATTTTTATTAATGCAACCATTTTTGTAATACGTATTTAATTATTTATTTTATTTTATTATTTTTAATTTTGTTAAAAAAAAAAAAAAAATTCTGTAACATTTTATTCCTTTTATTGCTGCTGTTCTTTTATTATTAAAATTAATTCTTAATGCTGAAAGCGATTTAAAATGATATCCATTCTATTTTAAATATTAACTGCACAAAAAAGTGCACACGATTCTTTAATAAATCAACAACAACTGTCTTTAAAAATCACTTTTTAGACTCAGAATTCTTACAACGGTCCGTCCCAAAGCGTTTATCTTTAACGTCAGTATTTGAATCATCTTTAGGCGGAGATGGCAAAGGAACAGTCATCAGGAAAGAAGCTTGCTGGTCATAGGACATGTTGTATTTATTTTCGTTTTCTATGGGAAAATCAGTAACCACTCCTACAGCTTGTCTAACCTTCGATAATCGAATTCCCCCACAGCTCGAGTACAGTTCATCTATTAGTTTTTTCCGTGCTGCATTCAGCTCCACCACCGGGTAAGGGGGGCAGTTACCTTTAACGTCGCGAGCTGGAGGAATTAAAAGTATTTGTTTGGAAAGTGTTTGCCTTGGGGGGTTCTGAAAATTAATAATAATAATAAAGTATATAATCATTTCAAGAAAGTTTACTTTTAATATTCTTTTTTGTATGGATATGCGTATTCTAAGTATAGTGTTTGTGTATATGTGTACATGTAAAGATAAATACGCTTCGTATTAGACAGAAATATTGTTAAAAAAACTAGCAAAAATTAAACAAAAAATGCAAGTGTTTAATTATTTTGAAATGTGTAATTTCCCTATCCAGCAACTGAATATAAAGAGGATGCAAAATACGACAATAAGAACATGATTTATATTCAAGAACGAAAGAAAACTATATCAAAATTAATCATGGAAACATTCAAACATCTGGAGAATATTTTTAATTTTCTGAATAAAAAAAATCAGGTTAGGGACAAAGTAAAACTGAAATATACTTCTTTATTTACAGAATTTGTTTTAAAGTATTATATTTTCGTCCCTTTCTTTCTTAAATGCTTTTAATTAGAGTAGCTTAATATATATATATATATATATATATATATATAATCGTTTCAATTTTTTAATTTAAAAAATTAATAATGACATTATAAAATATTACTGTTTCTGTATATAAAACGGTGGCAATGCATTAATTTTGATTTTAATACATTTCCAGCTATATACGTACACCAAGTCTTTTTACACAGGATCTAAACCGGTTATGTATTCTTGTTTGTGTGTTACAATGATACCGAGATCTCATCCTAAAAGAAACGGGAACTGACGTCTGTTTTGGTACTGAAAATGCAATAATCTATTGACGAATGAAACTAATTCATCAAAATTTATTTGAGGCCTTCCTATTATGAATACAAAACGATGCATCTAATACCCTACCTCAAAATTTTGTTTTTAAAAACATTTTCTGCAAGATCTGATATCATCATGCAATGAAACGAACTTTATTATCAGCAAAGACTAGTCACGAGCACATTTTTTGGTTGTTTAAATACACAAAAATGTAGATAATTGTTTTCGCCATAATAAAGAAAATATTAAGTCGTATCAAGCACATAATGTAGCGAAATTGGTTATTAACACATGCACCCACATTTGGCATAGTTCATATAAATTAATCTTTAAGTTTTAAATAATGAAACAATACTTTAGTGTTTATCTTTAAAGGGAAAATAAAAGAATAAAAATAGTACGACTTGTATAACTTACTATTATATCGTTGTCGGACAGTAGGAAATTTACGCCTGTTTAAAGGAATTATTGGTGGGTCTAACTGAGGATAAGGAAAATTCCAATAATCCGATCTTTTCAGTGGTGGTGAAAACTGGTTACACACTGGTGGAAATGGTCGTTCGAATCGACATGGCCCAGGCCCTACATTGAGATTAGGAAAAAATGGACCTTGTGTTGGAAAATCATATCTTTCGCATCCAAAATATGTAGGGTTCCCAAAAGGCAAACGTGATCCACATGTCGGTGGATCAAATGCTCGAAACCTCAAAAATTCAGGATGAAAATGCTGAGGGCTAGGATAACCATAATTATCAAAGCGTTGATCCATTTATTGTTTTAAGTATCGAGTTCAACCGGTGTACTGATTTTTATGCTGAAAATACAGGTATTTCCAGTCATATGCTTTCTGAAAAAGAATATATACTAATTTATTGACATTTCCTTTTCGTTTTTTAATGTCAAATCAACACATGATTGTGATACTCAGAGCAATTAAAACTTTAATATTTATAATAATATTAAAAGAAAAAAAAAAACTTTCCTATTATTCTTTTTGACGCATGCATTTTAACCCACACATAAAGTATTTATGGTAGTTACAAAATATAATATATAGTTAATACCTTTGTTAAAATGACTAAAATACTTAACGAAAAGTTGCAACAGATAACGTAAACATCCAAAACATGGAAAGTCATACAACACAATTATGTCCGTGGCTTTCTAAAACTTCCAGTGATCCGTGCATTGTATGTCACGTGAGGGGACATGGATGGGAGGTGGGTTAAAGCAAAAAACGGATATGAAATATGGAAGGTAAACGGATTTGAAGACCTTGATGTGCTTCATTTTTATTAGTTTTATTTTTTATATTGTTTTTATTTATTTATTTATTTATTTATTTATTATTTCAGTTAATTTATCTTGGTTTACTCCATTTAAGTTTGCAATACAATATACTATAAAATAAATTTATTTCACATCTTAACTCATCTTTTGTTAGCATGGAAAACTTTAAAATGTAGAAAAAAAAAATCCCACAAAAAAACAACAACAAAAAACTGCAACAACGACAAACAAACAAACAACTTAACAACACCAACAAGAACAGCAACACAAATAATAAGTAAAAAAACAATAAACAAACAACAACCAAACACATGTGGCACTAATCATAAACAATGCCTATAGGCACATTCTCACTAGACAATTAGTTGCACACGATTTATCACGTAAGACCTGTAATAACGATAAAGATAATTGTTGTAAAACTTTAAAGATTACAACATTCATTTGTCGTACTGGATTTGTTATCAGGCAAATAAAATTTCATTGTCGTTAGGCCGGCGGAAACAAGAAGGAAAATAACGTTTTTATTTATTTATTTATTTATTTAATTATTATTATTATTTTTTATTTATTATTATTATTATTTTTTTTTTTATCTGTTGTGTTTCATCAAATAGGTTGCTGGAATTTGTAAGAAAGAACAGACGATTAAACTGAAAATAAATGTGTTACCTGTGATGGTACAAATGAACAGTCTTTAAAACTTTTTTTTTTAAAATCCTTCCCAAATGTTATTTTATTACTTTCGGCGACCTGTGATAGCTCAAAACAAGGTGTGACAATAAAATAATATTGTTACAGAATATATGAATGCTGCTATTTTATCACTGCACTTCTGGAGATGTGTATAAAGAAATCGGTATAAACAATAGCTTTAAAAAAAAAAAAAAAAAAAAAAATGTTCTGAAACATTATTCAGATTTGGTAGATACTCTCAGTTAATTGGTATACCTTTTTTATGTAACACATTTTAAAAAGAAATCTAGTGGGGGTAACATCTATTACATTTCGGGTACCATTATAAGTCGGTTTATGACTGTTGCTCTTTTAACCATTGCAAATGACGTTCCAGTAAATGCGTTGATTAGTTTTCACGATCTGCGGTGAAACGTTATCAGCACTCTATAGGTTATGTTGTATTGTATTTGTTTTCTAAACGTCCATGAAGTTTTTAGTAAAATTTTGAGAGCAAGTACACAGAACAAATTTCGACAATGTCAGAGACTGATTTCAGGTAATTTTAGTTTTTTGTCCGATACCAGTTGTTTCATGTTACCATCGTACTGTGCTTTTTAGATAAAGGGGATAGGTCCAAAACAATTTGTAAATATTTATAATTTTAATGTAGACATCAATTTTATTTTATTTTATTTTATTCAGTTGTTTTTTGTTGTTTTTGTTTTTTTCAACCAGCAACATGGCCAGGGTTAATTCTGGTATAAATATCGTTGTATATGTTTTCCTGAGGATCACTTATTTCATGTCTATAAATCAATGAAGTTGCCAAACAAAAATTCTTTTGCGCAATTTGTCGCTTTTTCAGCCATTTATAAAAGCATCATTATTTATGTGTTTTCTTTAATGCCATTGTTCCGTGGTATACTATATACTAGAAATATATATATTTTTAATTACATTGCCAAACATTTAATATTTAGACTATAATTTTTGCAAGGTTTTCATTTTCGGTACATGTAATATTTTATGTATTAATTTTAACGTTGTATTTGTTTTAACATTTTCATTTCACAATTTGGAAATTATAAAACATATTAAAACGTTTTCCTTTTTAATCTGACGTCATATGTTTGCATCGTTTTTAACTGTGGCCGTTTTACTTAATTTAATATATTTATTTGATATTTAATAGATAAGATTTCTCTAAAATAACTTCCTATATTAATGGTTAGTTAAAATAATGACTGTTGTAAAAAAAAAAAATAATAATAATAATAATAAAAGTACAAAGTTTATTTCAACAATAATTATTAAAACATTTTAAACATTAAATTATATATGTGCTTCATAAAAGATTATCAATATTACAAAAATCACAAAATAAATACTCAGTAACAGCAATGTGAAAAATATAAACAGAAATTCTATATTTTATTTCACTTTTAAATATAAAATTTTTTATTTTCAAAACAATGGAAATTTCATTAACATCGAAACACATATTATTTTTAGTGATTTTATTTATTTATTTTTTATTAAAGATTTTTATATCATTCCTTGAGCATCTAATATACATCAAACATGTTGTGTTTTGAGATATGTATCTCAAATTATTCTAATATTTATATTCTTGTTTTGTGATTATCAGAGTTTATCACAAACATGAATGGAAAATGCATGTTATAAAATGTATCCATATTTGATGCAAGTCTAAAAGTCTAAATAAAGCTTGATATTTTGGCAATTACATTTTTATTCAGCAGAATATGACAAGATATAAATATATGAAATTTGAATTTAAAAAAATAGATATATATGATAACAGGATGTTAAAAATAAAAATAAAATTCAAATTAAGAAAAACAAACCCTGGCATTTAATTTATGCCATAACAAGAAACAAAATAATCCTCCAAGTGTGTGTTTAACAATATAAAATTTTGTTTGTAAAAATTACAAACAGGTAATAGTTTTTCAATTTAGTTAATGTCTGTTAAGGAATTAGAAGATGATGAAGTATCTGTTATGTTCATTCTGGTTTCCTCTTCTGTCACAAGGAAAATACTTTTTCTGAATCACTGTCATCATCACCATTATCATTTCTATAATTTTCACCACTTTATGGAAAACTACAATGATAATTCTTTGCAGCATTCAGTAATGAAATGTTATCATTTCTAGTATTGTCAATATTTGTCTTGTTATTTTTATTGCTATGAGTTAAACTATCATCATTATCAGTATTTACTGAACATTCACCAACTTCAGCATTCAGTTTTGACATCTTTCTCCCAGTAAAACTGTCTCTTTTCTTAACATTTAACTCATAATTTTTATAAAAGTCTGATGGTGGTAATGGGCAAGGAAGTAATGTTTGTAACTCTGATGTTGAATGTTCCTCATAGGTCATACGATTACATCCTGTTGTCACTGGTGGAAATGCACCAAACTGGTTGGAAACAATTCCAACAAGTTCCCTGACCTGATGGAATGCAGTTCCTCTTATACTTGGTGTAAAGTACAAGCAGTTAATAAGATCATCTCTTGCATTCTGCAGTTCATTAACTGGATAAGGCCCTAATCTTTGTGTTATTTGTCTTTCGGGACATGGCCGCACAGTTTGTCTGTTTTGATTTAAAATCTGAAAGAAAATGCAGATTAATATTACATTAGTGAAGACTGTAGAATTTCTTGCTACTTAAAAATTAAATCCATTTTTTTTTTAATATCTTTATTTATAAATAAAAAAAAAATTAAAAAATTAAGCAACAGTAAATTATACAATTCTTATAAAACAAAAAGAAAACAAACAAAATTGAATTTTTCTCTCTAATGAACACTAAATGTATATTATATAAATATCATTTAAAATATTTAGTTCAGAATAAATCGGAGAATAATAAATAGAACTATAAAAATGTATGCCAACATGATAATAAGTGGGTTGTCTTAGTCCTCTTTGATTGAATAGCAATTGTCTGTCTTCTCCAAAAAATAAAAATCCAGGTGGTGGTATTTCATTTCTCCGCATAACAGCGACTAAAGTAATTAAAATAAAACCAGATATAAAACTTGTTTTACACAATATTTATTCCTTTTTTTTTACAGTGGTGAAACTGGTCATCAGGCAGAAGACTTTACATGACATTTTCTCATTAACATTAATTTGATAACCAAGATAGTAATTATAACTCATTATATGTGCTTTTAATTGTACATATAACATTAACAGACAGAGGTAGAAAACACTTTTAACTTCTTTGATCTCTATTTTGTGTGCAATTCAGATTGTGCAGATTTGGTACTACACACAATTTAAATCAAACTACTTTTAAAAATAATCAGAATTATTATTATTATTATTATTATTATTATTACTATTTTTTATTTTTTTTTATTTTTTTAAGGCCTCATTGAAAATAGTAAGCAATTATCTAATATTAAGTTGCAAAATGAAAATGATTATCATCATAAATTTGGATACTATATATATATATATATATATATATCAGAGAGAGAGAGAGAGAGAGAGAGAGAGAGAGAGAGAGAGAGAGAGAGAGAGAGAGAGAGAGAGAGAGAGAGAGAGAGAGAGAGAGAGAGAGAGAGAGAGATCCGTCACCCGTTTATTTAGTGAACTTCGTTTTGTATAATAATTTAAACAGACAGTTTGATTTTACTTAACTGCTAGTAAAATATACTTGTTAATAGTTAATTATTGTAAACATTGTAAAAAAAAAAAAAATAATAAACAAAATTTTTATTTATTTTACTGACGACAGTTTCTCAGAAATTTAAATTGCTTTTAAAATATCCATCATAAAAAGGGCATTCGTAATCAAATATTATATTCTATCCGATGAAAAAATTTACCTTGTAATTTAATGAATTAAATAAAATCTTAAACCCCAACTTGTAAATTTTATGGTCTTGAATCTTTTGTTAAAAAGGAAGAGTTTTTAGTTTACTTCCGGTTTTTGTGATGATTGGTCCGACAGGTGCCGGTGAAAATAAGAAAGTGTGCTCGTAAAATATTTTGTTTTGTTAACAGTGTACTATCAAGCATGACAGGGATGATACATGAAATTATACCAACATTGGTAGCAGCCGTCGAGACTGTGATGAATGACATGGTTACGCAGAGTGAACGTCAGGAAGCTTACAAGGTGCGTTGTTTAAGGCAAAGAGCCAAAAGTCTTTAAATGGGATGTTTGAAAACTTTGCCGTTTACTTAAAATCTTTTAAAATACAGTTTTTACTGAAGGAAAATCCTTTCATCAATAAATAATTTTTGTAAAGATAAAATATTAGTTTTGAAACAAATAAGTTATGATATATGTGATTACTGTAATGACAGCAGTGTCAACAACTATATAAATAATACTTTAATGTAATTTAAATAATAAATAACAGACACCTGGTAATATATTTTTTAATTTATTATTTTATTTGTTAATTAATATATCTTTACATTTACACTTTATATGATCTTGAATGTTAATATTCATATTAAATAGTTTGTCTTTATGTAGTATTTATTTCCTTTCATTGTAGATTTGTGAAGATTTTAAAGAATCTTCTCCGTACTGTCTACAGTGTGGATTAGAACTGTCACAACAACAATACACACCAATTCTTCGCCATTTTGGTCTTCAGCTTATTGAATATTGTATAAAGTAGGGACAAATTTAATTTGCATTAATTGTTAATAATATTTCAGATAATACAATAAAAAAGCCACTGAAAATTTGGTTAGATTCGTAGATTGTTACGGTTAATATACTATTGCAATCAGTGTGTTTTGATCTAATAGTACTTTATTTTAAGAAATATTGGTAGCAACAGCTATTGGGTGCTACTTTGGCATATGATCTACACTGAGCAAATTCTACTTTGGGGTGTGATCTACACACTTATTTTAATTATTATTTTATTCTTGGTTTTTTATTATTATTTTTTACCACATTAATGAAACAAGTTTTCCTTTTATTATATATTTATAATTTATAGGAACAAGAGCTAAAAAGTTTAGAAATTTGAATAATTTTATTACTGAATTGAGTGAACATCTGCTAGAAAAAAACAAAAAAATGATCTTCAGCATTCTTTCTCATCTGTATCCAACAGATATAATCAGGTTTTGATTGGAAAGTTCTTTGGTTCACTTCTCTCATCTTTTTCAAAATTTGAAAATAGAATGGCTGAAATTTAGACAATTTAAACTGGAGTATGCTGGCCATTCATCGGAATGAATAACTGAATATTTAATCCATTTCCAATCAAGCTAGGCCAAATCTGTTGTATTAGTTTACCTGCCTGCAATAAAGTGGCATTTCGTGTTAAAGGAATATAATTATCCTTTCTCATTATTACACTTTTATCTAATAGAAATTTCCTTGATATTTTTTTTTGCTTTAGATCAACCTTTAAGTTGTTGATCACACACCAAAGTAGTTCACATGCCAAAGTAGCAGCAACTGTTGTTTGTGTTCACATTTTCATGTAAAGAAAATCTCAAATCTTGTGCATTAGAAAGATATATAACTAGTCTAGTGCATCAGTATATTCAAACATTTTAATAAGTAATAATAAAATTTAAAAAAGAAGGAAGTAAATTTTATTTCATGCTGATAGAAATTTTTGTTTCCTCTTAAACTGCCTAACAACTAAAACCCTGCTGCAGTGCTGTCTGTACATCACACTCAAGTACTCAATAGTAGTACCTAATAGTACTACTAGTAAAATGATAATTAACTTGATCACAAAATGTATAAAAGCAACAATTAAAAAAATATCCTTATCTGCATCACAGGAATACAAATTGGTTAGTTATTTATGGTATGAGCAATAATGGATGCAAGCAGTGTTCACAATGTCTGTAATTGTGTAAATTAAAATGTACCTATCATTTGTTTATTTTAAGAAATAATGGATAATTAATGGTTTTCAAAATGTACCATTAGTATTTGGTCTGAGTATTCATTTATTTCTTACATAATTAGGATTAATAAAAAGAAACTTAGTAACTCATCTTTCATTTTCATAATCTATTTTTATGGCTATTTTTATGTTTTAAATAATGACTGTATTTATTATTGGTTTTTTATTTATTTTCCCCATATATTTTATCAGATACTAATCAGTTCTAAATATTATTGTTAAATGAATAGTGTTCATGTAAAAAATGATAGCACTATTGTTTTTCTTGTTTTAATTTATTCTTAAACACTTTGTTCAAGAGTAATGTGCATGATACTTTTTTGCTTCAAAAGACTATTTTCAGTAAAAAAAAAAAAAAAAAAATTGTTTTTGAAAATTACAATTTTAACATAGGTAAATATATATATATTTTTTTTTTTTTTGCTTTAACTTTACATTGCCTGTATTTTAGATAAACTAGATACATATGTGAATTAGTATTGTAAATTACTATTGCTTTTATTTACTTTTTTATATTTTTTTTTTTCCAGGTTCAGATGGAATGCATTAAATCCAATTGAAAAAGATCTAGTGAAAACTTCCTCTTTGCAGCTTATTAATAATGTTTGTATTTTATATTTTGTATCTTCATAATTGTTTACATGTATTAGAATAAAGTACTTATATGTTCATTTGATGTCCACATAGCATAATTCTTATGTAATATAACTCAAACAAATGAAGTCAGCACAATGACATTTTACTTATATACACCTTTATTCAGGTGTTTTAACATGTTTATTCTTAAATAAACTGTAAAATTATGATACCTGATCTTGTGCATTCTGTAAAGAATTTGATTATTTCGTTTGAATAAAAACTAATGTTTTGTCTAGAAATATAACTGACAGTACAAACAATACATAATTTTTTTTATTTTTTTTTTATCTTAATTATCTTTTCAAAAAGTATTTTTTTAATATCAATAAAACATTGGATGACTGATTTATTTCAATTACAATGGAACCTTTTTCATTTTAATTTCCTTTAAGAAACTGTATCATTTTCATTAAAATAATTATATGAAATGTATCCCCTTTACAACAGACCTTCATTGTTGAAAAAATAATAACTGTTTTTAACATACAGGGAACCCAAGGGATACTGGACGAAGAGCTCCACATCAAAGATGGTATTTCCAGGATTGTTGTAGAACTGGTCAAGAGAGAATGGCCTCAGTGTTGGCCTAATTTGTTAAGTGACCTTCACACACTATCACAAATTGGGGTCAGTAGCCATTCTGTTTTTCTGTTTTAGTCAAATCATACATTCTTGTGTACTTTTTGCATTACCAGAACAGAAAATTAATACACATTTGTCTTGAAGTATGAAATGTAATTGTACCAAAGAAATAAAAGTTAAGGATATATGGTAATTTCTTTATTAATGTTTAGCTTATAATAAGGATATTAATAATAATAAAAAGTATTTAAAAAACCCCATTATTTCAACATAGACTAATTGAATTACATCAGTTGTAGATAAATAATAATTTTTATTTATTTATTTATTATTTTTTTACTTTTTATTTTTCTTTCATAGTATTACTGATTAAATGTTTTTTCCATGATGTTTAGGAAACCCAAACAGAACTTGTTTTGAAAGTGTTCCATCGACTTGTTGAAGATATTGTTGTTTTCTGCAATGTCCCCAATCAAAGGAGGAGAGAAGTTTTGCAGTCTCTCACAGGTCACATGTCTGATCTATTCCAGTACTTTCTTACTGTCTTAGACCTGTACACCACAAGATACCGTTCTCTGGTATGTATCTAATTTGTATTTTTTACTTGTGTGAGATGATAAATTCAGACATCATTTACTCACAGTCACAACAGATTTGAATATAATGACAATTACAATTTTATAGCGAAGAAGAAAGAGCATAACTACTGTTTTTGTAATACTAATAATTTTTCCTGTGAAACAGTTAGTATATCTGAAGACACACAAGAGGATTGATCCTTCAGTCTTGTACTTCTCGTAATAGCTCATGAATTGATGAGAGCAGATTTTTATTCTGTAATCATTATTAAACCTCTGAGCCAAAAGAAAAAGAGGCAGAATAACATATTAATCTTTAATGTTGTTAATGCTATCACTAATGTTAAACATTCATTTCATTCATTTCTTTATTACAGAGTGAAAGTGTTCTGGACTGTGATGCGATAGCAGCTAAAGCTGCCTGCCTAGTGAGCCAGGCTGTGTTGACCACCCTTACTGGATTTGTTGAATGGGTTCACATGAATTACATTATTGAAGAAGATGGTCAACTGTTGAAGATTCTGTGTGTGCTTTTAAATGATATCAACTTGCAACTGCATGCTGTTGAATGTCTTTTACTCATTGTCAGCCGGAAAGTAAGATATTTGTTCTCTAATATAATTTAGGTTATCTTAATGTTTTAAAAGATATGATTTATTTTGCTTTTTAATAACCCCCCCCCTCACAAAAAGACCAGTAGAGTGTTTCTAAACAGAATAATATTTTTCTGGTGCACTTGTGTATTTATCAGTATATATACATAGTGCATGTACACAAAAAATACCTAAATTATTATCTGTTTATATAACTTCATTAATTAATAAATATTTACATACATTTCATGGTAAATGTAGACTGTAATATTCTAAAATAAATCCAGGAAAGCCATTTTTAGTGTTTATTTAACATAACATACTTTTAAGCATCCACTTAAAAAATAATTTAATTTTTCTTTTAGCATACTGAGATATTTATTTCATATTCCTTTGATTTATTTTATATAAACCATTTTAAAATTAATAATAACAGTTTTAGAACATTTTTTATTTGCACATTATTATGTATTTTTTTCTTTTTTAAGAATATTACTATAAGTTATTTTATTTATATTTTTATTTTAATGATGTTGTCATTCAGTAACCCAAGAATTGTTATTTTCTTTGGGTTGAAGGTGTTATTAAATATTATCTTTTTTTTTTTTTTTTTTTTTTTTCACTGCAGGGTAAATTGGAAGAAAGAAAACCACTACTGATGCTTTTCAGTAAAGAAGCAATGTTCACCATTTTGAATGCTGCTCGGTAATATTTCTTGTTATATTTCAAACAATAAAAATGTTTTTTTTTTTCTAAAAAGCAAAGTATGTTTCTGTATCGAAAATAATATCATACCTAATAACTATTAATATTAAAATGTCTTGAATTGTCATTAGGCAGATTTTCATGTTTATATTTATTCTATTACTATTGTTTATTTAGGACAGCTGTCCAATCTCTGCAGCCAGAAAAGTATCTGTTCTTGAAACGCTTGTGTCAGGTGCTTACAGAACTGGGAAAACAGCTCTGTGCATTGTGGGTAAGCCATTTATTATCTTATTACAAGGAATTTTTTTATTTATTTATTTATTATTATCTGATTCAGATTATTTAGTAGACCATCATTTACCTGTGAAATATCTTAAAAACCTTTTTTCATAAATGTTTTAGTTCACTTAAAAAAAAGTACACAAAATGTTTAATCTTATAATATAAGAAGAAATCTGGTTTTTGTACAGATTATAGAATATAATTTTAAAATCATTAAATTATAGTAAATTATTTTTTTAATCTTTTTATCAGTAGATATACAGAAAGCTGCTGTAAAATCTTTGCCTTTATCTTTAATAAAGATAATGAGAAATGATATTTCTTTGCAGGGTTCAGCTGAAGATGTGAGTCAACCAATGAATTTTGCTGAATACCTTGAAGCTCTGATGGCTTTTACAAAACATCCTAGTCAGGTTTGTAATTGTAAATCATTTTCTTGCAAACACTGGCATTTACTGCTTGTTTTTGTTGGTCAAGACATCTCATATAATTAATTTTGCATACCTGTGTGACTATAATAAAAAGTGCATTTATTTTGACTATCTTTCTCTCTCTGTATGTTTATAATAACCAGTAGTGCATTTACTTTTTCTTTGTTTATTATAGATGTTAGGCAGTTATCCCCAGTCTCTGTGGGTAACTTTTCTACGACATGAGCAGATATCTCATGATCCTGTGATGGAAGTATTTGTGCCACAGATTCTTCAGTCATCAATGAAAACTCTACAGAAGGTATGTTAGCTTATGATTTACCTTATGGTATGTCTTAATATTCAAGACAACATTTTAGTTTTCATGAGTAAAAACCCTACAGCAGGCATGTTAGCTTATGTTTATCTTAGATTATATGTTTGATATTATTTTAGTTTTCTTTTATGCAGAATAACATCTGACTATATTAATGATGTCTGATAATAATTTTTGCTTAGAAAACTATATGAATATATTAATGATATTTTAAATAATAATTTTACATCATATTAAACAAGTAGTTTAGGAAAGATTTCTAAAAGAAACATTTTCATAATTATTTTACAAAAACCAAATATTACTTATGAAAGATTTCAAACTGCTTGACAGAAATGAACAACTATCTTACATTTTTTATTTAAATATTTTGAACTATATTTCATTTTCTTTTTTTTTATCTCTCCAGGTAGGATTTCCTAGCCAAACTAATTCACCAAGCTGTGAATTTGCACGAATGGATTTTGACAGTGATGAAGAATTTAGCATGTTCTATTCCAGTAAGAATTTTCATTGTCAGGATTAGGGTTAGGGTTATATTATATTGTTATAGGATGGACTTTGTTACAAATTATAATTGCATTCAAAAATTTAATTTTACTTTAATTTTAGTTGTTGTTTTAAAGCTGTCTTGAAGTTCTAAAGTTTCAAGAGAAAACTGAATTTTAGAATGACTAAATATATACTTTTGTGTTTTTATTTTTATCTGTTATTGTGGAATCTGTGGAATCTGATGTTCAGTTCAAATCAAATGAACAAGAAAAAATTATGGGTTAATGGGTTAAAATTGTGTGTGTGTGTGTGTGTAATGTATCTATATATATCTATCTATCTGTCCATACTTTTGCAGGATACAGGGCTGATACTTGTGCTATACTACGCCAGGCCACACTTCTTAACCCAAAACTTTCATTTTCCCTGGCAATGGAATGGTTGCAGTCACAGCTAGAAAAACCTATTGACACAGGATCAGGTAATTTACATACTATTAGGTACTGCTCTGTCTGTCTGTCTGTCTGTCTATTTATCTACACACACACATGTGTGCATATGCACACACAGTTTGTTGCATTGTTTCAGTGGGTGGTGTTGGAGCAATTGATTTCATTTGACATGTGACTGAAATGCACACAAACACACACACACACATTCTGAAAGGTGAACAAAATGATACTTAAGTGGTTAAATATCTAAATATTGTCTTTGAATTTCAGTTAGAAACCCTGTGAATTTTTATACTAATCTAATATTTTTCTATTCTGTAGCTAAGTGATAATACGCTAGTTATAAAAACTGGACTTGCTTGCAGACTGACTTTGTTATGAAGATATGTCTTTGAAGCTATATACATAATGTTCATTTAACAGTGTGATTAATAACACAGTGTCAGGTATTGAATGTGGCCGAAATATATCTATGTGTACATGCATGCATGAACCAAACATGTTTCATTCTATCATTCAGTCTGTCTGTCTAACTTGATTGGTGTTACAATATTCATTCTTTATTCTTCAAGGTAATGAGTTGGGCAACTGTAACCCAAATTCTCCATCATTTCTTGAGTGGGATGCACTGACTGTGTTTCTGGAGTGTGTTATGTCTCGAATTCGGCAGTCGGACAAAAGCCAGCCAGATCTCAGCATAGGAATGGAGCTCTTGAACAATGTACTCAAATATGAAACACAGGTATAAACTTAAATCATTCTTGTTGTGTTAGAAATGAAACTGTCATAATAGCTGTTAACCAAAGTTAATTAATTGTTAATAAATTTAAATGCAAAGCAGATACCCCCCTCCCCCCCAAAAAAGAAGAAATCAGTTGTTTGTTGTGTACAAAAACTGTTTTGGTTCTTTTTTTTAGTATGAACTGTAGAATTATACCTTACACTAGATATTTTATTAACATTAGAGATTTACATTTATGTTCTAAATTATGATACAGTATTTTCTTTAATAAAATTTAGTTGTAAACCAAATATATGCTTTTTTTAATTTATTATTTTTTTTTTAAAGCAATATACTGAAAGAACAATTTTATATTAACATAAAAATTAGATAGCTTATTTGTATTTTCCAAGAAAATGCAGTGATAAGTAAATTGCTTTAATAAAATATTTTAGATACCTTTGTTTCATTAAAACACAATTGTTTTGCAAATAGCAGATGAAAGTAAAATGATTTTCTATGTGCTGCTGACATTAGCAATATTTTATCATTTCAGGATCCATTAATTTTGTCATGTCTGCTCTCCTGTGTATCTGCATTCTTTCCATTTCTTACTGAAACTAGTGAGATTGTGCAAGTATTAGAAAAGGTATTTACTTATTTATTTATATTAATCTTTGTTGTGTTATCAGTGATCATGCAAGGAGGCTAAGAGGGCAAAATAATTATTAAACTTCACCTTGCTTTTAACTCTTCAGTTGTTCTAAGTTGCCTTCATTTTTTTTTTAAATTGTGTTTGACAGTATCACTTAGAAGTAATTTTTTTTTTATTGTATTTGTTTTATTTTATAAATTTTTTTATTATTATTATTATTAAATTTTATTTTATTTTATTATTTTTTTCTATTCCTTTATTAGTAAAAGCTAATGTTTTCTTTAATTTTATATTAAATATTTTTCATTTAGGGCTTTGGTGTGTACATTTGAACAGAAAATTAAATTTTAGAGGCTAATGAACTGAACATATTAAATATTTTGATTGTTTCTTTATTTTATTATTTTCTTATTTGTTTTGGTTTGTTTTTATTTTATTTGTTTATTTATTTGTTTATTTGTTTGTTTGTTTGTTTGTTTTTTAATTTTCAGTCTTTTTATTGTATTGTTAAAGAAATTATTATGCACATTTTTATTGAAACTTGTGAATTTTAGATATTTGGAGCTGTGGTATTCAGCCTGCAAGGGCAGACCAAGGGTACAAGAAGTAGAGGTGTGAAAAATGTCAGACAACATGCTTGTTCCATCCTTGTCAAAATCTGCAGACAGAGTCCTGAGTTGTTGTTTGTAAGTACTTGGGAAAAATCAACAACTGTGATATCCCATTATAATATTAAATTGGATTTCTTCATATTGGCCATGTTACAATCTCAGTGGATTATTATTATTATTAACATAATCAGTAGAAGAATGTATAAAAGGAAGTAGTAATTGAGTATGGTTGTTTTATGGGTTCTTAAATGTGATTTTATAATTTCATTATAATTTATTTTTGAAACTAAATACTTAATAATTTTTAAAAGATCATATGGACTCTTTTTATTTCAAAATATGACCTACATCTACATATCTATATAAAAGAAACTGAAATTATAAAAAATACTGGAATAAACAATTTTATTCATAATAACATTTTACCTGTATTATTGAAGTTATTGTTGACAGGGCATAATTAGCTAAAATAACTTTGAAAAAAAAAAGTATTCTCATCGTTGTCTTTATCATCCTCATCCTCGTCATTATTAAATTCTGTTGTATTCCAGATCTTGTTGGGTTTTTTTTTCTAATTTCTTTTGTTATTTATTTTAACAGCCAGTGTTTGAGTTGTTGTACAACAACATTAAGAAGATGAGTAAGGACCCTCAGCAACTCTCCCAGATGGAGAAATGCATATTGATGGAAGCCTTGATCCTGGTCAGGTTAGTACATCTCAACTTTAAGGGTGCTCATTTCATTTATAACAGGTTGCAAGATCAGTCCTCTGCAGTGAATTAACTAGCCAGTTTACTGTTCTTGTCAATTCTCTGCATCAGGCTTATAAAAGGGCATTATCTGTGCTTTACTAAATATGGAAAGCTGATGTAAAAGATCCAAAATAGGTAATGAAGTTAGTAAACTAGAAAAGTGTATTTTTTCTTGATGAGTCTTATTGCAAAACATTGATAGTAGATTATCAGTAATGTAATTGGCTTTTTGGGGGTTGTTATCAGTTGTTAAAAAATAAATATAACATTGTTGTTATGTTGGAATCTGTTTGTTATCGGGTTTAAATTTTATGAAGGAATGTTGCACCATTAATTCTGTTTTTACATTTTTTTTTTCAGTTTATTTCCTCTTCTTTCTTTTCTTCATTTATTTGAAACATCTTTAATTTAAAAAAATATATATATATATATATATTTTTTTTTTTTTTTAAATAATTATTAACACCTTTAATTGATACCTTTAATTTTTCTTAATTTTTCTTATTTCATTTTGGTCCAATTCTTTTTTGTTTTTTTTTAGTAACAAGTTCAATAACTTTGAAAAACAGTCTTTATTTATTGAAGAAGTATTGCAGCCAGTGAAAGAACTTTGGATGTCACATGATTTTACAAAGTAAGATGTTTTCATTTTTTTTTTTTTTTTTTTTACAGTAAATATTTTGCAAAGTACATATTACTTCTTTTGCAGCAAAAAACCCAGAAAATATCTGATTTTTATTGTTATTGTTTATATTTATTATTTTTATTTATTAATATTATTATTATTTCATTGTTTATTTCAGTTTAGTTAAAACAGCCAGTAAAATAAACTGCAAAATTATATTTTTTTGATATTGTGTTATTTTCCATTTGTAGTAATTACTACTTTTTGTAGCAGTAAATGTTTTCTTTTCATATATGTAGAGTTTCAAACATTATTATTATTATTATTATTATTATTATTATTATTATTATTAGTTGTTGGTGCTGGTGTTGTTGTTGTAAGAGGGGGAGAAGTAGTAGTAATATAAAATAAAAATAATAATGTTAAAATAAAATAGAAAGCAACTAGTATTAAGCTAAAGTATATTAGTAAATTATGTATAATGTTTACAGAGCTGATAACAAATATGGTAATATCTTGATTTAATTATTTCAGAGCTTTCAGTGATTCTGCCATGTTCATGTCCTATGTGGGACTGGATCAACCCCCAGTGGAGCCCAGTTCTGCTGATACGTGTGGTATTAACAGATCTCATGTAAGTTTACTATTCTTGTCACCACCAGCATCATCAGCATTGCTGTCATTGTCATAGGCATTATTTCTTTCATATTTTAAATATAATTTATAACATTTCAAAAAATAATTAAATTTATATGTAAGTCTTTGGAAGAAGTTTTCTCCTTATTACAAATGCTTGATACTATGAAATGATAAAAGTCCATTATTATTATTATTATTTAAAACAATACTTTTTTTTATCTTTTATTAAAATCACATTAATTTCAAATATCACAGTAACTTTAGCTTTTTTAATGATTATATTAAATCTATGAAATGACAGTATCATTCACATGTGAACATCAATTAATGTAAAGTATGTATGTTTTTTGTTTATTAAATTACCAGTTAAAATTGTATACATCTTTTGTCTCAATCATATGAAATCCATAACAGGCTGATGTGAATATTATAATTTTTTTCTTCTTTTTCTTTATATTACTTCCAGATTTCATACTGCATCAGTATGATCTTGGCTGTTATAAAGAGATCGAAGTGGCCTGATGATCCTAGTGTGAGAAAATAGAAAATATGTTATTTAGAAAGTTACACTCTGCTAAATACAAAACTAGAGTCTGGTATAGATAAACTTCTCTTACAGAAAATAAAAACAGTCAGAACAGTCTGTCATCTTGTAAAGATATATTATGGCAGTTACATGGCTGTTTCAAGAAATATTACTTTTTATAATTATTATAGTGGTATGACATTAATTTTTATATATGTGCTACTGAAAATCTGAACAGTATATCATCTTGTGGGCATTGTTGTGGAGTTTACATGAAATATTTCAAAACATGCATTATTTTATATATAATTTCTCAACAAATATAGCAACACATTAATTATATTTGTTTATTCAAAATGTGATCTGAAAATGGTGGCTGATAATATTTATTTCAGCGTATTTTGTTTTACTAGCTTCAAGAAATACTTTCATATTTTGATTTAATGATTCTTAAAATATGTTCTTGGAGAATAGGAAGGTTATTTAACTATAGAATATAACTGATTGACTTCTGTAGAAATCAACAGGCAGAATTATCTCTCAGCTAGGAATGAGTCTGAAAGGCTACAGGACTCTTAGTCTTACATGTCATTTCAGTTTGGTAACTTAAGATGAGTAGAACAGGTCTGGTTACATTCGAAATCTTTCAATACAGTGTGCAGTTAAATATACAGCGAAATAACAGCATTTAAGAATTTAAAATTCAATACATTTTTAAAACAAATAATTTTTTTATTTTGAGGAGACATTATTATTTTGACTTCTTGATTGTCAAAATATTTTCTGTGGAGAATAAGAAAGTTACTTAAATTTAGAATATTAAGATAACTGATACAATTCTCCTATAGAAAACATCAGTCAGAACAGTTTCAGAAATTCAAGTACATTCTTGAGTCTACATGACTGCTAACAGACATATTACATCATTTTATAATTGTTCTAAACTGATTTTTAAAAACACATTTATAATTTTTTTTTTTAAATGCCATGTCTATAGTATATGTTAAATTAATTAGTTGTACAAAGCCATGTTGTAATGGAAAAAATAAAAAGAAAAAGTGTATTTAGAATTATTAATTATAATCAAGATTAAGAAATATGTTTTCATTATTATTTCTTAAATGTTAAAAAATTTTAAATGGAGAATAAGAAAGTTACTTAAATTTAGAATATTAAGAAAACTGATACAATTCTCCAATAGAAAACTTCAGTCAGAAGTTATTATTTATTAAGTGTTAAAAAATTTTAAATGGAAATAAGAAAGTTACTTAAATTTAGAATATTAAAAAAACTATAAATTCTCCAATAGAAAACTTCAGTCAGAACAGTTTCAGAAATTTGGAAGGCATTCTTGAGTCTACATGACTGAGAAATATTACAAATTTTATTACTGTTAGAACTGATTTTATTATATATAAAAAAATACTATGTGCATATTTCATTTTAAATTAATCAGTTGTTAAAATATTTTAAATGGAAAAAAAAAAAAAAAAAAAGGTTATTAAATTTAGAATAATACAGTTAAACTGATAACAATTCAGTTTAAAAACAACAAAACCCTCCCCAGTCCCAACAAATTTCAAGAACATTCAGGTGTATTTATGAGTCTATATGACTGTACAGATAAAAGAAAAATTACAAATGTTTAATAAAGTAATCAGTTATGTTTTGAAGGCATGAATTTTGTGATAAAAGAAAAAAAATATTTAGAATTATTAATTATAATCAAGATTAAGAAATATGTTTTCATTTTTAATTAGTTGTTAAAATTTCTAAATGGAGAATAAGAAAGTTACTTAAATTTAGAATATTAAGAAAACTGATACAATTCTCCAATAGAAAACTTCAGTCAGAACAGTTTCAGAAATTCAAGTACATTCTTGAGTCTACATGACTGCTAACAGACATATTACATCATTTTATAATTGTTCTAAACTGATTTTTAAAAATACATTTGCAAAAAAAAAAAAAAAAATTAATTGGTTATACAAAATGTTCATGTTGTAATGGAAAAAAATTCAAGAAAAAAAGTTATAAACTTTAGAATAATATGGTTATTGATAACAATTCAATTTAAAAACAACTTGAAATAAAACAAAATCCTGAAGTTTGAAGTCAGAATAATCTCAGAAATTGAAACTTGCAGTATTTGTTCGCTAGCACAGATGAAACTGAATTGTTAAAAAATCTATAAATGCATAATGAAGTAATTAGTTATAGCATTTGGAAGGTTATGATTTATGGAGAAAAAAAAAATATTATTGATTATAATTTTAATTATTTTCATTTTTATTTATTAAAAATATTTTAAATGGAGAATAAGAAAGTTACTTAAATTTAGAATATTAAGAAAACTGATACAATTCTCCAATAGAAAACATCAGTCAGAACAGTTTCAGAAATTCAAGTACATTCTTGAGTCTACATGACTGCTAACAGACATATTACAACATTTTATAATTGTTCTAAACTGATTTTTAAAAACACATTTATAATTTTTTTTTTTAAATGCCATGCCTATAGTATATGTTAAATTAATTAGTTGTACAAAGCCATGTTGTAATGGAAAAAAAAAAAAAAAAGAGGTTTATAAAAATTTAGAATAATATAGTTATTGATAACAATTCAATTTAAAAACAACATGAAATAAAAAAAAAGCCCCAAGTTTGAAGGCAGAATAATCTCAGAAATTCAAACTAGCACAGATGAAACTGAATTGTCAAAAAATCTATAAATGCATAATGAAGTAATTAGTTATAGCATTTGGAAGACCATGAGTTATGGAGAAAAAGAAAAAGTGTATTTAGAATTATTGATTATAATCAAGATTAAGAAATATGTTTTCATTATTATTTATTAAGTGTTAAAAAAATTTAAATGGAGAATAAGAAAGTTACTTAAATTTAGAATATTAAGAAAACTGATACAATTCTCCAATAGAAAACTTCAGTCAGAACAGTTTCAGAAATTCAAGTACATTCTTGAGTCTACATGACTGCTAACAGACATATTACAACATTTTATTACTGTTGATTTTATGGATATATAGCACATTCTAATGTAATTAGGAGATCATGACTTATAGAGAACAAAAAGGTTTACCTAAATTTAGAATATTAATATTTCACTATTAACAGAAAAGTGTGAGAAGTAACAAGTTCATTCTTGAATCAAAATAAACACAGACATCTAAGTTAATTTACTTTGTAAAATGCCAGAATTGTTTGGGTTTTTTATGTTTTTTTTTTTTTTCATTTTTGTCCACTTTATATATCTATTTATCCTAAATTAAAAATAATGATTGTAATATGTATTAATATTCTTTTTTTATTTTATTAGTTATGTGAAAGTGTACATATGAAAATTTCAAAAGAGTATTTTCCTGTTTTTTCAGTTGGCAGCATCTGGTTGCTTTGTCAGTGGAACTTTGTCTGATGGCAATATTATTTTGAAAAACTCCAGCTACATCACACATCAGGGAACTACTGGACAATTTAATGGCCCTTCTAAAGTAAGACAATCTTATAAACATAACAGTTCAATTCACAAACCATTGGTTACTCTTAAATACAATTTATATTAATTGATAAGCATTGGGAGGGTGGTGGTGGTGGTGGGTTTTTTCATCTTTTTTTTTTTTTTTTTTTTTTTTTTAAACACTCGTATATAATGCATGGCAGTAACTTTGGATAATTGAAATTTTAATTTTATGATTATTATTATTATTATTTATTTTTTTCCAGAGCCTCTTGCCAGCTGTGGCTTCCTGAGTATTTGAGCAGACGTCATCCAGATTTTGCTTTAGCATACGATTTACAGGAAAGTGATAAATATGCTATACTAGGTAAATTGTATTTGTTATTTAAATTGTTGTTTACAAAATAAAACATGTTATGTATAAAAGAAACTCTAAGTAATCTACTCTGTCAAAAACAAATAATTTATTTCATGACTTGGTAAACCAGTTTTCTGGAGTCTCTTTAATATGCATAAAATTCTAATTTAATGCATGTTGCCAAGGAAATAATTAATTATTCTCATGCATTGTGTGAATAACAGAAATTGAATAATAGTCTTACTGTTAAATTATCTTTATTTGTACTGGTTTAATGCTTTTAAATTCTTAATTCCTGTGGACTTCTAAATATAATGTATTGGCATTTTTATACTTGATATTGAAATCATAACAAACTAGTATTTTAATGCTAATGTTAATTATTTCTAACACACTTTTCAACACATTGACATTTACAGGGATTCCTGCACCATCCAATGATAGCACTGAATCGACAAAAAGCAAACGTCCACTGGAAAGAATGCAAAATTTCCTCACAACAATATTGGAAAATGGGTAGGATATTTCTGTGTAACAGGACAATACTTTTACTGAAATGTTTGTTTTCCTCACAATATGTTCTAATGTTATACAACATTATTTGCATTTGTTGGTTAAATGATGAATTGTTTGTTAAAATAAGTTCAGACTGAAATATTAGATTTTCCTTCCTATTTATAATTTCTTACACTATTATAGTCTCAGTTCATTCTTTTATTTAATATTTTTATTTTAAAATTTTAATTTTAAAAATGTATCTACTAAATAAAAGAAAGAAATGAAAAATATATGTATTGTTGACCCTTGATTTCATGAACTGATAGGGGGAGCACTGGTCTGGAAAATGCAAAAGTCCAGGAAGTCATGAATGTAAACATTAACCCTAAAATTTACCAAAACAAGTAGGAAAAATATACAGACATAAAAACATGGTAAATAGATGTCATGCATTATACGTAAAGAAAAAACGTACAGTAGAAAAAGTAGGCTAGCTTGCATGAAGTTTGATAGGTTATGGGTGGTATTGGGTGCAGTTGTAAAATGTATTCTCACCTTGATGGAAAATGGGTTGAGATAGGGTTGCCGTAATCATATAGTTGGACTCAGAATAACTTAGTAGTTCCTATAAGTCATGTTCAGATTTATTCTGGATTTCAGGAAATCAAGAAAACCAAGGTGCATGAAATCAAGGGTCAACCGTATATATTATTAATAATTAAAGAGATAAAAAGTAAGAAATAATAGTTAACCAATATTTTACTTGATTAGTATTCACACAGATAAATGTATAATTTTATGTAATTTTTATTTTATTTTATTTTTCTGTTTATTTATTTATTTATTTATTTATTTATTTATTTAATTGTTTGTTTGTTTGTTTTGGTTTTCCTCATTTCAGGTTTCACATACTGGGGAATGCTGGTCTGTGTTTGGGTTATGAATTCTATTCAGCACCAAATCTTGCCCAGTGTCTTTTGGACTCAGTTTTCAACTGTGTAGAAAACATGCCTGACTACAGATTTAAACCTGTGATTCATATCCTTTACATCACAACACCCACCACTTTTGTTTTGTTGTTGTTGTCATCATCATCATTACTATTGTTATTATTAGTTTTATTGTTTTACTGTTATAATTATTACTATTGTTGTCATCATAGTTGTTTTTGTTACTATCATTACTATAATTATTATTAATGTTTTTCTTGTAATTATTACTCTTGTTGTTATTGTTGTTACTGCTATTGTTCTTCTTATTATTATTATGATTATTATTATTATTACTAAATGTTTCAAGTTTGTTGTATTACTAAATAAACATAACAAAAGACATACAGTTTATTGTTCATACCCCTTAACTGGTTTCAAGTGTTTTCACAAAGCCATTTGTACTGAACTGTCCAAAAGAATGTTACTCTAGTGCTGTTATTCCCATTTTAACCAAACTGTGCCCTTACATGTTGCAGGTGAGTTTGTGCATAAATATGTATATATCCAGCAGTGAATTAATATTTATAATATATGTCACAGATATTTTATTATTATTATTTTTTATATTGTTTTTCAGAGACTGGGAGCAAGATGGCAGCAGATAAATCAGACATATATTGAAGCACAAAATGAAGAGTAAGTAAATATTGAATACATTTTTTAATTTTATTAGATTTTTAAAAAACATTTTAAGCACTGAAGTTGAAAATAGTCTTATAATTGTCATCAACAACAACAACAACAAAATTCAAAAAAAAAAAAAAAATGCATACTGATACATAATGTTTTATTTCTTTATGACCTGTAATTTATATCGGTGAAACTGCATTTAGAAGATCCATTCAGACAGTGAACATATCTGAAATGTGTCTGTGTGTGTGTGTGACTGACTGACTGTGTCTGTGTCTGTGCTTCCATTCATCCAAGAACCATTTTTTATTGGTTTTGTTTTGGGGGTTTTTAAATAGAAAAAGAATCAAATAAATTTACACCTTCCCAATCAGTTCTGTGCATAATCTAGTACTGAAATACTGGTTTAAGTCCAGCTGCTTAACAACTTCAACTTGTTCAGTGAGGTTGGCAGAATCTCTTGTTGGTAATCAGCGAAAATAACTGGCAGCATTGTATTTCAGTTCTTGAATGTCATTATTACAAAAAGTAATATTTTAGAGACATCATTTAAAGTATTCTGAACAGTTTTCAATTGAAATGTTGTTTTATTTAACAGAAAAGATAATGATGAAGAGGAATCTGAGGTGATAGAGGACCAGTTGACAAGACAGCTGACAAGAGAATATGTAGATCTTCTAAGTATGTCAGAGAGAGTGTTATAATTTGATTACAATTTATCTTAGCACAGGTTGAGGACCACTTATCTGAATTTATGAAATCCAAAAAGCTCCAAAATCGAAACTTTTTCTAAGCAACAGAAATAGTGATATCTTACACTTTTCTGATTGTTTTGCTTTATTTTGTGCACAGAATTATTAAAATTATAATATAAAAAATTCTGCAGGCTCTCTGTGTAAATCCTATATAAAATATAAATTGTATTTGTATTTAGATTTGGATTTTTTGTCAGGCTCTCTCTTTATATTTCATAATCTGAAAAATTCCAGTCCGAAGCATTTTGGATAAGGAATTCTCAAGCTGTACTAATATTAAAAATAGAAATTTAAACAATTACTTATCATTTTTAAATGCATTTTCAAACGTTCATTGAGAGATTTATCTAAATATTTAAAAACAAATTTACAAATGTTTAATTCTTTGAACATTTGACAAAATACTGTTACAAAATGTTCAAAGAATTAACTATTTATATAAATCTATGAAGAAGTTTTGAAAGTGTATATAAAACTGAACAGTAGTTGTTTAAATCTGTGTTTTACGGTATTGTGTGCTTCACTGGACAAGGTAAATCTATGAAGAAGTTTTGAAAGTGTACATAAAACTGATCAGTAGTTGTTTAAATCTGTGTTTTAAGGTATTGTGTGCTTCACTCGACGTGGACATACAGAGTCTCTTATGTCTGATGACATGGACACAGAAGAGGACGGCATGACTGCACCCAGTAATTCCAACAAACACTGCGAAAACCTCAGTGAACTCGGACAGCTCTGCATGAGAACTGATGTAAGCACCAATTGTTTTTCTCTCTCCATTTTTGTTACGATCTTACTAATGTATTTTTTGGAGCACTCTAAGAAATATATTTCTTTTTTTGTTGTAAATCTGTTAGAAATGTAACTTCTGTAATACTCTTAGAAATGTGTCTCAAATATATGTAACATTTGTTAGCTTTTTTCCAGTTTTATTATTTTATTTTCATATTACTAATTATTATGATTATTGTTGTTATAATATTATTATTATTATTAAAAAAAATGTTATTTGTACATATATAATATTAGTTTCATATCTTAAAGTAATATCAGTGAAATTTTATCATCATCTACATATCTTCATTATAATTATTATTGCTGTTGGTGTCACATTTACTATCATTGCTGTAGTATTGTTAGTGTGCCAGAATTATTTTCATTCATAAATATTTAATTCCTAATCTTACTGTTATATCATTTTTCTACCTACAACATCAGTATTACGTGTTTACTATTGTCGGTTAATGATACCATCATTATAGTTGGTTTTTGTTAATCTTATTGGTACATAAATTCTCTGTAATGTCATTATTCTTCTTGTTATAATTGTGCAAGTATTTTATATTATTTTAGGACAGTACTATGGACACCACATGGCTGATTTCAAAACATATTATTTCATATACAATTTTGCCTCATATATAGCAACAAATTGGCTAAATTCAGATTATTCAAACTCTGGTTTGAAATGTTTTGAAAACGGTAGCTGAAGCAAATTAGAAACTTAGGTATTTGATAATATTAATTTCAATGTATTTTGATTAACTGGCTTTCAGGAAACATATTTTTTAATTTTTTATTTCATCAACAGGCTTTGTTTCCATCAGTGTTCCTTTGTGTGTTCAATAGCCTGTCTTGGAATGACACAGCCACATGTAACAAGTGTACTGGTCTGTGTTTGCCTTTGCTCAAACAGGTGACATAAATTTCTTTTTTAAATCTCATTTTAAAGCTTACTATAGTTTTATTCTGTGTTTTAAGGTATTGTGTGCTTCACTGGACAAAAGAGTTAAATAAATTTAACATTACTTTAGGCATATTAAAATAAAATTCAAAATAATTGTTACATATAAATAAAAGATATGATAATGATTTTTACAGATACTTTTAGAATGAACAAGTTTATTGTTTACAGTAACTTTATATTGTTCGTGTAATCATTTTAAAATATTTGTAAATACTTTTTTTTAGTGATACTTGCCATTCAGTTTTGAACTGTTCAGGTTAAGCCAATCTTCATTTAAGCACATATCACTGAATGATCAAAAGTTATTTTCTTTTCTTTTTATTTTTTTTATTTTGTACTTTTTAAATATATTTTACATAATATTTATTTTAATTTTACATTAGATGGTTTGTTTTATAGTTGGATTTATTTCATTATTTTCATTTTCCTTATTAGTGTACTTACATATTCAACATTTTATAGAAGGATATTGTAAAAGTCACTTTATTTAACTGTAGATTGTTGCTGACAAAAAGATGACAAGTGAAGCTTCAGCACATGCTTTCTCCTCTGTTCTGTTTGGATTACGAGTCCATGGTCAACACGAATCTTGCCAAGCTCAATTACTTTCACTTGGACTACAAGTCTATGAAGTATTGGTAAGTTCTCATCTTGATCATATTTTTATTTCTATCATTTCCTGTTCTGTTATTACATTATTATTAACACTATTAGCAATATTGTTATTACTACCATATCAAGCTGCTGTCACTATTAGCAATATCAAGTAACTGTTACTATTATCATTATCAAGCAACTATTTCCATTATCATTATCAAGCAACTATCACTATTATCATTATCAAGAAACTATCATTATTACCATTATCAAGCAACATTTGACTACTATTACTACTATCACATTTACTTTTGCACATATTATTGAAACAGCTTTTATTACTTCTATTATTACTGTTATTGCCACCAGTAGTAATTCAACTAATTTTGTTCTAGTAAATTTCTATTTATAAATATATACACATACATACATATACTTTTTTTCAGTTAACAGAGGTTTCATTTTCTTATGTCACTGTTTTTTAAATTTAAAATGTTTCATTCTTGTGTGTGTGTGTATGTGTGTGTTTATGTGTCTTAAAATTGCTACCATTATTACTGTTGTTACTATTATTATTATTATCAAAATGTTTGTATTTATTTTATAAAATTTAATTATTCACAGAGACCTCTGTTTCCTGAAATCTCAAATGTCCTTTTACAACTGCCTGGAGTATCTCAACAAGCTGTGGAGGTAAGTATTTAACTCAGGTTTTTGAAGCTTTATTATGGTAAAAATACGAGAAACTGGCGTTTATTATTGACATATTTTTAATACTAAAAACTGAAATTTTAACTTCAAGCATTCTGAACAAAAACTTAGTCACAATTATTTGGCCCAAAAATTGTTTTTTGGGGACTTGTATTGAAGGAAAAATAATAGTTTTTTTATAGTAGCTAAAAATAGATATTTTGTTATTGTTCAGTGATCTGAAAATAATTCATTTTATAATAAATCTGTCTGAGTGCTGTCAGTGGACCCTTACAATAGATTTTTAGCTTAATAATTAGTAAAAGTAGCTCATGAATTTCTTCCTGTCTTGTACTGTTAATATAGAATCATTTGTTTGACATGTAATAACTAATGTTAGAATGGAAATTTAGCTTGAGATGTTGTTTATAACAAGCATTTCAAACACACACACACACACATTAGTTTGTTGTTTTTTGTGTTTTACAAATACAGATATTTTGAGAGTTAATTTGCTACTGTTTTAATTTCAGACTTTTGATGAAAAGATTGTGCAGAAGCAGATAGCAGAGAAAAAGAAGAAAGACTCTTTTAAACGGCTGGTTTTTGAAATCATTGGGGTAAATATAACATTTAAATTCTGTTTTTGTGAATTTCAAGATCATTAAAGTGTGTTGTGATCTGTCATTAATGCAGGTTAGGAAAATGTTCTCACCTTTTTTAAGGAATGAGTCTTAACCCTTTCCTTGTGCTAAGTGGATGTATCCACTCAAAATTGAAATAACTGCAAGAAGCAGACACACTCCATGATCCCAAACAGTGTTGTGTATGGAATGTTTTGTTGATTTTGGCTTGAGGTATTCTTAATTATGGACTAGTATAGAACATAATTTTAGTATTAATTTCTTTTTAAGAAATGTATATTTTACCATTTTTATGGATATTATGAACCATTTTGGTTTCATCTGAAATTCATCATTAAATGAAACAGTAAATAAATAAATATTGTTTGATCTGTTTTTATATTTTTCATTAGAAAATAAACTTTATTTCATACTATTATTATTGGTGTTGTTGTTGTTGTTGTTGTTAATTTAATATTAATATTTTCAGAAAAATATTGGACAGCAGTTCCAGAGGGAAATTCAGTACAAAAATCTCCCTCCTTTGTTCCACCACAAACATAGAAAGCCAGCATCAGATGAAGTGGAACAGAAAGACCTGGGTTTGTGTGAACTTTTCAAACCAGAGCCTTCAGGAGTATGCTCATAATAACTACATAATATCTCCACGAATCCTGGAACCACCCTGAGCACCACAATTTTAACTGCAAGAGAACAATATTAAAACCTAATGCAACTTGTAAATTAATTTTAAGTAGAAAATGATTATAATATACAAGCGCTCAGGGACGTTGTAGTTTTTAAGAAAATGTTTTGTTTTTCTGTTTTACCACTTTAAACATTTTTCAATTGTTTTAATTTTACAAAATGATAACAAGTTTATCAACACAAATTAATTTAAACAAAGAAATTGGTGCCACATATTTTATTATTATTATAACAACTGATTTTTTTTGTTATTATTGTGCGTTTTGGAAGTTGAACATGTTCTATCTTTCAAAAAAAAAAAAAAAAATGTTCCATATTGGTAAATTTGTTGTAAGCGTCCACTTTGTATTCTTGTTTTGTATTTGAGAGAAAAAATAAAATAAGCATAAAAGTACATTGAAATATTATAGAGGCCTACATATTTGTTTTGTTTCCTTGTTATATATTTATTAGAAGTTAATATGCTGATTGTTATGTTTTAACAGTGCCTTCCAACTAAAACAGTGTGTAGCTTTGCCTTCTTTAAAAGAGAAATAATCAGCAGAGTGTAGAAAATGAACGTAGAACAAACAAAAAAAGTCAAAAAATAGAAAAAAGCTCCCCCCTAAATGAATTTGCGAGGTAAGACAAAAGCACCCCCAGTGAAAAATTAAGCCCCACCCAGATGAAATGTAGAGTAGGACAATATTCCACAAAAGAAAGAAAGCAACTTTTCAAACCACCATTTTATTAAACCATACATACTACATATCTTTATCAAAATCAGCATAATAATGGCATGATTATCAATTTGTTCATTTGATCAATGTAATCAATTACTACAGAATAGCTGTGATAATAATCACAATTAAGATGAAGGATCAAATTTAAACAGAGAATTTATATTAAAGTATAATCACTTGACTTGTTTTTTCACAGTTTTTTTTTTTTTTTTTTTTTGTTCTTTGTTACATTTCTACTGGAGGCTTTTGTCTGCCTATGCAATTTTGGATTCAGGGGCTTTTGTCCATATCCCATTCAAAACATGACACTAATATTCCCCTTTGCATTAATTTAAACCATCCTTTAGCATATTTTAAAATGACACGTCATCAGATGGAATATTTTCACATAGAATAAAACTGATAATAGACCAAACTCTAATGTCTCTTACTGGTTAGGTGACATCAAAATTCAAAATGGTTGCCAATCATTCCTTTGTTCTGCAAGATGCACAATGGTATTACATTTTGCAAAATGTATCATAAATTAATTTAAAGTTTCACCTTAAATTGTCTATGATTGTATCAAAATTACATAAAATATTTATTAACCACATGAAATAAGAAATGCTTACAAGATTTTTTTTTTTAAAGTTGAATTTTTGTCAGCTTTTGTTAATTAGTTTTTTTAAGCATTATAAATGATTATTTGCTTTCCAGTTCTGTACATGAACTTGGTATTTTTAAATAAATGATTCTTACATTAACTGTTATTAGTTGTTATTATTTTTATGTTTGTATGATGTGTACAATGTATCTTACATTGCAGATGTGAATACATAAAAAAAAAATGTAATTAGCAACATGCATGTTCCACCAAATACATGTATATATTTTTGTTTCTAATTTGATTTAGCCAGTAGGAAAAGAACTGGATGTTTTTAAATATTTTAATTTTATTTTTATATTTTGTTCCATTTAATTAAACAGTTTGAAAGTTCATGGTTACAGAAAGGATGAAAAAGGAATTTCAATGCTTGCTAAATATTTAATATTTGAATGCAATACCCGATTCATAATGTATGGTTGCATATACCTGATGTTCTTAAAAGCCTTCACTTCCAAATTTTTACTTCTGACCCCAAACATCCTCAAGATCTTTGGTAGTCTTAAAACCACTGTAATAATGAACTATCGGTTGTAATTAATTCACTACTATCATTTAACCTCCTTCACCGCAGCTAATATACCTGATAATTTTAGCAGTTCTAAGTTCTTATTTAGAGTTCGACTCCTTTTTTGGATTAATGCATGTGTGGGCCAGCAAAGGTAAAATAAAACAAACAAATAACTGATTAAGTAATTTTATTATTTTAATTCTTTGTTCAAGCAATATAATGGACTAATGGAATAAATGAATTTTGATCATAAGCCAGAAGCATAATCTTCATCTTGAATTTTAACCTAAGAAAACTGAAAAGAATCATCTCAAAACCTTTAAAAAAATAACCTCACTTTGGACTGGATTTGGTAATAACTGTATTTCTTTTAATTTTGATCATTTTAAATCCTAATTATTTTCAAATAGGTGTGCTTTTGAAGAAAAACGTAAAGTCAAAAAAAAAAATATATATATAAAAATACTGTTACATTATGGTTACTGAAAAAACACCCCACCCTGCTGAATAAATGAACCTGCACTTTCAGATAAATTAAAAAAAAAAAAAAAAACTTTATGAAATAACAAATGCACAGTTCAAGAGATTAAAAGCAATGTAAAAAAAAAAAAATAATAATTAAAAAAAATGAAAGAAAATCCAGAGAAAAAAACATAGAAAACAAAAAATTTAAAAATCACTGTAATAGCAATTTTTTATTTTTTACTGCAAAAGAAGAATGTGCGTTTCTCAACAAGTGAACAAAAATTCTAAACTCTTGTCTTTCACATATTTTGATACGTTGTGACATTCTAAAATGTTTTCTTCAACAAAAGATGTATTTGTAATTAAAGTTTGTTGTAGTCAGTGTTTATAATGAAATCCTTTGAACCCATCTATAAACGAGTGGTGGATTCATCTGTGGTAAAATGAGGTTTCCACAGTTACTCTAATAGAAGTTTTACAAGGAAAATTTTAAAGCTTTTACATTTTTCAACTAACATAGAAATTATCAGATTTTAAAGTTGTATTTAATAACCATACTAACTGTATTTCTAACATTAAATTTAATAAGCATAAAAAAACAAAAAATAATTATTGTATTCTACTTCTTATTACTGAAGTGTTATTTTAATAAAAATTTGACATTATGTTTATTGCATATTAATAAATCCATGATTCTACTGCTTTGAGAACAATATGTCTCCTTTACATGCTTTCAAATCAAATACAGAGAAAATATTCTAATATAAAATACTTATCTGTATACTGAAATATATTGCACATAATTTTTAAGATATTACCAAAAAAAATCCAACCAACCTATAACAAGCTTTCTGTATCGACAGAAAATATCACTGAAAAGAAATTATTTGGTAGCATGATAAGAAAATTATGTTAGTTACAGCATGCTCGCTATAACTGGCCATAATAAAAATACTTAAAGTAAATATTTCAAGTGAAAAATACAATATTTTTTGGGAGAATTTTGTCATTAAAAAACAATAAAACAATAATAAATTATATATAGCAGTTTTGTCTTTAGATGACACGATCCTAAAAATACCATAGAAATTCATTTCAAAATATAATGTTGTAGTAAAACAAATTATAAAATATTTAATAAATGGTAATATACTGCAGTCTGAATTATTTATTTAAAAAAAAAAAAAAAAAAAAAAACAAAGAGAGAAACAAAAGTAACTTGTACACATAACATGAGCATCAAGCCAGCAGATAAACAGTAACAACATCAAATAAAGCTTCTTCCAGTTTGCTAAGATTTTGACAAAACACATGTAAATCATTCAATTAATTAAAAAAAAAAAAAAAATTATATTACAAATGTTGACAGTCTTGATTTAACACTACTGGACAATACAATGTTATTAAAGATGATTCTTAAAAAATATATATTTGCCTATGTGATATTATGTTTCCTTTATATTCTTACTTATTGTAACAAATTTATTCACCACTGATGATATGAATAAAGTATATATGGTTACTAAATCAGATGCTGAGATATTACTTTTTTAAAAGCATGCAAACAGATGTGATCACAAAATAGCAAATACATATACATGTATAACAGTTATAATTTAAAAAATAATCACTACATTTATCTGATTATTTTTTCTCTATTTTCCTGCACTGAGATCAGATGTGGTTTTAAATTATATTTTTTAATTCAGAAGAATTACACAAGTTACAGAACACAAATTCTTAACAAAAAAGAGACAGTTAAATAGTGAGCAAAAAACAAAACATCACAAAATCAAAACATAACAAAAACGAAACAAACAAGCACAATATGAAGAAAAGTAAAATCAAAATAATAACAATAATATTTCATATTGTTCTCTTATAAAAATTAATAGGAATTAGAATAAACATTTCAAATTCAAGCATAATCTGATCTGTTTAATATTTTGTTCAGACAGAATGCCTTCTTTGAGAATGTTGACATGCATAATTAATGGTGTTTTGATCAGTCTTCACAGAAGACAAAATTATTAACCATCATATTGTTTACACATTTTTAGTGAGGAAAAGGCATAATTAATGTGGTCATCAATATGAAATAACCCTAGTAAATCTATGGTCATAAAACCTGTTTCCTAAACTCATTATAATGATTTAAAGACAGAACCAATTTTCAAGAAATTTCTGTTCCGAATTATAAAAATCAAAATACATTTATATCTTTTCAAAGAAATATTAAATATAAAATATATGATTACATAAATTCATCTTACTGGTTTGATTTTTTTTTAAATAATAATAAATCAATAATAAAAATATAAATAAAAAGTATTGTGTATCTTTGTGAAAATTGTCTATTCCATGAAAAAACTCCAAAACAAGAAACTATTATCAACTGATTTAACATGTCAAGGATATTTTGCATTGAATTTAGTTTGTAAAACAACTACTGTTATAAATATGATTTAATATGTATGCAATAGAAAAAAGAAAATACAAAATTATAATGAAAGTTTTGCTGCATATGGAAATATCAATTAAATTTTGTTTTAATAAATAAAAGATGGTTATTACAAAAAATAAATGTCATCTGAAATTGAAAATGTTAAAAAAAATTAAAAAAGAAACAAGTAAATAAGTACAACAAAATAGCAGTTACAACATGATATGTTAAACTGGATTTATTTTAAAGAGAGGAAAATGGACTAACATTACAGCACAACATTTGCCACAAACTGAACCCTTTTATCCGTTTTACATTAACCATTCTGATGCACAGAAATATTGTTCAGTTTCTCTTTAAGATTATTTATAATACACTATTTGATTTAATTATTTGATTTAATCTCATTCCACTTCTAACTTTGTATTATATTTAAACATTTATAAAGTAATGAATAACAGAATAAAAATATGTAAAAATTATTAATTTTAATGTTTACGTAGAGATATGGGTTTTGTAAATAAAAATAAAAATAAAATCCATAAAAATTATAATAATTGAAAAACCAACCTTGGCTGTTCGATTGCATTAGTCTCAAGTTTGACAGAAGCTTTCTTTTAAAAAGAAATATTTATACAAATACATATCATTTATGTTGATCAGAACAGCTATAAATATTATAATAGCTCAGAGAGGGAGAGTTAGAAAAGAATAATATATATATATATATATATTGTTTTCCAGAAGTCAAGAGATGGCTATTTAAATGAGTAACAACCAGTTTAATGAAATTTGCCTACATTAAATAATGTTTAAACATTATGCTTTCTTATCAAAAGAAACACAACCAAATAATTACAAAAATTTGAAATATAAATTTGCACTGAAATATATATAAACAGTATCAAAAAAAAAAGAAGGAATCAAACAAATTGTTCCACCTTTTAAACTTTAATATTCCGTTGCTAATAATATGAAATTATAACATAATAATAATAACAAGAATATAAATAATAATAATAATAATAGTAACAATAATAATAATAATTATCATTTCTACAAGTAATACTGTTAAAGATATATTTTCATTATGTATTTCATGTGATTGAATCTTCCTGCAAGAACATCTGAAGTTGCTAACATTTAGATGTTATCTTGAAACTTTAACTGCTTTCAACAAACAAGTATGCCTACTATGTAGGTAGTCTGAATGCATAAATAAAAATAGATTTAGTAACAATTACATTTTCATTTAATTATGCATTCGATGAAGAAGATATAATTTTGAAGATTAACAGTTTAACATAATTATTAATAAGGTGGCATATTTTATATAACCCTCAAGGAAGCTGAACTGGTGGGAAAGATGCTTAAGTAATAATAATAATAAAGACAATATTTGGCATAGTTAACCAGTCAGTAATAAAACAAATAAATAAACTTCACATGTAACTGAGTATTGCTGCCATTTATATTTTTAATATCTAGCATGTTACGATTTTTGCTGAGTTTTAATGTTTGTGTGTGAAGTTTAACAAAGGAGACGTATGCTGCCATTGTCTGCACCAAGAAGAAGTGACCTGTTCATAGGAAGGAGAGCCATGGACGTCAAAACTCCTTTAAAAGTATCAGTTCTCAGTTTTGTACTTGAAAAGGATGCCTAGAAATTTGAAATAAAACAGATCATGCATGTGCTAATAACAAAGACTACTTTAAAAAAAGACTGAATTTAAAATATTTTTATTCTGTTAAAGCTGAAAATACATTCATATAAGTGTTAAATGGAATTATATTCAACAAATATGTAATCTTAATTCTATTTAATTCAAAATCTTAAAACCAGCATTGTATTTCCATATGTACAATGATATCAAAAACACAACAATAAATTAAGCTATTTGAATAAATAATTTAAAAGATAATTATGTTGAAAAAACATATTTTTCACATATTTTTCTGTAATAAAATACAAACCAGCCAACTTTAGAACTTATTTAAATACAAATTACAGAATTCAAATTATACATACTGTGTCATCAATGGATGTGTGGAGCCCTATCTTGTTGCCTGTTGTTGCACTAAGTATTTGATTTCTATAGAAACAGATACAGTGAACTGGCTCACTGGGTCCTGTAATTATTAAATATTAAAATTTATATTAAAATCGGCATGAAATTACTTTTCATGTTTTTACCTATTTTTTTTATTTTTTTTTAAAGAATAAAGATAAAAAGAATAATAAATAAATAAATTCTGAACAACATAATAGTAATGACAATAATAAATGTTAGAAATGTTGAAAATATTTTCCACTGTGTGACAATATTTCTTCAAAGATATGGAACACATACAGGAAAAATGTATTTTTGTTTGTTTTGAGGACAAAAACTTATTAGCTGTCACGTAGTTCTTGTTTAAAACTCTAACTGAATAGTGCACACTCATGATCCCAAAATGTTTTTGTTCAGTACTGCAGTATTTTAACAGTTTCTCTTTAAAATAGTAAAAATCAGTATATATCTATATTTCAATTAGAAACAATGCATAAAAGTAAAGTGTAACTCTTTCTCTACAGGTGAAAATTTATTTCAACGAAAGAATTTATTCAAGGTAAATTTTGCAGAGAAGATATATTTTGTGTCAAATGCTGACTGAATACCTTTAAGGACCAATATTAAAGAGGCATCTTCTACCTTCCATAATTTCATTGTCTGATCAAATGAAGAAGAAACCAGCTTGTTTTTGCTGAAAGCTTTAATCTGGAACAAAATATTGGTAAAAAGGAAAAACAGAAAACAAGTGTATTCTTGTTTCATTTATCAGAAACGTAAGACCACCAACCAAAATAATTACCTTAAAGAAAAAGTGTACTCATTCTGAAACTTCAATACAACAAAAAAATATAAAAAATAAATAATCAAACAAAAAACCAGGTATTAAACATAAAACATTCTCCAAGTCTTACTATGCCAAAAGAATAAAATAAATAATAAATAAAGCCCGTAAGAATCTTCAGTTTTACAATTTATATTGGATATATAAAAACAGAATTAATTTTAAACCAATTCATTATTCAAATTAACCAACATTTTTAAAATTAATTTTTAAATTATAAATTTTATGTAAAATTTTTTTTTTTTTTTTTAACATTGCTTGAAAGAAGCATTAACCAAACATATGAATTTTGAAAATGCAATATTTTAATACAGTTCTAGTGACAAAAATAATTAGCTCATTAAATATAAAACATAATATCTCACCTGCAAGATTTCACCTTCATGGGCCTTCCATGTACTGATCAGGAGTCCACTGTTTGCTTCAAGTATTGATATTACCCCAGTAGCAAACCCCACAGCAATCCAGCTGCCATCTGGACTGACAGTCACACATCGGATGAAACCTAGAAACATGAATAATTTTACTACATATGTCATACAAATAAATAAGGAGTAAAAATTAAAAATACTGAAGCATCTCCAATATTACAAAAATAATTTTCAAGATGTACCACACAAATAAATAAACAGTAAAAATTAATTATGCATGAATAATATTACAAAATAATAAAAAAAATTTCTGCAATATTGTAAAAATAATTTTTTCTATGTTAGCTGTATAAACAAATAAGGAGTAAAATTTTTAAAATGCTAAAGCTTCTACAATATGACAAAAATAATTTTCTAGATGTGCCATGCAAATAAATAAACGGTAAAAATTAATTATAAAAGAGATTTTAGTAACGGTGTGTAAAAAAGCATCTATCAGCAGTGATGAATAGGCATTATGATGTTTAGGAGATTGTAAGAAAATGTCGCATTGCAGGAAGATAATGAAAATAAATTACAAACAACAAATCTCTGAGCAAAATAAAATAACATACACACCTGCTGGTGTCACAGTACATCTGAACTCATGAGCATATTTAGCAATTCTGGTGTCAAGAAACCTGGATGTAAACAATACATCATTCACTATTCACAAAAGAAAAGTGCACATCTGGCATTGTATACTTCTGTTTGTCTGTCTCTCTGTGCATGTGTGTATGTGTGAGTATGCACAAGTGTCTAAGTGTGTGTAAAATGTAAGCAATACATTTATTTATCATGAAAATGTAATTGATATTTTATTTTATTTATTTATTTATTTATTTTTTTCTCTTTAATATTCTTCTCATTAAAAACTATTACTATTTTATTTCATAAAAATATTTACCAGTGAATGAACAGAATTACAAGAATGACTTATTGAGCTCTGTTAGTTTTATTTGGTGATGGGGTCTAATAATTATTACAAAAATATTTACTCGAAATAATACATGAATTAAAAATGTACCTCAATGTTGCTTCGGTTGTTGCTGTGACAACCAAGGTGCTGGGAGCAGGTAATGCAGTTAGGGCTACAACTGGAGCATACTTGGCTGATTCCAGCTGATCCACGAGTTCACCAGTAAATGGATCCCAAATCTAGAAAATTATACAAATTATCAACAAATACAAATGTTGACACCATAACACCTCTTAATGTCTGTGATTGTTAGTTATCAAACATAAGGTTTTTGCATAATGCCTCTCTTGCCTTAAGTAAATCAGTTATGGGGGTACTGGTTGAAATGGGATATATTTTTCAATGCAGAATTATTTTTTGTTTCTTAAGATTCCAAAACAATATTTTGTTATTTAATCAGTCAACTACTTGTTGTAATTTCCTGAAAGATATACCAAAATATATATTTTAGATCAAAGTATTTTATAAGATTATTTGCATTTCAGGATACTGACTACTGTTTTTCCCCTTTCATTTTCAAGTAGAATAAAATGTAAATTGCAACTTCCCTCTTTTGTTTCCAAGTTGAATAAAATGTAAGTAAAAAATCATGAAAATGTAAAACTCACGTGCACAGTACTATCACACGAAGCTACAAGTCTTCTGCTGTCGACAAATGCCACAGAGAATACTGACTTCTTATGCTTTGTGTAATTCCACTGGAATGACACTCTACAATATAACATGTATGCAGTAAACTCCCATGTACTGAGTTAACATTATCTTCAACACAAAAAGTACACAAATATTTAATAATGCACTAATACATTTTAGTCTTAAAAGTTATCAGGAGTCATTAAAACATTACCTGCATAAAAATAATAAGAATGTTTTGGTAAGAATTCTTTTTTTCTTATTTCTTACAGCTCAGACTTCAAAGGTTAAGAGCGAAATTTTGTCCCTATTATTTCTTAGCTATAGATTTTTTTCATAATAAATAACTAACAATGAGATATTATAATGTTTAAAAGAAATAAACCTGCTTGACCCATCTCCTTGACTAGTTACAGACCACAACTTCACAGTCTTGTCCTTGCTGGCACTGATAAAAGAACTCTCATTGTCCATCACACATAGTGACCGAATGCTGCCCGTATGACCTTCATAGGGAAAAGTAACAAATGATTTTCATTTAGATAGATAGACAGAAAGATTGATAAATAAATAAACATATAGACAGATGTAAGTATAAAGATATATTTTGAATTTATAGGTGCTTTTATAATATGAAAAAAAAAGTTATGCCTCTCTCAAAAATGTTCAAGGCTACACTGATTTATATTAAACTGAATCATTATTCGATCTGCTAATCAACTTTAATAAGGTATTTGATTCACTGCACTGGTCAAATAAAATAAAATGCAATCACTGTATCAAAAAGTTGCAGTATTTATACGAGTTTATATGAGTTTACAGGTAAGTAGTTTAATAACATGTGTATCTTATAAAAAAGCATTTACGTGTTAGGCAAGTGTATAAGCACCAGGAAATTGTATTACTAGAAATATAAACAGAAAGTTTTGGACATCATAGTTTACAAGTTCAAGAAATAGAAATGTTAAACAAATTAATTTTAAAATGTACATAAACAACAACTAAAAAACAAAAACACCCCAAAACCACCACCAGTATATTTACCAACAAAAGTCTGTAGTTTTATTTGCTTGAAGTTAAACAGAGTATCACGTTCATGTAAACCTAAAACAAAGAAAAGAACAAATATAAAGATCAGTCTTCTAACACATTTTGATCTTTGACACAGAGTTTATTTGAAATATTTGCTCTTGTAACAAGCACAGTGTTGTTAAAAAATAAATGTTTGGATTTTCTGTCATATGAATAACAAATAATAAATACATAAAAGTAGGTTTAAAAGACAAAATGGTACATTTGCATTGGCTAAAATGACAAATGACTAATATGAGCCCTGAGCAGAAGCAATAATAATAATAATAATAGTACAACAACTGTTACTGCATCTTATCACTTTAAAATATATCATAACAGACCAACCTAGTTCATGTTCCCAGTATGCAAGCCAGTTCCCTTTAAGATGTCTCTGTTTCATATATTCCATCTCACAGCTGTACAACATTACAAGAAAAATATTTGTAATTATATGCAAGCTTCTGTTAATCAAAACATAATGGATTGTAAATAATAGTTTTAAATAAGTCACTCAGTTGTTTCAAAACAGAAGCTTCATTAGTTTTCTTGTTTCAGTATTTTGGACATCACTTTCAAAGTACTTTACCTATTTATTAAACATTATAAAAAATGTATATAATTTTATTCTCATTATTTATATCTTTGTTTGAGACATAAGAATGTACCTTTAGTTAAAACCATATAATCTCTTTATTTTTAAAGTTGTTTTTTTATAACCACCAATTGTTTTAAATGTTCTAACCATTTGACATCATCTGGATTGATTGCCAGAATTCCTGAATGTTTATACCCTCGACCAAACTGATGTGTTTCAATAACATCTGGACTGTCTTTTGTCAGCTGTATTCTGTTACCAACAATTTCCACATTCTTCCCTATAGCCCCAGTCACAGGCTCATCTTCATTATCTGTACAGGAATCTTCTGATTTTATGCCTGTAAAATATGAGTCAGTGAATGTTTTAATGCCACTGTAGCACAAAGAATAACACTGACTATTTATATTTAAACATTTTATCTGAATTACTGGTAGAGGACAAAGGGTCAAACAGTTCTTAAAACAGATGTATGTAGGTAAATAATTTTTGTAATATAACAGGAAGAAATAAGTTGACACATCTACTTTTTTTGCTGCATAAAATAAAAATATTTCTATAATATTTCATTAATTTATATTTAGTTGATATAATCTTTAAGAGAATATTTCTGTTAACATTTAATGTCCTGAAACTACAGATAGAATGAAAACAAAAATGATATCTTATTTCACAATCAGCCACTTGCTCATAAATCATTAAACCATGAATCTAACTTCTATGTCAGTAAATAATATAACCACCATGGGACCTTTAAATTATATCAAAAGATTTACATGCAAATTATCTGACGTTGTAAGTTGGGGTTTTATGTACAGCAATGAATATGGATGGATGTCATAAATGAACACATACCACTGCCATTCGTGTTATCTGAAGTTTCCTTTGTTTCTTTCTTACGATCTACTGACTGGTCTTGCTGAGCACACAGCTGTCTGATAAGGTCATCATTCTTCAAGTTTTGTTCCATGTGAATACTTAAAACCAAAATACATGCAGTTAGAATACATTCAAAGTAGCAAGAATGAAGGTGAATGCTTCAGAAAACTGAATACTTTCCCAGAAAGTCAACTTTTAAATCCAATACTTTATCTGATAAGATTAACAATTAAAATTTATTTTATTAACAATATTTTCAAACTAAAAAATATATCAAATGAGATCTACCTTCCAAATATTCTGCAGAGAGGTATGTATATTGCTTGAGCAAGTTCAGCAGTGAATACAGATGCTACTTCTTGCATTCCATTTTCTTTTGGGCCAGCCTTCAGTTCCTGGTTATCTTCTGTTTGAATGAGAAAAAATAAAAAAATAAAAATAAAAATAAATTTGAGATACCAAAGTAAAACATTTCTTATATTTATTATTAACAAAAAAAAATTACTAATAATAAAACATTAAAAATAAATCAAAGATTAACAGGTATACCAACCTTTCTGTTATTAAAAACAACAACAATAACAAACATAATCAAACATTCAACAAAATTTCAAATGACAGTTTTCTTGTTTTTTTTAAAGATTACAAACATTCCAAAATATTTTTAAAAGATCACTTACTTCCTACAACAAGAAACTTTAATCAACAGTTTGTTATTCATACCTCTGTCATCAATAGCTCCTAGAGAAGTAAGACTGTGGAACTTCGAAGTACTCTGTGACTTTCGTACTGAAGAATTTGGATCAGGGCTAAGACCACTGATGTAAACTGGGGTTCCAATCTTGTACTCCTGCGAAGTGGGATCCATCTTTATTGTCAGGTACGATTCTTCAGAATTAGTAATGCCTTCCCCACCTAGGTATATTGTCACTTAGTTAATATATTTTTCTAAACATACTTTATTAAATTAATATTGATTATCAACACAATACTGAAATAATTAACAAAAACAACAACAAAAATAATAAATAAACATGAACAAAAAATCACTTCTATATTTCTAACTGGATTTCATAAGAATGTTCTGACAGCAGTTATGAAAAGACTCCTAAGTAAATTGTTATTCTGTTTTAATGAAATGTTTTCCCCCCAATTAAACTTCTTAATCAAATATAAAAGCCATCATTTACAGTCAAACTTGTGTTTTATTAAGTTTTGATTTTGCAGGACAACCATTTGTGTTGACAGCCAACTTTGCTCAAGTCTGAAGTGAATCTCACACACATGTAACTGTTTATATATCTAAAACAAAATGAATATAAGGCATGAATAACACTAATGCAATGAAAATATTTGATTTTTAAATACCTGGAGATGTACCTGCTCCAATATCTGAACTTTGATCCCCATTAGTCAAATGTCCATAAACATGACTAAAGACTTCAAAAAGGTTTTGCATACACTGGCTTAGATGTATGCGAGTCATTTCAAAACCAAGTCTTAAACCAATAACATACACAGCATCAACGACTTTGTAACAGACAATGGATCGGACATAGCTTCCGCCAGGAAAAGAAACCGATGTATTTGTCACAAGTTTTATCACAGCCATTAGGCAGTTTTGAATTATAGTATCCTGAAATAACAAAGAGAAATCATTTTTAACAAACTGTTTAATGTGCAGTGCCTAATCTGTCACTTCTTCATAAAAAAATAAAACCCAATTTCTCCTTCTCAATAATAAGAACATCTAAATAACTGTGAAGATTTTAATTTCCATTCAATGAGCTTTGAATATAAATTTCAAATAACAATCATATACAAATAAAGACAAAATGATATTTAGTGTTTTAATGAGCATCTCAGTATTATAATTCAATTACTGAAATTCTTGTAATGATAATGGAAAAATCACCAGCTGTAATAATCAATCACTCAGTATTTCAGTCTAGTTTACCTCTATGTAGTCAAGTAATGCTTTGTCTGAAATGAATGGAATGATGTATTTTAACAATATCAAAGCTCCAAACAGCCCACTCTCTGATCGTTGTGTTAGTCGCCTCTGGGAGACAGAAACCTGAAAGTCATTGGAAAATTAAAATATTGAAATAATATCGGTTATTCAAATTATAAATCAAAGATAACATATGATAGAAAGATTGCAACCATATAAGTAACATATAATATATAGTTTCAGTCTTAAATTGTAGTAATAATCATCCTGGTTAAACAGTGTTTTCAGAATGTATTTTGTTTTGCTTATTCTATTAGTGTATTTTTGTTATTATTTTTGTTTTTTAAATTAATGAATTCCAGAAATATTAACACCTGTTACAACTAATAACTGCATTATATTATACCTTTTATTATATGTAATTTAATTTTTAAAAATGGATAATATTGAGGAGTGAAAATAATAGTTAAAATACTAATAAATAACTTCTTACCATATCTACAATGCACTGCAGATACTGTAATAAAATCACTTGTTCTCCATACAACAAGGCAACATGTCCCAAACACTCCAAAATTTTCTCTGCATTCTGATCTCCAACCACAAGTTTTGAAGATTTTAAACAATCATTTTCTAAAAATACAAAATAAAATAAACATTTTAAAATCTTATACATTAGAAAATATCATTGTTTCAGTAAGTTATAAATGTTTTGTCATCTGCAGGTGAATTAACATTATTTTTAAACTAAAATCACATTTATAAAGTTTCAGAAATATATTCTACTGGTTATATATAATGATTTAACAATTAATACTTAAAAAAATAAGCTATTTTGCACGAAACCATTTGCTTAAAATTGCGAAGATAATTTCACTGTATTTTAAGCTGCTTTAATATCATTTTATTTATAAAAAGAAGTAAAAAGATCTTTTAATAGAAAAACAAAAACAAATTTATGTCAACAAATACCTGAAATCTGAAGGACTTCCAACTGTTCATTTCCAAAATAACATAAAGCTAACATTCTAATTAAATTCTTTGAGAAATACTTGGCAGTCAGAACAGGGCCCAGTTTGCAACATAACCATTTGACACTTTCAGAAGCAATGTCTCGTATATTGAGGATATCAGCAGGACTGGAGGTGGAGAGGTTCAACATGATTAGATCATCAGTCTCACTTCGAACCATGTGACTTGTCATGTCAACTGATGTAACTGCTTTGTCACTGAGATCAGGACACTTTGAGGACACTGGTGAAGAATTTGAAGGAGATATATTACTAGATTCATTTGTATCGTGTTTTAATGATTTTGGATCCAGTTTTCCTGACAGGGTTGATGTATCAGGATTGGGACTGGAATCATCAAATACTGAACATTCTGCTGTTGAAGGTTCACCTGCAGATCCTGTTTCACTTTCTCCAGCAGAAACTGATCGAATTCTTGAGCTCCCAATAATATTTGATATGCTGTGAATGGACACTCTGTCAGATGCCGTAACCATTGGCTCAGTGTCAGAATCACCTTGAAGTGAATGTCTTTCACAACTCTCATCACTGACATTGGAACTCTGGCCTAAACTTCGCACATCCCCAGGTAGCAGATGATCCTGAGTAAGACCATCATCATTCAGTAGAATGCTGTCTGGAAATTCTTCTTCAATCTCATCCACATCCGCTGCAGTATTTTCTGTATTGTCTTCTTGAGCAGTGTCCCAAGAATAAGAATTATTCTCAGTCAAAGCTTCTGCACCTATGTTATCTGTTTCAGGCTCATCACTGACAACATGATCACTGGATAAATTGTCCTGGTTTGTTTTTGACCAAATCTCTGAATTCTCAGGAAACTCAGTAGTATCCTTGGACCAGAATTCTGTTTGTTCTGATAATTCTGCCTCTCCTTGAATCTCTTCCAACAACTCTTCTTGATAATATTTGCTAGGTAAAGAAAAGTCCTTGTAACCAGACACTGCTTCAACTAAAAGAGTGGAAAAGTTCAACAGGAACGTCTCAAGTCCAAGCCTGATTATAAGTTGCATAAGGAAGGTCCTGCTGTATAGTTTGGCATGTTTGGCTGTCAGATGTTCTCCAGCAAATAGTTTGATCAAATATGGCATAAATTTGGAAGTGGTTTCCTTGAAACCAAGTTCACGACTGACAATACCAAAAAGTGACCATGCAGCTTGCACTGTTGTGTTTTCATTGTTGTAGAGATCTTCTATATATGGCAAAACCAAATGCAGACCCTCAGAATCAAGTTTTCCTTGATACCGTGTAAGAAAGCGTTCTATTAGTGGAACTTTCTGTCGTTCAGTCTGTTTGATCAAGTTGGTCATTTCTGTCACAGATTTGTTACTGTTCTGAATATATTCCACTTCAAAATCCTTGCTCTTCAACTCACAAATACAAGCATGAAGGTCAATGAAATATCCTGGAAAGGGAAATATTCCTGAGTACAACTGAAGGAGCTGTGTGGGAGTTGGTGGGGGTAATCCAAGTGTTGTTATAGAAGGATAACTAAAGATGGGTGTCCCATTTGCTCCATCACAATTTATTTCCACTGTATGTATAAGGAAAGATGCAGCTTTTTGAAGAGGTCTGAAAAAAATACAAATAAACAGTTTAGTGGTTAATATTTTAAGAAATGCCTAAGGACATGACATTCACCTTTGATTTGAAACTAATAAATAAATGTTAATTTGATAATAAATTTAGATTCATTAAAAAAAAGAGGTTTACTTATACAGAAAATAATAGTCTTTAAATATAATTCACGATTATTAAAAAAATATATATTAAAATGAAAAAAACAAAAACACGTCAGATTTTCAAATTAAAAACTTGGTGGTTCTGAAATATAGTAACTGGATTGCAAAAATTTATATAAAAGAAAATAGTTTTGGTAACTCAAGTGTGTTGATAAAGAAACTTCTTACCTTGGTAGTTCCATGAAGTCTGCAGAAGACAAGCGTTTGATATTTTGGTATCTGGAAGCCAGAGATGGTGTGGAATCCTGCATCATTAGCTTGGGTGCCAGAAACATCTCACACATAAGACAAGCAAATCTAAGCACATCTTCTGTGACAATACAGGTGTGTTCAGGTACAATTGCATCTGCCTGATATTAATAAAATAGTAATTTCATGATAATGACACATAGTTACGATAGTACTATTTATTATTTTTTTTATACAATTTAAAAATTAAATATTGTAAATATATTTTTTTAAATGAAAAGCTTATACAACAAAAAAAAAATTAAAAATTGAAAATAAAAATGTAAAGAAACTTCAGTTTTTTAATTAACTATTTTCTATTCATTTCTAGAAAACAAACTGTAAATAAAGTTTTGATTTATTTTAGTTTTGTATTCTACTTTTATAAAATGTAATTTTTCTTTCTTATTTACTGTTCTTGTTCTTCTTTATTCAAATTAATTGATACTTCAGATGTCACAAATATCTGCCTAGTTTAACATTTGATTTAAATATTTTAACAACTGGAAACAAAATTTTCAAAAGCCACACACATAAGATGCACACATATTTATACCTTTTTAGCTGGCTCAACATTTGCTAACATACTTCTTGTCAAAAAATTATTCTGTGCTTCACAGTGTTCAAGTTCAGCTGTTGGTTGAAAACTTTTAGGAAGGTGAATGGTTGCATTGTCTGGTCTTGTCTGATCCAATGGCTCAAAACTGCCAAGAAAACTAAAACATATTCAAAAATTTGATTAGACCTGTGATAGCAAGGTTTATTAATAATGTGTGATGAAAAGGAAACTAACAGTTTTTATCTATGTATAATTACAGTGAATATAAATACGGTTCATGCAAGACAATGACATGGGCAAAATAATCATCCTTTTGTGTTGAACCTTTATTTTTTTATTTTTTTAAAGTATATCACTTGGAAGTTTTGGTACATTTTGCCTCCTTTCATTTTGTTCAGTGATCATATTTTGAGATCGCCCAGTGGACCTCCATTATTTCTGTCAAATTATATTTATTAATAAATCACTGGGGAAAAACAAACTTTCATTGTTATTCTACATCTGTTATGTATAGCTTTATAAACACAAGGGACTGAATAAATAAATCACAAACAAAAATAAAATGCTGAACCTAATGCTGCTGATGTTTTGAGTTTCACTGATTTCAACCACAAAGAAACTGCTGCAAAGATCATTAATAGGCCTTACTTATTTCTCTGTGAGGCTTACTGCAATTTTTTAATGATAATAAACAACGTTTTTTTAAACTTGCATACAAATTAAATTAATTGAGATTGACATGATAAATAACTGTACATAATTACAGTAAAGATTTAAATTTACAAACCTATTCAAGAGGGAGTCTGAGGATCAAAGTAGTAGTAATGAAGTAATTGTCAACAAACATCAGAATAAAATGTTTTGTTTCACATGATAATTAAGAATAAAAAAAGAGAGAGAGAGAAAGAGAATGAAAAATGAATGTCCAAATGTTAGTTATGTTACATTTACTAATTAACAATTTTCTTCTACTATTAATGTTGTTTAAGTTTAATAATATCAAGTTATTTATTTAATATTTCTTCAGTTTCCATAAATACCTAAACTGCATAAAACAAATAAATACAGGCTTAGTGGTATAAAAAAAAAAAATAACAAAACATAACAACAACAACAAAAATCTGTAATAATAATAAAAGAAAATTTGAATGATATTTGATTTAATAATATCAAAATATTTACTGCTCCTCTTTCAAACTTTTGGTCATATGCAGCTCTTCCATCAACATCATGGCTGTTCACTACTAGAATAATAATAAAATAAAATAAAAACAAATGTTTCCCAGATTTAAAATGATTTACCTTAACTCAGTTGATTTAGCTTCAGCATCTTCCATTGAAATTCCAATCCCTGTCAACTGAAGTTAGAAAATATAATACCATAGACATAAGAACACATACATGAAAGCATTTTCATAAGGATGTTATCATTCTAAAAACAATAAAGATGTAAAGAACAGAAAATCATAGTGAGATTAATCCAACAAAATACACCAAACCCCCTTAAAAAACAACAACAAAAAACAACAAACAATGCTTACATTTATGAAGACAAATAAAATAGTTATTTTGTTTTTGGATAGGGTGTATCAAATGGTTATAATTTATAAAGACTGAGACCAAATCCCCAGAACAACCCATTAACAGTAAATTATTCCTTTGTATTTAATAATAATTTCAAAACAAACCTGTGAACTGAGAATTTCCCTTGTTACTTTTGGTGGGTGTGGGTGACAGAAAGATGTTAGTGGCAGTCTATGGGGGTGAGGCTGTGAGAACAGCTGAACAACCCCATGTCGTGTCATGGTTTTGTGTTGGTCTACAAGCTGGAGGTAAACATTCTTTGATTTGACAGCAGCATTACCAGTTAGCTATAGAAATACAAAGAGTAAAACAAAAATCATAACTATTTTCTAGTTGAGCCAATGTATATTTGTTAATACCAATGACTGCAAATAATTGATTCTATTTACAGCTAAAATAATTAATTTTATTCAAAAAGGTGAATTAAACTATACTTCATTCATTAACTAAAGGATATATATATTAAAATAATTTTTGGTACATTTCATCTTATCTAACAAATGTAACAAACAAAAATAATAGATGACATATTTAATATCTCAAAAAACACAATACCTTGTATCCAAAAGTGAGATCAATCCAGTGATGCAGTGATTCAGAGATCTTCTCACTCTCCAACAGAGAGATATGTTTTATGATGAACTCCTGTGTTGAGCTGCACCAGCCAGGGATTTCTAAGTCAGGCAGATCATCATGGACAGAGACAAAGATATTGGGGTCAGTGAAAAACTCTGGAATGCACTCATCTGGTGTCCATTCCTGAAGTCTCACAATACTGCTGGGATACTCATGTGGAACCCAGTTGGTTCTAACGTGGGAACACAAAACTGATTTGGGAGTCCGTCTGGCTTTGTAGACATAGTAGGTGATGTCTGACAGAACATCTGAGACATGATGAGGAATGTCAGTTCCGTCATCACCCAGCAAAGACATCGTACTAAAAGTCAAGTCTAGCTGTCCATCTCCTTTGTTCAGTCGGAACTTGGACATTGTGAGATCTCGGAAATTGCCATCTGGAGAGGTGAAGTCCATTATCCATGGTAAAACTGGATGATTGTTTGGGTCACCCATTTTTCGTCCTGCCAAATGGTTCAGAATCATTAGGTATTTGAAATTGCTGATTTGTCTGTTGACCCAGTTTTTCACAACATCAGCAAGATCATGCACTTCAAACTGCTGATAATGACATTTGTTAAGAAACTCCTGTGCATTCCGCAAACACTGTTCACCTTCTGTAAGTAATTCAGGACCCCCTGAATCATGTCTCAGAACTCGGGATAAAAATATATTGTTCTTTTTAGTGAAATCTTTTTTTGCATCATGGTTTGATCCCTGAGAATTGGAATGGTTACCTGATGGAGATGATGTCAGTAACACATTCTTTTTTGATGTTTCTGATTTACAAATCTGTTTGGCTGGCTTAATCAGTTTAGAATCTGCTATCAGAGTTTTTTGATCAGAATTAATTTTCTGTTCACTAAGCATTACACTGTGCAGGTGAGGTACACTGACATACGCCCACAAATTCTTGTCCAGCATTACATTGTGCATAGTTATATTTCCAATAGACAAACCATTTTCGTGAAATGTTTTCATTGCCTGAAGAATCTGATACAATATAAACAGTGTGTGAGCATTTGATGAGTTCAGTATTGCTGGGCTAAATGATACAATGTCACTGAGACTGTATGAAAGACTAGGCTGTATTAAAAAGTAATGACTAGAAGACTCAACAAAAGCTTTGGTTGGAACGACGTTATACCACCCACATTTATTAACCTTTTTGTTGTCATTCAACACAGCTGATGAAGCAGCATCATCCAAATTGATGTAGACATCAGGTAACATTCTCCACATATATTTCTTAAAGACCACAAAATGCTGAAAAACACAAACAATAACAACATGAACTGTGTATAATATCCATTGCTTTTTAATCTTATTTTTAAATTTAACTATGTCAAATCACTTTTTGGAACAGAAGAACTCATTTATTAATTTGGAATAAACACTTCCAAATTTCTTAAAACCACATTGAATCATCTCCCATGCATCAAGAAACATCCACTTATAAACAGATTAGAAAAGATTTTATTTTTGTACTATAACGATACAATTTTTGTTTGTTTAGCACATTGATTAACTGAATCACACCATATCAATAATTATAAAACAGCATCTGACACAAATAAAAGGTATTCTTTACCGTTTAAAAAGACATTTTAAAATACATTAGCTAAAACATGACAGTAATAAAAAAAATATATTAGAATATTAATAAATGAGAAATATAATTAAAATATGTTGGCTACCTCCTCTCCACAATGTAGTTCAGTTGGCACATGATCTTTCTTAAATTTTCTATATGCTGCATGCCACTGGTTGCGAAAATTTTCTTGTGATGTTGTAGCCAAGTATTCAATCAGACTTCTAGCACATTCAGTAGGGTAAAGGGGCCCATCACGTAAACTAAAATAAATATACAATTATATTATTCATTACATGTTCTTTTTTCTTTTTTTACATTCTCATACATTTTTAATGTTCCAGAAACTATTTCTGAAAATGGAGGGCCAATCAATCATTTTTAATAAAAACTGATATTAAATAAATGTTTATGTACAGAAACAAGAGCATGTCTGTTTGAGTGCCTGTGTGACTACGTGGGAAATTTAAAACAGAAAATAAAACAAAAATGTTCTAAAATGGGGGAGTGGGATATTTATCAATTACTGCTATTTATTTTACCTCTGCACTTTTTCTGTGATCTTTGGCACAATTTTAACACTAATTTTCTTCCACTGTTCAGGCACTGTCAGACAGGTGCCAGCCAATAACTGCTCAGCCTGAGTTTGTTGTATAACATCCAGAGCCTGGAGTAGCTTTACCTTTCCCTGACAACATTGTTTCCACCAGTCTTGTGAAACCTGTAAATAAATATTCATTAATTATTACTTCTTTTACTTTAGTTTTACTCAGTGAAGAATTTTAAAAAAAGATAAAAAAAAGTTTAAAGGTTCAGTTTCTACATCATCTATGCAATGGACTGAAGGTTATCATTTTTATCATGTGGTTATCTGGTAAGAGCAGATAACATCAGATAAAAATAACTGTTAAAAGGAAGCTCAATTAGATTCTGCTTTTAAGAAATGCAAAATAATTATTATTTCAATATTCATTAACAATACAGCTCTATACAGAAGTCTCATAACTACATATTTTAAAAAATTCATTAACTTTACTCGTAAACCAGAGTATACTATTCATGATTATCGATTTCCCATTTAAGCTAATATATACCACTAATGATATACACAGTTTATTAAAAGTAAGGGTATGTGCTCAACTTTCTGTGGGTTGATGTATATATAATATAAAATATAACATCTTTCACTGTATTCATGAACAGATTAGTAGTCTTAAATATGTAACATATGGCATTATTAACTGTACAAGAATGCATTGTGATTCCATTATTAACCATCCTCTTATAATTTACAGAGGATAATGAAAACCATTATTTCAGTTAAATATTATAAACTTTTAACAAATAGTTATTAAAATCATTAATATTTAACAAAAAGAAAAAAAAGAGTCATTAATAATATTACTTTTTCTTATCTATGTTACTTTAATAATATACATTAGTTTTAAAGTATACTACTCTGTATTATAATGTATTTGTGTAATTTGGAAGCATAATGAATATAATAAAGAGAATTCATTTAAAGGTTTTGACGCTTGCTAATTAATTTATACAGATTATGCTGATACACAATAAAACATAATACATAGTGGTTTGCTTTCACTGAAGCTGGCTTATATTTATTGGCTTATATTTATTGGCTTAAGAAATGATCAATAACACAGTAAATGAGTATATTCATTTACAAAAAAACCCCACACATTAATAGCAGTGAAAATAATATTAATGTTTTCAAAATACATACGAACCTTTTGATTTAATATTTTATAAACCATACAACTAAAGTGAAATAGCAGTTTAATAGGAGCAACATGAAATAAACCTTTGTCTATGTGCAGTGGCTGTTTTATTTATTAATTTTAAATGTTAAAAATTTATTAATCGCATCTCTTTGTGCAAATGGAAAAGCAATACGATATAATAAAACAAATTTTCCGGGAAAAGTCACGAACTTACAATGCAGACGACTCGGTCTGGTGACAGAAAATTGCACTGATGTCGAGGGATACATAGATTTTCGGAAACTAAAGAAAGTAAATCCATCATCTCAATATGTCTATCTTGGATTTAGATTCAAAGTTGAAAACAGTTACGTCGAAACAATGACAAATTTGTGAATTCGAACATGTTTATAGTGGGTGGGAAAACTTTCGACAAGATTTCAGACAAGAGTAGATAACTCTTGATCATCGCCTTCAGTTCACTCTGAAAATAAACTATGTACTCTCTCTCTCTCTCTCTCTCTCTCTCTCTCTCTCTCTCTCTCTCTCTCTCTCTCTCTCTCTTGCATTGGTTAGGCATTAGTGAGGAAAATGTATTGTAAGCCTTAACATCATATTTTAGTTTAAATGAAACGATTTTGATTAATTTTCAATATTCCTTTCCTTACCTACATTGGCTACAGGTATTAAAAATGTTTAATTTTGAAATACCAGCTCTTGAGATTGCGTCATATGTGCCTTGACGTCATGTAAGCTTCTGAGTTTTGCAATCAGATGATTTACTGGCCATTGCTATGCTTGTTGTTTAATCGTCTAAATTTTAACAGAAGTCCCTCCATATGCCATACGTGCTTTATAAAAAAAAAAAAAAAAAAAAAAGTAATAATAATAATAAAAATAATTAAAGTATTTTTAAAATTATTTATTTATTTTCTTCTTCTTCTTCTTCTTCTTATTATTATTATTTTTTTTTTTTTCTTATCCTAATGACACAAATATCAGGAATGTCAGTCCTAATTTCCTTGAAAGTTACTGTACATTCTCTCAAAGATAGATGACGCCCGCTTTAAGACACTGACTTGCAAAGGTTTAGTGATGTACGGGGCCAGTTCCTTGACTGTTTGTCCCCAAGATTCATATACAGGGTCCAGTACTGAGAAATATAAAAACAGATGAAATAATTATTTTTTTATTTTTATTTTTTTAAATTCATATTAAATATAGAGCAGCCACATTAATTAATTTCGGTGCCCCAAATGAGATCTGTCAGAAAATACTTGAACTACTTCATGGTTAGATCAGTTGATTAAGGCCAAGTTAGTTAGTCAGTCAGTCTTGTGACATGGAAGACCTCAAATATGTTTTTGTTAATTTCAGCTTTTTCAGATTGAAAATACAAGAGTAAATAGTAATCTGTATTAAAACATAGGCCCATATTCACAGTACTCGTAGAGCAGATTGTACAACAAAGTTAACAGTTAATTTCAAATTTCAAAACATGTATCCTCACTCTTTCACTAGATCCTTCTGCAATTGATGCCTGAGGCCTTTGTTTCCATTGTCCCCTTTCTGCACGTCACTGCTTTAACTCCAACAATAAGACGGGTTTCAGAGGATAAGGGATAGGATTCATGCACTGTCCTCCAGCAGACATAACTAAACCTCTGGAAAACATTCAAGTACAAAATGAAATAAACATGACACAGAGAACGGCTCAGCTAAAATTTAATATCTAATTAGCAGTAAAGTACTGGAAATATGAAAGTTCTTGAATAATTAAATGCAAATTCGTTTTATTTTCAGACTATCGTTTCTAGTTGATGTGTATGTTAATTTCGTAACAGCTGTTATCAGTTATAAAACTGGTTAACTATGAACAGACACAGAAACACACACACACCTAGAGAGAGAGAGAGAGAGAGAGAGAGAGAGAGAGAGAGAGAGAGAGAGAGAGAGAGAGAGAGAGAGCAAAAAAACAACAACCCAATGCTATTATTATTAATTTTTTTTATTGGAGATTCTTATTTATTGTCTGATTAGGATCTTTTATGACTGATTACTAATAAAATTGTTAATTCAATTTCTTTAAAAGTGTGATATGCAGCAAACGTCATAAAATAATATATGTGGAAATTACGTTTTAAGTTAAATACGTACACTCGTACGAAATATGAAAAAAAAAAAAAAAAAGAAGAAGAAGAAAGCCAAATTACAAGAAGGAAGGTTTGTCTTTTGAGTTTTTGCATGTCTGTGTGTGTATGTTCAGTATAAACAGAACAGATTCATTGCATTGTGCACTTCTCTTTAAATGTCATTGATTGACGCAATCCAGTGGTAACGTAGATGTGGTATGACTAAAGTTATGTAACCACATAGGATATCACCTGTCTCAAGAAGAACTTCAGGAAGCCCCAAAAGCACGATATCGATTACGCATCGCACGCATTCAACGCGAGCTAACCAACTCTGCAGCAGACAGGTTACGGCTGTCTCGTGACCATACTCAGAGCAATGCAAGTAAAAATCTTTCGACGACAGTGGAACTCGAAAAGGAATGTACGGGAATAGGAACACTCTGTAGAATCAATCGATCTATATCGCCTCGAGATCAAGAGAAAAGAAAAATACAAACTCGTTTTCAGATCTGATAGAACCAAAGGCAACAGTTCCTGAAAGTGAAAACCATTAAACATGGCGGACCCCGCCGAAGGTGGAGGGTCGGAACAAGATGATATTTCATTTCTAAGAACGGTAAGTAATTTGATGTATTATGTATGACACTTTGTTGTATTTATTCTGTTACAGACATTATTGATTTTTCTTTTGGTTTATGAGCGAACAGGAAAAGTATCGGAACGCGTGTATCACTGCCTGTTACACTGCCAAGGTGAACCAAAACTTCGATTATCAATTTAACGTATCACGGCGGTTCTAAGAAGTATGCACGTGTAGTGAGTGCACGCTGATGATTTACCGTTGTATTCTGTTATTAGTAACTGATGTTTTATTACGACAATATATCATTTGGAGAAAGTAGACTGTTTGCCTGATAGTATTAATGTTTTGAATTTACCGCCAGCTGTTACTGTATTAAACAAACGTTTGATTAAATTTTCTTTATGGTTATTATTAACTGTACACTAATTCGTCAGTAGTACTGCTTTCAGAAAAGAAAAAAATAACGACAGAAAACAGTATGGAATCACTTGATAACCACCCCCATATACAATTTTTTTTTTTTAGTTTTATTGTTTGGTTTTTAATAATAATAATAATAATAATAATAATAATAATAATAATAATAATTGTTTTTCCATTTGTATATTGAACATATATATAGAAGCTTCCAATAATGTCATCCATTGTTCTAACTTACATTAACATTTGTAAACATTACTGTATATTGTTATAAACAATGTCATATTTATTCAGAAATTAAAAAATATTTTATTTATTGTCAGTACAAGAATTCTTGTTGTTTTAATAATATTATAAACTGCAAAATATTCTATATTTACAAGAAAAATTGTTAAAATGCAGCAAAAATTCTTTCAGATATGTTAATAAATATATTGTAAATGTATAATCAAAGTTCTTGTGAAAATGATTATTGATTGTTAGGTTGTAGTATCAATTTTCAGTTTCTTAATACAAAAAAAAAAAAAATATGGAATATCTTGAGTAAAATACAAAATACTAAATTCATATACTTATGTAGTTTGGATTCCTAATCCTAAAATGATGTCATATATATGTGTGTTAGTCTTCATATGTATATATCTATCTGACTGAAATTCTGTGTGTGTATATGAGAAAGTGTATGTGTATTTGTGATGCAATTCCTGCACATATAATATTTATTAATGTACTTCCCATTTTATGTTTATTAATAGCCTAATTACTGATTAATATTTTATTCCACTTATGGAAATAAATGCTTAACATATGTTACTTGTTTTTCAATATACACTAGAATCAAACCTTCCCAAATTACTAGAATAAATTCTGTAGTTTATGAATATAAGAAAGAGTCATACCTTTGTCCACAGACTTGCAGACTTTTCTCAAAATAACCAATAAAATATATCAAAGACCTTTCCAAAATTAGCCTCAATCCTTTTAGCTAGCTTTATGTTAATTTCAGCAGACGTAATTGTTTTTTCCTTTTTTTGTTTGTTTGTTTATTTATTTTTTAAAGACGGATCCCTATTTCATAACTTTAAAATTTACATCAGCAGTAATAAAATAGAAAAACAAAAAAGTCATCATTCATTAAAGTACATTTGTTGTAAAGGTCTCTTACATAGGAGACTGACACAAAAATCAATGGTCAGTTAAATAAATAATAACTGTCCACAGATGCCTGTAGACTTTCATTTAGTATTTGTGAAAATAATCATCTGATTAGTTTGCTTTCACAGATGAGAAAATCTTTTGTACGGTAAAATGCATGTAATCCAGCTGACATATATGTATGTGGTATAGAATAAAATATCAGATTCGATTAGTATTGTGGAATTCCAGGTGATACATGGCACTGGTTGTTCATCACAGGACATATTTTGAATTATTATGTATGACCTATTATACATCTTAGGTCATTTGCTATTTTTGAATTTCTAAAATTATATTTGAATTTTTTTTTTATTAAAAATATTATACCTAATAATATCAGGTAATAATAAATAACTTAATATCACCAATAAAGGTCAGTTTTTAATTATATTTTAATACTTTTGCATATCAGTAGCATCATCAAAAATATGTATAATGTATTCAGTCACTTAATAAGTTAAAACTGTTTGAAATGAACAATATTTCTGTAAAAGAATTGCTAAACAGCAGAAATTTCTAGTGTCACTGACATTAGCCAATTTACAGCACAACCAGTTAAAACATAATGTTTATCTTATTACCCAAGAGCCTCATGTAAGAGACATTCACATTAAGAATCTGAAATTAAGAACGTTCTTATCCATGTTAACACAGTGATTTCATGGCAACTACATTATATTGTGTGGTACAGTCTTAAGACAGTTCTGAACAATGTCAAGATGTAATGTTAACTCCAGCATATCCACAATCTGTACCTATTTATAACTAGCAAATACCAGAAACATTGCTACATATTCACATCACGATAAGGATACATTTATTTTGGAAAATATTTTTTCATTTATGAGTTACATATTATGATAACATTACCAGTTCAAATTAGAAATATTTGGTCATTATTTTTATTTTGTGTTAATAACTTTTGTATGGATGTTACATCATTAATATTATTCAAATAATGATAATTCTTCTTAGACTGTTAAATGGAAACCACAGTTCATACATTTGTTTAATTTACTTCTAATGATATTATTGTCGAATCCAAAAGTGGGGTAATTGTAATTTGAAATAGAATTGTTGTCTGTGTACATAATATATATTGTTTTGATATGACTGACTTTTATTGTTAATTCTGTTAACTGATTTTGTTTTCTTTTATGATGTTTATTTATTAATTAAAAAACACTTTATGCTGATTTGAATAATATTATAAGTTGACATCATATATTCTTTGTTGAATCAAATGGTATCCTCAGCACAAACACAGAGACTTATATGGACATTAATATATATGTGTACATGCATACGTACATAGACACACATACACACATACATGCACACATATACACATACATACACAATAAACAAATAAACATGTCTGCATGGAATAGAATTTTCTGCATTAAAGTGTTTTCAAGCACACATACATGATATCCAGAATAACACACATAATGGAATGCTCCCATACGTAATTAATAATGTGTGTTTCTGAGTATATCCTTTCTGGCACCAGATCCACTCTGCCAGTGTTTTGCTGTCCAACTTCATATAACTGTTCTTAATTGTATCTCAAAGTGCAATAAGTATCTGTCTCTTGTGGTTATTCATTCCAGACACCTGCCATGCTGGTAATATTTCATTAAAAGCCTGCTTTAGTTGGTAGCAAATTCAGCCCTGATCATAGAAGCACAGTGGTCCATCCAGAATTAATGTTGGCTGGAATAGGTTCTCATCGATAAATCATATGAAACAGTTTTTTAAAATACAATTAAGAAATTAACTGACTATGTGAAATATGCTTGCTTCCCATGATGGTTTAAGTACACCTGTGCAGGGTTAGAACAGATTTAGTGCATCTATCTATTAGTCTGAATTGTGTGTTAGTATGTTATAGAAGATTTAGGACACATTTCCAAAAGGCTGGGTTGTTTTACAAAGTATGTTAGAACATGTTTTAATACATCTGTCCACAAATATGAGTTGTGTTTTGAAGTGGTTTTATGTTAGAGAAGTTCCTGCACATCTGTCAAGTATTCTGGGTTCTCTGTTCTGGAATATTAGTATGTTAAAAGAATAGTTAGAGTGAAGAAAGGCTATGTTAATCTGCAATTAACTATGGGTAGGATGTGATTTGATAATCTCTGTTTTTTTAAATTTCTGTCAGTGTATAGAAAACTGTAAAATATGTCTGCCAGCATCCCTGTTGTAGCAGCACTATTATATTTTGTTCCATGTGAACTGTGTATAATTTTTCAGTAGTAGCTTTTCAAAATGTTATGGTTCCCTTTTTGTCATGGACCCCCCCTTGTCAGAAAAGCTGGATCCACCCTAGAATCTACCATTCTTAAGGCTGACATCTTAACCATTGTCAAAACATCACTTGTAAACAATATATTTAATTGGTGTTTTATAAAATGTACAGATAATAATGATAAAAAAAAGAAATTCCATCTTTTCTTTCTCTTCCTCTGTGACATCTTTGGGTATGAATTTCTCTTTCTGTCTATCTATCTATGTTAGTACAGAAACATCAAATTGCAAATAAAAATGGGTATAAAATCTGAACTAAAAACATAATTTTAAATAGTAGATGTATGCAGTTGTATTGATTACTTATTTATTTGTTGGTTAAGAATTACACAGCAACATATGCTTAACACCAGATTGGAATGTAACTCAATTTACTATTCTATTATGTATGATGGGTGGCAAGATGGTTTTCTCTATGGACTTACAGCCATTTCTCATTTCTAGCCTGTTCAGTGTCAGGTTGGATAGTCTTCAGAAAACCCGTATTTCATTTTATTAATTGATATTATCTCTTTAAACAGACAGTTGCTGGAATTTTTATATACAAATGTCCATGTCAGTGCCATAAAATATAACAGTAAATACAAAATGTTGTATGTTGTTAGTTTTCTGTGTTTTTTTTTTTTTTTTTTTTTTTTAATATCTATTTTGTATGAAAATATACAGTGGCAAATACATATTCCCAACTTGAGATGATGATAATAATAACATAATAATAATAAAGAAGTGATGATAATAATAAGATTAATAATAATAATAATAATAATAATAATAATAATAATAATAATAATAAAATGCCGATGATGATAAAAAGTAAAATTAGCAAAAATTGTCTTTCATTGTAAATCCTATAGAAATAGAAATGTTAGAGACAAATTATAGGTATCAACACATATTGCTTTAGATTATTAATATTTAAATATTGTAATCCAAAACTAATGGATTTACAAGCGCAAATTGTAATTTAGCATTTTAGAAATAGGTGAGAAAAAAAGCTTAAACACAGGGTTTTGTAATTTTTGGGCATTTATCACTATGATCATACATATCTTATTCATTCTATTTCCTGTGTTTTTTTATTTCCTTTTATGCAACACAGAGATAGATACAAACAATACATATACAACACAAAATATATAAAACATAAACACCATAATCACATAAATATGTAATACACTACAGAGATAACACATAACCCACACATAGACTAAGATATAAAACAGACACAAAATAACATATGCACACAACCCATACACTCTTGCACATAATACCCATACACAGTCACACACAAATATATATATATATACACACACACGAACAAAAAGATAATAATACAACATATGAAGAGAAAAATTTAAAAGATATGTATTTAATTTGAATTTCATGTCTTTCTTGCTGTTTGCTGTTTGCACTATTACACAAATAATATATAACAGTTCAGTTCATACCAACACATGCATAATATAATTTGGAAGTAAATATTCGTAGGTCAGAAACATCTTCACCCAGACAGGCTTTATGGCTTGTAGACTTTTGCCTTTCTGCTTTAACAATGTACATAATGACCTTCCTGTACTGGACATAAGCCAGCATTTCTCACACAAGCATCCTGTCATTTAAATTGGATCCACTTGTACTGGTAGAAACATCTACGGTTGAACTTTCTCCAAGATGTATCACAGGTATGTTGTTGCCATGGAGAGTGATCAAGGAGCCATGGTAACCAGTAAAGAAGATTCTGGCAACAGGATGAAATTGTAGGAGTCTTGTATGTTAGTCATGTGCTCAGGGTGCCAATATTTAGCTGTTGCTCAAAACAAACAGATGTTAAGTCTATTACATGTTCAGTTATTAGAACTAAATGGGAGATTTCACCAGACTTGTTTATAATAAACACAGTATCATATTTAGCTAGCATATATGTATATGTCTTTGTCTGTATAATTACATTACATACATGCATTGACATATACATAAATACATTCATAGCCAGAAACACACATACATAAATATATGCAGACCTACATATATGTATGTACATTACATTCATACACATATGTACACACACACACACACACACACACACACACACACACAGAGAGAGAGAAACATACAGACATATCACAAAACACATGTACATCACTGTAAACATAATTTTTAAAATTACATGGCTGTTGTTGTTTGAAAGATTCTAGATAAGTTCAGGTCATGTAGTATGCACTGAACTGTAAACTTCAGCAAAGAAAGTCTTATCCATAACAGCTGCATCTGTATCATCACAGAAATTATGTCTTACACGACTCCATGAGTCACTCTTTTTATGAAAATACACATAACTCCGGTGAAACATAAACCTGCCATTATACCAGTTTTTTTCTTTTTTCCTTTGTTGTCTTTTTTCTATTCTGATTGTTTGCATTAGGTCGAGCATTGTATTAGAATATCCACATTATTAAATAGTGCTATAAAATAATAACAACAACAACAACAAAAACAAATATAGTACAATAACAATAATAATAATGATGATGATGATGATGATGATGATGATATAATAATAATAATAATAATAACAATAATAGTAATAATGATAATGATAATAATAGGTGGTAGTTTAATTGTTAGAACACTGTTAAGAGACATAGCAAATTGGTGATATGTCCAAACTTTTTCAGATTTGCATTTATATTTTGAAAAAGATAAAGATAATTCCTTGAAATCAATCCAAGAAGAAAGATGCACAAAAAATTAGAAAAAAATGGAAAAAAGATAAAATAACTGAAATAATAATCTAAAAATTACTAATGTTATGTACTTATATTAAAAAAGATATGAAATACTAACATGTACCTGTATTCACAATTTGGAATATAAACTGGTAACTATATTACAGATCAAAACTACATGATAAATGTGTTTTATAACAATTTTCAGGAAACTTAATATTGAGCTAATCTCTTACACAGAATAACTTGACAAGACACAGGTTTATATCTTTGTGGGTATATACTGTTACAAGACTTACATCATCAGAAAAGAATGCAGATGCTTTAATCAGACAAAATAGTTTAATAAATTCATTTATTTAATTTATTGTTTTGACTGTGTGTGCATTATCTTTAAGTTGAAACGTAACTATATCCTGCCAAACCCCTCCAAGTTTTCATTTCTCTTTTCTGCATCATTTTTTAAATATAATTTATTTTGCACCATTGGTTATTTTTGTATCTATCGCTAATATGTGTGACTTATCTCTCGCTATCATTAACTTTTATATTCAGTATACTGAGCAGAAAAAGTAAAGCTAGAACAATGAAACAAAAAGAAAATTATTGCAAAGGATCTGTATATTTTAAGTTGAAATTAGGTTTTAATTTTTTACTTGTCTGTATTTTGTTTAGCTGTGTAGTGATTATAATGTAAACATTTTTAATAATGATAATTATGCAACAATTTTTTTAAAAACATTACAGTACATACCTTTGAGATACCAGTTTGGAAATGTTATAACTTTCTTATGTTAATGAATATTTATATTTTCACCAGTTTGAAAAAAAATAACAATAAGTATACAAACAAGCAAGCAAATAAACAAACAAACAAATAAATAAATAAATAATAAATGATCTAGGCTGCATTTTTAAATACATTGATTCACTTAATCATAAAATGTCTGAAAAAATGGTCCTTTCTTCCAACGTATCTCAGATACTTATGTTTCACATTTTATATTCCAAGCTGAAACACTGATGTTAATAATGATGATAAAGATAATATGACCAAATATATTTTATATTTTAAACTGTGAGTAGTGTAAATGGATTCATCTTCAGAAATGTAACATAATGAAATATATATTTTATACAGGCAGTGCCAGTAATGTATTGTCATTGATAAACCTGTTATTTTTTGCCAAGCACTGTTTTTTCTTAATGACATAAGTGGCATATTTTAATAAGTGAAACTGCTGTTATAAATTCTTTTCTTTTTTCTTTTTTTTTTTTTTTCCAGAAAAATATTAATTTCTCCCTTTGTTTATATTTTTTTACAAAAATTAAAATACTTTTCTTTTTTTGGCTGAGTATATGCTTCTTCATTACTTTTTTTTTATCACTGCTGGTGGAGCCAGAAACAAGACTCTCTTGGTTTGTTAATATTCCATGTTTAGTCAGATGATGTGAACTTGAAACATGTGGATGTGAAACATATGCAGTTAGGTATAGGGATGGGCAATGCTGTATGATGCAGGTGTTACATTCTAATACAGTTCCACCTTTGTCATTAGGTTTCATTGTGTTTATTCAGAATCTGTTCAGGTATTTGTTTATATCTGAATATTTGTCATTATCCAGTATATTTGTTTATTTCTGAATATTTTACTGTTATCCTGTGTTTAACTATTAATGCCAGATTCTATAACAACTTACTTCAAAAAAGGATTGTGGATCATATATTTGCATCAAAGAGAACGAAAGAAGTAATGATGTATTAAAATTGGAAGAACTGGACAAATGTTATGACATCTTTTAAGACGGTTTATGAGTGGGTTATTTGTTTTATTTTTATATAAATGTTTTTAGCTTGTTTTGTGACTGTTTTTATTAGTAAAATTCTTTAACATTAGGAGAACTGGACACTTTTTGTTAAAAGACATTGTTTGATGACTTTTATTTGAAAGAGAGTTTAACATTATAATACTGGATATAATTATTTCACTACATTGTTAAAAGAATTTGTATGATGGCTGATTTGTACTGTATGTTTCTTTGAAATAATTCCTGTTCTATTTTTTAAATATTAAACTGTTGCGGCTTTAAAATGAAAGCCAACATTTCATCACAAAGTGCTAATGAAACAATGAGCTAATCCTACAGAAACATGATTAAAACAGATTTTGTGACTGAAGCTGTTGTTTTGCATCATCAAATTATAATTCATTTGATTTGCAGATTTCCCTAAAGATTTCTTTTCTTCAGCAGTGACTTAATAATTGAAAAAAATAAATAAAACATCATCATAATGGAATGGAAATGAAAAGCTGATTTTTTAATTTAATTTTTTATATTTTTGTCTGCTTGTTTACATTGACATCACAGAAATGTGAACAAGCTCAAGTTGATGCTGTACACAAGTTAACATCGTATTGGATAATTCATGTCAAGTGTGAAGACAATTTGGATGACAATTGGAAAGCAGGATGGAAGTGAGAATAGATCAGAGCAAGTGATTAATGCCTAAGCCTTCCAGAAATTGTATTTAATTAACGTACCACTGATTACTTCTTTTTTTTCTGGATCATTTCTGGTTTAGTATTTGTCAGTGTAGTATCAGTGTGTGTACTGAAATAATAAGCAACAGTGTCAAATTTTGTGTTAACAACATCCTATTGCAACTGTTACAATTATTGTCAATCAAGAATCTATAACTGAAGACTGAAAAAATCTTGATGTTATGTCTTGGAAAAAAAGTATTTGCAAGTATAAATATATGTGAAAAACAACAAGCTTAATTTGAAAGTATCTGGTGAATAACTGGATTTAAAACACATATGAGAGTGTGTATTTTTTACGGGTTTTTCTTCAGTGGTTTTTGGAGATAATACTTGTGTTTGTTATTTTGGAGATAGTTTTCAGTCATGGATTTTGAGGATTCTGACCAGTTGTATGCATCTTATAATACTTTACGTACAGTAAGTATATATATATATATAGAACTCTCAGCATATTTTGTTCTATTTATAAGATATTTAACTGTCATAGTTTACTGTGACAGCTGAAATTTGTTATAATGTGATTATGTTACAGAAAAATGATTTATGAAAGAATAAATGGTTTTATAAATGATATATCATTTGAGCATAAATGTTTTAATGTCAAAAGTAGATGTACTAATAACAATAGTCTCTTCTGTTTTTAGAGTAAAACTGGCTGCTGGGTTTTCTTTTTACCTCTTTTTTTTTCTTCAAATTTTCATTTTTTTTTTTTTTTTATGCCACAGTTTTCTGCAAGTGTGTAGTGACATTCTCCTGCCCAAACTTTTTAAAATTTCACTTTTCATTTTAGTCCATTCACAGCTAGTTTCTTTTCTATTCTGATTTCAAATAATGACATCAATTTGTCAAAACTACAGAATTAATGTGTGGTCTGAAACACTTTGATGCAACTTGTTAAAAATATTAAAAAGTTTTGTTAATGCTGCTTTGTCAAAATTTGTATCACTTTTTTTTTAACCCAGGCAGTCATCTTATTGGAATGATTTTTAAAATAACAGTTAGCAGTACTTTGTTCCATAAAAATTACCATGAAACTGGCATGAATTTATACAATATCTAACTGAGTAATTAATGTTCAGCTGTGCATTAAAAATACTTGAAATGATTTCCTGTTTAATAAAATACTCTAATTTGTATAGATACTGATAAGAAATTGGCTACCTTACATGTGTAATATTACTTTATTTCTTAAATATATCTTGAAGCAGGCCACAACAACATATTATAAACACACATGCACATACAAACATACAGTCACACAAGATATATCCAGTCACATACACACATTCATATACATAAAAATATCAATGGATTATAGATATTAATTAACTGGGTAGAGCCATTTTTTTCCCCCTCTGTGGCTGATGCAAGAATATATTTAAAATTATTTTTTTCTTCATCTTTAAAAGACCATCTTAATTAAATCCCTCATTTTCTGATCTAGTATTGATCTATAAAACATAATAATTTAAATTTCCAGTTCCAAATTATGGTTTACATAATGAAATGACATTTAGATCACATGATTTTTGAAAATCATTTTCAATTTAGAAATTGAGATTGTTAGGCCATTGAGAAATGGATTATTAGTTAGTAAAAGGAAACAACTATCTTGATGAATAGTAGTTTATTATAGTAGTTTATTTTTTGTCATAAGAAGAATATTAATGTACCATAATGTTGAAATCCATGGGTAATATTTTATTGCTTCTGTTTTGTAATGTTTTCTTTTGTGATTATTTCAAAATATTAGTTTTACTCTGCCAATGTGGAAACCACTAACAACATTTTTTTTGGTTTAAATTTAAAAATATACAATATAAAAAAAATGTGACAAAAAAATGTATATCAGCATTTCCATTTTCTTTTGACCTACATATATCTTAATAAGATGATCAACTTAAATTTGAGTTACTTACAACATCTTCTATTAAAATAGAGAAATAATATACATTTCATCTGATTTACATGAATAAAAAATGTTCAGAACAGATTTCATTTGACCTTTTAAAATGTGGCATGTTAATGTATAAGACTGTCATCTGAAAATCCAGTGTAAATGAGATTGATTAATAGGAGATAGCCAGATTTGAAAGAAAAATGCAAAATACCGGTAATTGTTGTTAGGAATATGTTGAAGTAAAACCAGATGAAGTGACAATATGGAAGATTGATTTTTCTTACTCAGTTTCTCTCTCAGTTTCATATGATTGTCATGATGAAGTGAGAAAGAAGCTTTAATACATTTCTGAAGAGGAGTCTCAAAAAGCCATAAATCTTAATTTTACTATTTAGATCTTGATCAAATTTATTGAAAATGGGTTATAGTAAAGCTTAATCCTTTCAAAAATATGCCAATGATATATCTAATTTAAAAAAAAAAAAAAGGGAACATATTTGACAGATTTTTTAAAATTCCAGATAGAGTTGTTTAAACATATTCATGTGTAACACAAAATTATACCACATGTTCTAATACTAATGAATGTTGTAAATAAAATCAGCCAGTTGTAGTGAAACAATGTGTACAGTTGTCACAACTAATGTACAGATGTGTTCATTATCTGCAGATTTTAACATGCATTTAGTTAGTTATATTACTGTATGCAGATTTGCATGCACAGCTTGGTGTGTTTTTAATAGTTGCCTCTTATAATGGGTGCTGAGTACAATACTAAATATTTAGTGGTATAATATATATATATGTATGTGTGTTTTGCATTCAATGTTGCAATTCGGCATTTTGCCTTGAATCCATTTTTAATATAATTTTTTTTTCCTATTTTGTTTTCTTGCCAAAAAATCACATTTATTTATCACTGACACATTGTACATGCACACAGAGCTGATTTGTGTTGTCTCCTGTCAAGAAAACACAATTACATCTATTTGCATTGTGAAATAGTATGTCTCATGCAATCTGTGCACCCAAGTGTAAATTCCTATTGATCTGGTTGATGCCTTAAGCACCAGAAACATGCCAGGCTTACTTCTTATTCCTGTTCACTGATGTTATATATATTGACTGCCCATTTGTAGCCTCAACTTTCACAGAATATGGGCCAAGATGATCCATAGAGAAGAATAAGAGAGAAAAAATTTCTCTAAAGGATTTCTACAGGGAATGCTTTGTCAGTATTCGCTTCATACTACATTAAAATTTTATGAAATGGGTGACTGGTATTCTCTGAAGATATACACATGCATTAATTTGTTTCATTAAAAAATCATAAAGATATCATTTTCTGCAGGACAGTCACAAAGCAAGTATAACTCAGTTGAAATAAGCAAATTATAATAAACTAAATTGATTTCTAAATGTGTGTGTGTGTGTATATCTGTTTATAAATGAATTCAGAACTGCAAAACACTGCCTTAATAAACAACCCCCCCACCTAAGTTGCCTTATATATATATATATATATATATATATATATATAAGTTGGACACAACTGAAAATCTCTATCCAGATATTTATAAGCACTTTAAAATATTCATTTCAAAATTTAGATTGGTTATAATCTGGTTACTGCTTTAAACTTGAATGACTGAGCATACTGGTAGCAGTAGTTGTATTTGTTAACTTTATTATCATGAGCTTAGGTCATTTAGAATTCTTACACATAAAATACAATATTGTAACCACAAAAGGTAACCCAAAGATAATGAAAAAAAATCAGTCATATTTCCATTGTTGCTGTAATTGTTTTAATGTAAACACTATTGTGGTTGTTTCCATTGTTCTTGTTTTATTTGTATTTTGCTATAACTGTAGTTTTGAGGTTATATGCAATTGTTATACTTATTCTTGTAGTTGTAGTAATTGTTTTTGTGGTTTGTAATTGAAAATTTAGTGCTGCAGCAGTTTTTACAATAGCTGTTGAATACTTGATTTTCTGGGGAAATTTAAGATATAGATACTGTCATTGTTCCTATTGTAGGTGTTGACTTTGAACTCTTGTTTGTTGTTTCAGTCTGGTTGCTGTGGTATTTGTTTGTTAGATGTCACACCTGAGTAATTGTTTGTGTGTTACCTAAGAGAAGATATTGCTGTGCACATAATCAAAAAAATCAATGTGAAATAATAAATATATAACCATGCCTTTGAATAAAATGAGATAAATTACAAGATATAATATATTTTATTTATATTTCATGTTTCATTACTTGCATCTACTGGTTTATATAGTTGCAGCTTCTGTTGAAATTTAATCTACATTGATTCTGTGAAAAGAAAACATGTATTTCTAGTTTTTCTGTTTCAAAGCCAGTCTGTATTATAATGTCTGGCTGTGTTTTAATGTAATGTTGTATTTTTGTTTTTTTTTTGTAATAAGTTTGAATAGTATTTGTGCATGCATGTGTGTGTGTGTGTGTGTGTGTGCTTATATGTTGCTATAAATTCTGTATTGTAGCTATGGTTTTTGTTTGTGTTTGTATATATACATAGAGAAACAAACACACTCACACACGCAAATAATCAATGCATTTATGTGGAAAGGTGTTTTATTTCATCTTTGTACAATATCACTGGTATCAGTACTCATTTTTAATATGTTGAATAGATCATTCTATTTACAAGAACATTTCTGATTAATCAATATCTTAAAAAGGATTACTAATATACATATATCCATATAGATGATTCTAATGTATCTGTCAAAGACACAGTTTCTGACAGGGTCAGTTAGATGTCATGTATATAGCTAGAGAAAATCTATCTTGTACGGAGATCTCTGGTCAGGTCAGAGCTTGTGTCCATGACAGGAATACTTAAACTACTTTGATGAAAACATTTTAAACACTGACTACACAAACATATACTAGAAGAAGGAATGTTGGTATGGAAAGGTTTTTTTTAATTATTATTATTGTTATAAGTTGATATTAATTTAATTATAATGAGGTTTTATTTATGTAAGGTTACAGTTTTGTATGAACTGATATGGTCATTCCGTATGCTAGTTTATACAAAATGAAGAAATTAATATAATTTTTAATTTATATGCTGATATGATTTTAAATTTCATATATGTGAACACACACACACACACACACACACACACACACACACACATATGTATACATGTACATTTATATATCAAGACAGCAGTATAAAAAAATACTTAGAAACTAGTATATACAGACCCACATATACACAAATATATTTACATACACTCATGAATATATAGCATACACTCAAAAGCACACAAGTAGTCAAACATACACACACACACACACACACTCAAGCACAGATACACATAAACATAAACATAATGACAAATTTTTAGTTCAGTTTTGTTATTGTAAATTTGATGTACTTGGCATTATAACTATCATATTTTCTATCAGTAAATATCTATAAAAGTATCTATCCATAACAACTATATATATATATATAAAAGAACAATTACTACAACTACAAGAATAAGTATAACAATTGCATATAACTTCTATAACCTCTTCAACTGTAGATATATATCTAAAATACATATGTAACAAATCTACTGCTATAACCACAACATCAAAACTACAGTTATAGCAAAACACAAATAAAACAAGAACAATGGAAACAACCACAATAGTTTTTACATTAAAACAATTACAGCAACAATGGAAATATGACTGATTTTTTTTCATTATCTTTGGAATTCCTTTTGTGGTTACAATATTGTATTTTTATATATATATATTTATCTAATTTTTATTTATTATTTTTCAGGATGATATGGTATGTCTCAGCTGCATTGCCTCATCCAGGGACAGCAGTGTACCAAGCAGAGTATGTCTGGCAGCTGAGGGGTTTGGAAACCGCATGTGCTTTCTTGAAAACATTTCCAGCAGAGTAAGTATATATGATTATACACATTGTATACAGATATCAGCTTGGCTGCACATTGTTGTTCCAGTTGCCAAGGATTGCCTTGGTGCAAAACAACAATCATAAATGCAGTTAAATGGTTTGGATAACTTTATCACTGAAGTGAAAATATCTGTGATAAAATGGCACAGAATATTACTTTAAAAAACAAACAAAAAAACAACAGAAACAAAGATACAAACAAGCCTAAAAACAAAAAAACAAAATCTCAAACATGCATGCAAAGCTGTCAATATTTTTTAAGAAATGAAATAATCATTTAAAGATTCTAAGTAATGGTACAAATATTTAATATAAGGAGATGAAAAATTATTTCTTGTATGTTTCAAGGCATTAAATTTAATTACTTTTTTAACAAATAAAAATCTATTTATTAATTTTTACAGAAAGACAAAGTAATTCTATGATAGTCCATCACTGAGTATGTATACATTTGTATGTATATTTTTTTGTGTGTTGGTGAAAATATATTATAATCAATAAATAATTACATATGCTGAATTAATTAAGATATACTCATGAACACAAAACAGAAGATGTGTAAATTCATTAAAAGATATTAATTAATTCCAGAATTCTGTTGCAGAGATTATCATTTGATGACTGAAAATTTACTGACAGTTATAGGCATTAATTACCAAAAAAAGCAACAACAAAAAAAGCAAAAAAAACAAAAACAAAAGCAAAACAAAACAAACAGCAAAAAACACAATGGATAATTCCTGGAACATTAAAACTTCATATTTATTGAAAACAAAAGGTAGGAAAATTCATAGCAATAAATCTTCACATTCATTTCTATATCACACTTTAAAAAAAAAAAATAAAAGGAAAGAAATCAATATAAAGACCATAAATAGAAACATACATTTTTGTATTAAAAACTCAGAGAATGGAAAAATAATGTTTTGTGAACTGAACTGGTTTTTAATTTTTATCCGTAAAATATAGTTCAGCTTATTTTGAGGTACATGAAGAGAATCGGTAAAAATTTTTATTGGTTTTACCATCAACAAGTAAGAATTAATTGACTGATGTGAAGATGAACTGGTCAGGTAATAATGTCAGAAAAGAGGTGGCAAGGAAGACCATGATATAGCTTTTGATACTGAATTGTTTTTTGTTTGTTTTTTTCCTTTAACAGACTGGAAAGTCAAAAAGAATAAGGGATATAGAAAAAAAAAATGAGTGACAAAAAAATAAAAGAAAAAAAGAAGACTAAGAGAGAAAATCAATCTTAGATATATGTGAAGATAGGGAGAAAAAAAAGAACATATAACAGAAAGTTCTTTTTTTCAATTTTTTTACTAGTAGTGTTATTATTTATTTATTTATTATTATTATTATTATTATTATTATTATTATTATTATTATTAATTACTACTAATAAAATTACAGTTTAATGTAGTTTCTCCTGCCAGTGAATATCTTAATATATTCACTTCATCTTAGACATCAGGCTGTTGGATGATCAATCTCTATGTTCATATGATAAAAAAGGATTCTGTCTCAACTGGCCTGTTGTCTTATCTAGAAGCCGTTACTTGGCAGATGCTAGTAATTAAGAAACTAACTGCAACATCATTCAGCCCAGTTTTTTAGTTGCTGTAGCGTCAGATAGCTAGCTCTATGATATCATGTTGGTTTTCTGCTGTACAATCATGAAAAGAAAAAAACCACCAAGCAACTACTTTAAGATAATGTTTCCTTCTTGATGGATTTGTAGAGAAGCCCAGAAAAACAGCAGATAATACAGGCTGTGTGTTTGTGAGGTAGATATTGCTTTCATTGGTGTCTGCTAATCAGGATGGATTGGTGAAAAAAATTGTTTAATGAGGTTGAACGTTCTTGTCAGTTAAAAGTAAAGCTGTATGTTTCAGATAGATAACTAGTACAGACAGATAATTAATAAAGAAAATAAAGACTGTTGGCTGCTTGGAATATATTTATTATCATTATCATCTGTTATTATTATTATTATTTTTTTAAATTTTATTCAATTTAAATTTATTTTATTTTATTTTATTTATTTATTTATTTTTATTTTTGAGAAGAAACTATATCAAGGGTTTGATGATTTTGTGGATTTAGTTCTGATTGGTTTAGGTTTAGAATTACATGACAACTAATTGTACTTTCTTAAATAAATAAATAGTCATCAGTACAAAATGAATTTGAAATCAGCATTCAATGCAATTATAACAAGAACTGAATATTACCTAAAAACGTTTTTTGCATTTATGCATTTACAGTGTAAAAATAAAAATAAATAAATAACACCTTCAAGAAATATACAAAATAAAATTTTATTATTATTATTATTATTATTATTATTATTATTTCAAATTTGTTTAATGGTAATAGCAGAATGTGGCTTCAGTAAAAATCACTTTTGAAATTTGGAAAAAGATAGTACACAAATGCATTTTAAAAACAAAAACAAAATCTCTCTCCCCAGAAAGCCCCCCAAAAGACCAACAACAACAACAACAAAATAAATTTACTTTGTCATAAATCATTAGTTTTAATAATTTTAAAGTAGGTGTTGAAAACAACATGGAAAAAAATGTATAACAATATAGTATAGTGATCACTTCATGAAATATTAAGTGGGTAACAACTGTATAATACAATTAAGGATTACAAAGTATTCACTTTGTTATTTGAACTGTAATGGCTTAATGTAATGTATCTAATTTTGTGTTAAGGGCTTTCTGTGGCCTATAATGCTTTCTAATACTTTAAATGATTATTTGTCTAGGCTTTTACTTTGGTAACTAAGGCTACAATGCATTTAAATATATATTTTTTTGTTTGTATAGTAAAGCTTTTAACAGTACAAAAATCATTCACACATTTTAAGATCCAATTTGTGGATTGAAAAAAAAAAGACATGAAATAGCTCAGGGTTTAATTAATTGTTTTTCAACTCATAGTAAAACTGTTATTGCTGATAGTCCATTATTTAGGTATAAATAATAATAACAATAATAATAATAATAATAATAATAATAATAATAATAATAAAATATATATATATATATATATATGTGTGTGTGTGTGTGTGTGTGTGTGTGTATATATATCTACATAAACTAAAAAAATAAAAGGAAATTTCTAATTGACAAGTTAATGTTTTGTTTTCTTTGTACAACACATTTCTGCTGATCTAAATCAGGTTTGAGCCATTGAAAGATTGAAGTAATTTGAATTTCAGACAATAATGAATTACAAAATTGTAACCTCAAGTTGCAGGTTAGAGGAAATCTGTAGAAATTTCATTAATCAGTGTAGAGCAGATTGCTACAAGAGGATTTGAATTTTTTCATCAAAAATAACCTGATTGCCAGATGCCACTATAAGAAAGAGCTACCTCAGCAACACACACAGTTATGTTGAGGAAATAGAGAAAATAAGCAAAACTATAAACTACATACAAACATATACATACAAACCATACATGTCAAGTATTATGAATTATATTTAAAGGTTATTACATATCTGTGATTAAAACAAATTTAATAAAGTATAGAACACTGGACAGTTTGGAAAAATAACAGCAGAACTGTGAATTGACACAGTTAGGTTTTGATAAATGGAATCTGCTGCTTTTGTACCTGCCTGCAAACACAAACACATATACAAAAAAACAAACAAAAAAAACAACAAAAAAACAAACATCATAAAACACATGCAGACACAAAATATACACACATCAACTATTCTGAATTTTCTTTACAGATTATTAAATATTTATATGTCCTTAGAAAAATATGTTGCAGATTCAATAATGTAATGCATTGATAAACTGAATTACAACAGCATGCACTTAACTACTTGAATAACATCTGTCTTCCATTATACATACATAACTACACACAATATACAGTTATACATATATATACACACACACGTAATCATATATAATTATACAGACATATACATTCACATACCTGTACATACCAAAACACATCTATATATTTACACACACACACACACACACACACACAATATAAAGACATGTGCATACACCTACATTTTTAAACGTATCAGTTTCATTTGTATGCATATGCACACACAAGAATACATGCCTAAATATATTCATATATGCATTCATGCTATGCCATATGTAATGAACAGATACATACAAATAATTATGCTTATTAATGTTTAAATTTCTGACTGTTTTCTTTCAGGATGTTCCTCCTGATATTTCCGTGTCTGTGTTTGTTCTTGAACAAGCACTGTCAGTGCGAGCTCTGCAGGAAATGGTCACGTCGACAACCGAAGCTTCCAATGTTAGTTACACAAGCTGTAGTTTAGACATCTAGTACAAATAAACAGTTTTACAATTTTGAAGATCCCCAACAAAATGTCACCAGTAAAAATCCATTTGACTTTAAAAATTTCAACAAAAAAAAAAACCTCTACTGATATAAAAAAATAGGAAAACAAATTTGAAAAGTAAATTTAAAAAAAAAGACATTTTAATTGATTTCATTAATACTTCTTTTGTAGTGTTGTTGTTGTTGTTCTTCTTTTTATTATCTTATTATTATTATTATTATTTATTTATTTATTTTATTTTTATTTATTTTATTTATTTAAAATTTTGTTGCTGTTGTTTTTTAAATTATTGTTAACATTATTGCAGACCACACAGTCAGGACACAGGACACTTCTATATGGACATGCTGTTTTATTGCGCCATCTCCATGGAAACATGGTAAAGTTAACTGACAAGTAGTTGATGACTTTGTCTGAATGAACATAACATTCAATACAAATTAGTGTTTTAATGCATTACACAGAATGAGATATTACCATGATAGTGTCTGTTAAATCAAATAGAAATAAAATTAAATGTGAGAAATTTTAAATATTTTTTTTTAAAATACACATCCCAGACTCATACTTACTTATTCTTATTCATATTCTTATAAATATACTTAAGGAATTTATTAAAAAAAAGATGATGAAATGGTAACATAAGTATATTTTTATTAAATAAACAGTCTGCATAACCATTTTGTTTGTTCTTTTTTCATTCTATTTCAAATTCCATTAAGTGTATTGGTACTTTTTTAAACTCCACTGTTGATGTAAAACATATCTTTGATTTTTTTTTTTTTACACTTTCATCCATCCATTTATTTATTTATTCTAATTTACCTGTTCTTGTTTTTCAGTATCTGTCATGTTTGTCTACTAGTTCATCCAATGACAAACTTGCTTTTGATGTTGGCTTGCAAGAAACGGCCATTGGTAAGAATTTAAAAACTAATATATAATTGTTGTCTTTCCATTTTTTGTTCTGTTTTGATTGTTGTTTTTTTTGTTTGTTTTTATTAAAAAAAGAAAAAAGAAAGATGATAAACATACTGCAAAAAGAAATCAGAAATATTGATTTAAAAATCAGTTGTATACAGAAGCTTTATAGGATCTGATAATGCAGTTTAGTGTTTTTGGCTTCTGCTTAAAAAGAAACTAATTTATCCATAAAAATTTACATTGTTAATATAACCATGTCTGTATGTTTGAATATATGTGTGTTTGTTTGTGTTTGAGAATGTTTGTATGTATATATGGGCAGTAAACTCTCTAAATCTTGAGACTGGGACTTGGAATTGAGATTGAGATACCATTACACTGCAACATAATATTTTTTGTTGTTGTTGAAATGCATATAATTTATAAAAATACAGAATTTTAACTGTAATCATGCCTAATCCTGTTCTCTGAAAATGCACAAATACCTTATTTATTCTTACTGGCTTTTGATCAAAGTCATGTTTTAGGAGGCCACCACTGTAAAGTAAATTAAATAATGTTCACATGACAATACCAGTCAGAACAGTTAATTAATGTCAGTGGTAATAAAGAAAACCGATTTTTGATGTTGTAGTTTAAAGCACAACATAGTTCATTGGTAATGATAGTTAGACAGTTGGTCTACAGTGACTCTGTATTGATGAAAGATGAGAATAACAAAGCCTTTTTTCCTTTTATTTTTTATTTTTTTTTAGCTTGGAGAAAAATGTACAATAAAGATATAAAATATTTCATTTGGGACTAAATGTGATATTCAAGATACAGTATGTGTTTTTATCTCTAAGTCCAAAAAACACATGCAAATTATAGCCTAGCTTGCGTGTAATGGCACTTTGCAAAAATGACCATTTTAACCTGTACTACAACTGTCAGAGAGAAGTACAAATACCTTTGTAAGAAATAACATTTAATTTTATAAGAAAATTTCCATATTAGTAAAAAATAACAATACAGAATGTTGGGATTTTAGATTGTTTTTCATGTTATTCTACCTGCAAGGAAGATAACTGTTCTATGTTCATGGTAGTATTAAGCATGGTACTCTTTCACTAGAAAATGCAAACTCTTTCAAATATTTAGCACATTGTTGTGCATGTGTATTGTCAGTGTTGAAATGATTCAGGTCACTTATTCAGTGCCTTGAAAGAATCTATACAGTTTCCACTATGTATATATATATATAAAAAGATTGGGACCAGCTTCTTCCTTTGAGACAGTGTGACATTTGAGAAAATGGCATTCAAGGTTGAGAGAATTTACTATGTGTTTATATATATATATATATATATAATTTTGTGTGAGAGTGTGTGTGTGTGTGTATGTGTGTGCATACATTTATATGCATGTGTCTCCATACCTCTTTAAAACAGCAGATATGTTATACAGACATTTTAATTTAAATAGTAATCATTTATTAACATTCATATTATTACCTCTGTATTACACCAGCAGCCAATGTACTTTTATAATGGGATGTTGTTAAACACTCATTTAATTTTTTAGGTGAATCCTGCTGGTGGACAATCCATCCAGCATCTAAACAGCGGTCAGAAGGTGAGAAGGTTCGAGTGGGTGATGATCTCATTTTAGTCAGTGTCTCTTCTGAACGATACCTGGTAAGATTTAAAAATAATATTATTTGTGAGATTAAAAAAAATGAAAAGCCATACATATATTTTTTTTTAAATTAAAATAATAATAAATCAAAATAAATAAATTTATAAACAGATTAAAAAAAGAAAAAGAAATCTAGAACAGACGGATTAATTTATGTTTATATTTAATATATTTTATACTATATAGCATGCTTTATAAAAAGGTTTTATATTTGCTTTCCTGTTAATTTTAATATTACTGTTACTGTTATTGTTGTCATTATTATTATTATTATTATTATTATTATTTATTTATTTAAAAATTAATTTTAATTTTATTATTATTACAGCACATTGGAAGTGGTTCTATGGTTATAGCATCCTTCCAACAAACTCTGTGGACAGTGGTACCTGTGTGTTCTGGAACTGTGAGAATGAAATCACTTGGTGTGTTTACTTTCATTCTTTCTTTAGGGTTATTAAAATTGTCTTCCTTAGTTAGTTGTTCATACTCTTTCTAGCTTAGATACTTATTCATGATTTTCCTAGATTAGTTATTTAACACATGACATTCTAAGCTTTATTATTTATTCATGATCTTTCTAGTTACATATTTGTTCATATTTCTAGCTTAACTGTTTGTTCACGACCTTTCTAGCTTAGTTATTTGTTCATAATATTTCTAGCTGAATTACTTGTTTATGATATTTCTAACTTAGCTTCCTGTTAATAACCTTTCTGGTAGAGATGAATGTTTATTTGCTTACTGGGGAGATTTTTACCTATATTCCTTTCATTCATCAGTTTTCTTTTGCCAAGATAGTTTGAATATTTTGCTAAAGCCTATTGCTTCTTAAATTATGCTGCACATATTTAATTTATCTTGTTGATCATAATATAGCATTTGTACAATATACTGTCCTTATTTGTATACTACATTAGATTAATGTATAATAATGAATAAATAATAAAAGTACTAATCCTGATAAGAAATTATTAGTGATCTTCAGAAGATCTAGAGCACTGGCTCAAGGTATGATTCATTGATGGATCAATACTTCTCGGAGCTCCTATTGAATTTTTTCCATTTCCAAACAGTACTCCACTACTGGTATATCAAATGTGGAAGTATGATGTTTCATGATTATGGGAAAGTGCATATAAAGATCCTTGACTGCTAATTCACAAAACTAATCTAAAGAATGTTAGTTGTTATAAACTTCACATTTGATGGATATTAAGATTAAAGTGGTTTGAAGTATTTTTCTATATTTTTATATTCATTTTCCAAAAGTAGTTGAATGAATGAATATAAATAAAAGTGACACTTAGTAAAAATGTAGATTTGTCAGATTTTTACTTTCTGTTTCACGTCATCATCATCATTATACAAAACAGCCAAATGGTTGTCCTAATATATGCTTCCAGTCATTAAATTAATTCATTCACTCCAGATATTTTTTCATCCAAAAATAAAACTTGTTAAATAGGTAGATTTGACAACTTTGTTACAGATGTTAAGAAAGGTAAAAAGGATACTAAAAAGGTCAAAGGGGGCTCAGCAGGCCATGCTTTAGGTAGTGTAAACCAAAATTAAAGTAACCAATTTTCTTTTTTTATTTAAACCTTTTTGTCTGTTTCAATAAAATTATTGAAATGGTTCATAAAATTCTAATATATATTTTTTCCCAATAAAAGTTTTGACCTCAAAAACTACTGACTGTTTATTTCAAGATCTTCTGAAACCTGTTAGAATGAAGCCATCACAATTATTATTGCTATTTTTAAATTTGTCTCTCAGAATTTATGGATTTGTCCTTTTCTAACCTTTTTATTAATGATTTTGTATTATGATTCAACTTTAAAAATAGTAATTGAAATTATATTTTAGTAAATATATTGACATCTACAGTGAATGCATCCTAAAATGCCTGTATATTTTTAACATTTACAGAAACTATACAAATTATTTGCAAAATTTGAGTAACTGTTATGAAATACAGTTACTGTTTATATCATGAGAGTAATTTATAAATGTCAGAGATGACTGTTGCTAACTCATATATGAGCAATCATAACAGAGACATTGTTTTCAGATTGTCTGAACCTTTCAATTAGGCCATGAATCACTGTGGATTATATGTCTGGAAGAAAGTGCTGTTGCTATCAGCAGAGACAAATATACCTAAACCACTTCTCTTTTATCTATCATGACTAGTCTTTTATATGGAACTGGTCAATAATTTTGGGATCAGGTTTATATATTGATATATCACTGATTAATAATTCTATTACCTATCTGCCTCTATTAATAAACGTAAAGTAAAATAATAATGATAATGACAACAACAGTAATAATGAATCAATGAATGACTAAAAAAATGACTAAAAAATATTTTTGCAAAAATAGTTCCACCATTTCCATATAAAGGATGAGCATGTAACAATAAAAGCTGAAGAAATAAAAACTTTTTTCTTTCAAAGTGTGAGGATAACTCAAACTATGAGCATTGTGACATTATTCTTCACAGAATAAATTCAACATTAAGTTAACGTTAAAAGCTGTTCTCTTATATAATTATCCAACCAGTTTTTGTAAGTAGTTTTAAAAATCATCCTGAAACTTACTAATTCTGTAATGTTCAGTGAAATGAGATTGAGTTTTTTGTTTGTTTTTTGTTTTGTTTCAAATTTCTGTGTTAAATGTTTTGTTTTCATGCTATCTTGTACAATGTAAATTACTATGTTCTGAGATTCATATATAAAAACAATATATATATATATATATATATTTGTTTTTCAAATGCACACACTACTATTTTAATATGCTCCCATTAACCATTGTGTGATATTATTTTGCACTAAAATACATTGCATGGTAATTAAATAATAATAAAGTAAAAAATAATTTACAATAGTCTGCTTTATAATGCTCTTTTGCAAATGGATCTATATCTTATTTTAAAATTTTAAGGTAATCATAATTTTGATTTCATTAAAATTTGCAAAATTGGTTTGCCTTATTTACATTATGTAGATTAGAGCTTACAAAAATATCATATTTAAATGGATGTAATAGAAATCAGTAAATTTCATTACTAATAATTGATTAATGATTTTATTTTTAGCCAATGTGTTTGGTGGAGATGTTCTTCGACTGTTTCATGGACACATGGATGAATGTCTGGCTATTCCAGAAGCAGGAAGTGAAAATGAATTCAAGTAATTGTCATTATCATTAAAAATTGTTATTGTTATATTTGTTGCTGTTGTTAAAATTGAAAAGAATATATTATTTCTTCTTTTTTAGTTTATTCTCTTAACGTTGTTTCATATTTTCTTTCTTTTTAATATTTAAAGCATTATTATATATATGTTTTATTTTTACTCTATATTTTGGGCACTTTTTTCAGTAATAAGTAAGATGATTTTAATTTAAATTAGTTTTACTATTCTGTAAAAGATATATATTTTTTATTTAACTTGGTTTGGTGTACAAATTTAAAATATAAATCTTTAAATAAGAATATTAAATAAAACTAACAGTATCTAGCTTCTAGATGCTGCCATAGTGAAAACGAATAAAATATTTAAATCATAGTCAGTTATAAACCACAGTGAAATTACTGAAATGGTTTGTGAAGTAATTAATATAAAATACATACATGTTATAGAGATATATAAATTTTGCAACAGTGTCAAACTAATAGTCATTTCACCTGCAGTGCTGTAATGTATGAAACTGGTGCTGTATGCAGCCATGCCAGATCCCTCTGGAGAATTGAACATATCAGAACAAAGTAAGTGATTAGTTTTTCCACTGTGTGTAAAAATAAAAACCAATAAATAACAGTATTTTTCCTTAGATATTACTATATTAGTGTTTGTGTGTGTTTAATTACTAGTCATTCTACTTCTTCTACTTTATAAATTAAAAGAATATCATAAATATGCTTTTAATACTATATATATATGTCAAAACATTTCTTTCTGAAATCAAATGATACAGACTATTGCATGTTGTCATAATGATTTATATTTATGTTGTCTGATGTATACTTTATAATTAAAAGAGATAACAGAATTGTTTTATTTTTTAAGATACTTGTGTTTTTCTTTTACAGGTGGGCTGGTGGGTTCATGGGCTGGGAGCTTCAGTGTCGTATCTGTCATGTGACATCAGGCCGGTACATGGCTGCAGGTCCAGACAGTCAGGTCATCACAGTCCACAGAAATCAAGCCACAGAGAAAAGTACAGCATTCTATCTTCGCCAGACAAAGGTATAAAACAACAAACATCAAATTAATACATTTTAGGAGATATGTAAAATTAATTTAAATGTTGTCATCACCAGGTGAGGAAGCAAAAATGTTTGAAACGGAAATATTCATTTCATTTTGCACTCATATAGAATTTTAAAGAAAATAATAATAAAAATATTAACTGGTTATTCTTCAGTTTATTTCACATCACTCTTATTTCAGGATGACAGGAAACAGCAGGTAGAAATCAGAGAAGATGAAGGAATGGGCAAACCTGACATAAAGTATGGTGACTCCATAGTTTTCTTACAACACTGTGATTCTGGTCTGTGGCTGTCATACCAGACCTTTGAAACCAAAAAAAGAGGAGTTGGCAGAGTGGAAGAGAAAAAGGTAATCCACACATACCATTATGATGGATATAAAATGATTAAAATACAGTGAATAAATTTGAAATAATCGTGGTATTTTGGTTTAAAATTCATATAGCCAAGAAGTGTTTAATTTATATGTAACAGTAAACAAGTTATTATTTTAGAATATCTTCCTGGATCCTTACCACAAAATTTAATTATTACAGGCATAAAACCAACAGATTATACTTTTATCTAGTATTAATTACAAAATGCTTTTTTGAGCCATTCATTGTTTGTGATGGATAATTTCCCAAAAATAATTATCTTAATAATAATAATAATAATAATAATAATAATAATAATAATAATAATAATAATAATAATAATAATATTAATACTAAATTCATTATATTTCTGTTAAGGCTGTTCTGCTAGTAGAGGGTCACATGGATGATGGAGTGACATTCTCAAGAGCTCAAGAAGAAGAGTCAAGATCTGCCAGAGTGATCAGAAAATGCCAGTCACTGTTTAACAAGTTTATCAAGTAAGAAGCATAAACAAAACATATCTTGCAGTTTAATAAACATTAAAATATATTTAGTATGTTTCTAAGTAGTTATTTAAAAAAAAAAATTTCCAGTTGAGAACCAAATTAATAGACTAAATATATTTTGCATATTTCTACATGAATATTTTGTTATTAGTTATAATTTTTTGCTGATAATAGAATATAAACGTTTTTCTTCTTTTGAAATGTTTTAATAAAGATGTGTTTGTTATAGGTTTAGATCTATGTACAATTGGCATGTTATTCTGGAAGATAAGTTGTAAACTTAAATATTGTTGCTTTTATTTTTAAAGCTTTCCTGTTATGTAAAACCATACTTAATCATATTTCTGAATATGGTCATATATAATTTTAAAAAAAACCCATTTAATTGTTATAATTAATTTTAAGAGCTCTTGAAGCTCTCAAAACAGAGGGCAGAGGATGCCATGCCTGGACTCGTATCAGTTTGTCTGAAGTCATAAAGTGCCTTGAAGATCTCATTGATTATTTTGCTCAGCCTGCTGATGATGAAGGTAAAAAAAAAAAGAAAAAAATATTTCTTTTATAATTTTCTTTTTATGATGACAGTTATTATTTATATTTTCAAACTGCAGTTCAGTTTTTAACAAAACTAATAATAACAACTTAGATGCATAGTAGTGTAAGCAACAATTTGTGAAATATAAATAAAATTCATTTCAGTAATTCAGAAAAAAAATAATAATGTGAAATGTTAAATCTTAATGAAAGTAATTGTAATAACTGTTAGTCATAACAGGTAACTCAGTAATTACAGGACAATAAAAATGTACTTCTATTCTATAAAAATTATGCATCTGTTGCTTTAATGACAAAGATGAATGATTTTTTATGCAGAAAAATGTCTTTATTCACAATTATTTTATAGATAAAATACTACACTAAAGTTATTATCAAAAAATGATTGCTGATTTCCTGGATGCAAAGTACTTTATAAAGAAGTGTGTTTGTATTTTTTCTCATTTATTTTTCTTTTTCTGCAGAGCATGAAGAAAAACAAAACAAACTGAGAGCTTTAAGAAACAGACAAGACCTGTTCCAGGAAGAGGTACAAATTAAATAACATTTTTGTTTTTCAGGAGATTTTATTTTTAGAGTTGTAATATACAAAAATGCATCTAGGCAATGAATAAATAAATTATTTTTACATACTTATTGTGTTTGTGATTGCAATTCAGTTTTTTTTGTGGCTTGTTGTTTTTTGTCTGAGATGTCCAGTTTCAAATAATTTTACAATCAGAATGATATTTTGAAAATTTATTAGAATTTAAAAAATTAAAAGAATTTTCTCTTACAATACAAATTTAAAATTGTGTAACTGTTATGAACAATTTTTTAAAAATAATTATGTGAAAGAAATAGAGAGAATATACCAGTAATTTAAATCTTAATTATGTTTTTTACTTATTTGTATTTTATATTTGCAGGGCATGATAGCTCTAATCCTAGAAACTATAGACAAATTCTCTCAGTACAAAAGCAAACAGAAATTTGCTCATTATGCTGGAGAAGATGCTGCCAGTAACTGGGATGATATCTCTGGATATCTCTATCTGCTGCTGGGTACGTCATTATATCTAAATACATTATGGTATCTCTGGATATCTCTGAGTTATTTAAAATAAATCAAAACATCTCTGGATATATATTTATATATCTGCAGCTAGACAGATCATTGAATCCAGTCTGTTGGTTAATTAAATTATTTTAAAAGGTATCTCTTGGTTCTTTCTCATGTAAGAAAGTAGGTGAAATCCAGAGGCAATACCAACAACATGACTATAAGCACATAATTCTTTTTATAAAATTAATGTCAATAAAATGTATCCACCCACTTAATAGATTTCAGATTAAGTTTGTTTTATAAAAGTGGCTGTATGTGTTTATATATGATTTAAGATTATTTATGGAAATGCTTTGAAAAAGATATTGTTATTAAATGAGTTTTTTTAAATAAATAAATAAATAAATAAATAAATAAAATAATAATAATAATAATAATAATAATAATAATAATAATATGATGATGATGATGATGATGATGATGAACATCATCATCATTGTAATGAAAATACAGATAACAAATTATATTGCTGTTTTATATTTCTAATGATTACATTATTAATCTGTTATTTATATTATTAAAATTAAATATTTAAATTTCAGCGGCAATGATCCGAGGTAATCGTGCCAACTGTTCTCAGTTTGCCCATTCATACAGACTGGACTGGCTAGTGAACAGACTGGAGAGTCAGCAGTCTTCCAAAGGTACTGACTTAGTTTTCAATTAACCTGTTACATTTTCTATACACAGTCATTCTTTTAACCTAATTCCATCTGTAATTCAGGAGACAGATGTATTAAATACTTCTCGAGACAGCTGTAGATATTATGGATCTATGAGGAAACCACTAATCTTGTACAAAAATCCTAAATTATGAATGGTTAGCTCTATAATGACAATTATAGTATTACCGTAAGTTCATAGCTTTTTTTTAAAGTGAAATTCTAAGACAATTTTTATATATTTGTACACAGATTTATTCCACCACACATATGCCATTTTGTTCATTTTTCAGAATTTGTAAATATGTCACATAATTTAGTCACATGAAACAAATTCACAAATTCAGACAACACCTACTGCAAAATGTTACAAACTTTTGTTCCAACCAAATAATAAAAAAAAAAAAAAAAAATAAAAAATTAAGAAGAAAAAAATGGTCCTATATTGTCAATATAAAATAGATATCAGTAAGAAATATAACACATGGAATCCTAGCTGTGAAATCAAAGTGAACTCTATGTTGACAATCAATTTTTTTTTTAATGCTATTGATTTATGGGAAAAAAAGAAAAAGGCCTTGTTTTGGATAAAAAAGGTTAATTAAAAATAAATTGAAGTTAGAATTATTGCAGATTAAATAGAGCATATCAGAAAATTACATTCTGTATTTAGTATTATTGATTTATGAAAATAATTGTAAAACTAAGCTGAATTAAGGTTAAAATAAAACTGAACATACTTGTTCTTGATACACATTTTTTTAAATTATGATTATTTAAAAGAAATTGAAAAAAGCTTTATTCACTTTGTATATGTTTATTCTATCTTTGTTTATACTTACTGATAATTTGAATCAAAATTAACAAATTCCTACCCACAAAAATAAATTATAATAAAAAAAAAAATTTTTTTTTTTTAAAAGAAGAAGAAAAAAAAGCTGTCTTACATTAATTTTTAAATTTATTTTCAAGGTGTGCTGGATGTTCTTCACTATGTGTTGATTGACAGTCCTGAAGCTCTGAACATGATCAAAGAGAAACATATCATCACAATTATCTCCCTTATAGATAAACATGGCCGTGACTCAAGGGTAAGAAAAATAAATAGCTGATTCTTTAAAATAAGAGAAGAAAATGTAATTCTGAAAATTAATACAATATATTGTGAAAATAACCTGTTAGAAGAATAATGTGAACTAAACTATTGTAAATGTATTCTGAATAAAGCTCCAAATTATAAGAATAATTTAATATTATTCATTTGATTTAAAATGTTTTCTGTATTTTTGCTATACTAGGATTTTATGTTATGTTATCCATTTATCAAAGTTCAGCCTATAGGTAATATTATGTCTGGCTGAGTTTGTTGTTCAGAGTCTGATATGTTTCTGTGTTAAAAAGATTTTATATTTTAAAGTCTGAAATATTTCTATCTTACAGGTGTTAGAAGTTCTGAGATCTCTGTGTGTTGGTAATGGCATTGCCGTGAGAACCAACCAGAACTTGATCTGTGATAATCTGCTGCCAGGAAAAGATCTCCTTCTTCAAACAAAACTTATTGATCATGTCACCAGGTAAAGCCATTCACTTTACTTTCTTTCATTATTTAATTAAATACTAAATACATTGGATCAAACTCATCTTTCATAAGAACATTTTTAAAGATTATATTAAATTAATATACAGTGGTACCTGACTTTAGCAGCCCCCAAGATGAGTAGCTACCAACAATGTACAGACACTTTTCTGAGTCCAGATTGTTTTTCAGTGGTTATGTCCTTTGAATCAGTGGACACCTATTGAACAGAGACATGGACAGCATTTTTTATTATTCCTCTACTAAAGTGGACAGTCTCAAAAATATGCTATGCAGGGTATGTTGTTTTTGTTGAAAAACAAGAGCCCACAAACTTCAGTTGCCAAATACATGCTCACCAAAACATAATTTTGATAATTCAGTCATTCAGTGTCATCCCATAATTTATGTTTTATAAAAACACTGCATCTTAACAGATATTTTTTTGATGCAGCTGGCACTAATCAGAGCTCTTCTGTGGTTTCAAATGCAATATTGCTTATTATGAGTTTTATGACATGGAATTGTGTTTTAGGAATGCATAACCATGCTGATTTATGTTTGTTGTCTGTACTGGTGTTGTGCATGTGAATAAGGATTGTAAATATGTTTTAAGAAAAAGTCTGTAATTTTTATCCCTCTGATGATGGAACACCTGCGATGTAGGGACACTTTTGCCTGGTCTCACAGGTGTCCTATAATACAGGTACCACTGTAATAGTAATATTTTAAAATAATACTTACAGCTCTTTATATGTGTCATTTATGCATAATCATGGATTAAAATGTTTTTACACAGCATGTTATAATTTTTATGTCATTAAAGAACATTTGGATTCATTTGGAAAATTCTTTCAGTTTTCCATGTCATTATACTTTTTTTTTTTTTTTTTAATGTCTGACTTATAGTTTCTTATAATTTTTTTAATTGTAAACTTAGTTCCTTAGATCAATGTCTGTTGATTTCTGAGTTATTATCCATTTAATGTAATAATGTTCTTTCACAAAAAAAACAGTGAATAATACATGTATATATATATATATATATATATATATATACTTTTTTTCACTGATAGTTTTTGTTATTATTTGAACATTTGTATTTCAGCCTGAGACCTAACATCTTTGTTGGTTTGTGTGAAGGATCAGCCATGTACAAGAAGTGGTATTTTGAAGTGGTTGTCATTCAGTGTGAGCCTGGCACTCATCTCCCTCCAGTCCTGAGAATAGGATGGGCTAACACAGAAGGTTTCAGACCATTTCCAGGAAGTGGTGAACACTGGGGAGGCAATGGTGCTGGAGATGATCTGTATTCATATGCCTTTGATGGACTCAATCTATGGACAAGTCAGTAAAAACATTTTTTGTTCATTTTCTGTATTATTATGACTTTGATGAAATCTATTTAGAGCCATGTTAGTGAAATTTTAAGTCCTTTTATTGCTTATATTTTTATGATTTCAATGCTGGTTTATTTCACTAGTAAATTCTGAAGAATTACTTTCAGTTTTAATTTTTAATATTTTCTTTTGATGTCTAAAAATTTCTGTTCAATGCGTGAAGATCTTGATAGGTAAAGGAGTTCTGTTAAGGAAATTAATTTACATTTTATCTGTGTTTATCATGATTAAACTGATTATGAAATATAATTTAATTTACATGTTGTTGTTTAACCTCAGTTATCTCTAAAACTATTGTTTATTATTCCTGAACAGGTGGTAAACCCAAACAGGTGAGAAATGTAAACACAGCCTTACAGAAAGGTGATGTTATTGGATGTGCCTTGGACTTGACAGTACCACAGATCATTTTCTCTATCAATGGAGTCAAAGTGAGAGGCTTCTTCAAAGACTTCAACCTGCAGGGAATGTTTTTCCCTATTGTCACAATGTCTGCCAGTGTGAGGTAAGATTAATGTTAGCTATCGTATAATATGTTAACTGTTTTGGCAATTTCTGTGTAAATAGTATAGTTAGTTAATAATATATATATATGTGTGTGTTTGTGTTCATGAATATACATATATATATATGTGCATTCATTTCTTTAACACACACACACACACACACACACACACACACACACACACACACACACACTGCACACATTAAACTTGTTTTTGCAATGAATGCTCTGGGTAAAAATGTCAACTGATATTTTTGTTTTATTCTTTAAACGTAAATTCTACCTTACTTTTATTTTCATTGTTTTTGAATTTTGTTTTTGAGTTTTTCTTAAACTTTTGGTTTTAAACTCACATTGTAGCTGCCGGTTTGTTCTTGGAGGAGACAATGGAAGATTCAAATATGGTCCTCCTGAAGAACATGCTCCAGCCTTTGAATGTCTTCTGCCTAAGGAGAAACTCAGAATTGATCCCATATTTTACTTTGGAGATCTGCAAAAGAACATTCTCAGTGGTCCAACAGAAATTGTGGATTATACTCCATTTGTTCCAAATCCAGTGATCACATCCAAGGTAAGTAAAGCAACAATTTATTTATTGTTTAATGTTAAATAAATGAATTAATGAATTTTTAACGATACCCCAAAATATGGCTTTTCAGAATCTTTTGTAAGGTAAATACAATAATATTAGATATATGTTACATTCAGTCTCAATATCAGGCATGTATATATTACAGGTAATTAGGAATCAATTTAATTTTATTTAAAAAAACTGTTTTTTTAATGTTAAAATGTTTCCTTTCAAATGTTCTTCTTTTCTTTTTTCAGATTTCACAAAATTGAAAAATACAATAAATTATATGAAAATAATAATGTTTTGGCAGAATTCTTGATTATTATATGTGGTATTTTCTGTTTTAGATTCAACTTCCAGCGTACGTCGAGAATGTCCGAGACAAGTTGGCTGAAAATCTTCATGAAATCTGGGCCATGAATAAAATTGAGCAGGGTTGGAGTTATGGTGATGTTAGTATTCATGCTGTTTTTATAGTTAATTCAATTTGCATCTAATTTTTTATTCTCATATAAAATGCCTGTTAATATTAAAGCATATTTTCCTCTTCTTTTTTTTTATAAAAAGGAAATAAATAAATGCCAGTTTGGTAATTTAATAAAAATATAATATTTTTTAAAGTACTTAACATTATTGCATATCTATCAACGTAGATGTACTCATTAATTACTAAAATAAATGAACTATAATAAAACAATAAGTTAATAAAATGAAATAAAAATTAAAAATGAGATCGCCATAAAATAAAATGTATAAAATAATAAGCAAATTATAAAAATATACAAAATAATAAAATAAAATAAACAAAAGGAAAGAAATTTAAAAATAAGTTAATAAAGTAATAATAAACTATTACAGTAGAATAATAAATAAGATAAAATAATATATAAAGTAATAAAAAACTAAAATAAAAAATACATTTAAAAAAAACAGAATTAAACAATAACATAAAACAGTAATAGATAAAATTAATAAAATATAATAACATAATAAAATAAAATTAAATAAAAATAATAAAATAAATAGAATAATAAATAACATAGCAAAGTATAATAATATAACAGCATAAAACAAATAAAATGTAATATAAAAATAATAAACTAATATGTAAATTAAATATAATAAATAAATAATCATAGAAGACATTAAAATAAGAAAAGAATAAAGAATAGCCTAGCCCTATCCTGAGTAGTTTGTTGTCAGTAAGCAGATATTATGTTTTTATTTATCTGTTATTTATTCCAACATTATGTGTAAACTTTTATACAATTATGCACTGGCAAAAACAAAATGTACTAAAAATATTATTATTTATCATGTTAGGTGAGAGATCCAGAAAGAAAAAAGAATCCATCTCTGACTCAGTTTGAAAAAGTTCCTATGTCAGAAAAGAAATATGTCATCACAGTAGCTTTTGAGACTCTCAGGTACAGCAAGTTTAGTTTTTCTTTGAAAACTTTTTGGATTATTAACAATTTACAAATCTTTAACAACATTACAATCATATTTTGATATTAACAGTTATTAAATATCAAATAGGTGAAAAAGCTGTTTTGGGGTATTGTGATCCAGGCTGTATAATGATCTTGATACTTTATGTAATAATATTTTACATGAACATTTTTGATGGTGTAAAGAGGATATGTCATACATTACTATAAAACATATCTGAAATTTTACATGGCATTTTTTGTTTTGTTTGTTTTTTTAGAATATATTTCTTCATCAGAACTTTAAATCATGTGAATATAATATAAAATACCTAAACATTAATTTATAATATTAATAAAGAGGTTTTAATTTATAAATGTTAGGAATAGGTATAACATTCCCTTTTCTTTCTTTGCTTCTTCTTCTTCTTATTATTATTATTTCTTATGAGAAATCAATAAAATCATCTTCTGATTACATATATATTTTTACTAATATTATTATTAATTTGTTAATTTCTTTGATGTAATTAAATATTAAACATCCTGTATTGATATTAAAATAGTTATTTTACAATAAAAATGCTTACTGAATTTTGTCTTGTTTTAGAACATTGTTGGCCTTGGGCTATCACATCACCATAAACCCTCATCAGCAACAAAGCAACAGACTCAAGACTATCAAGCTTGGAAATAAGTAAGAATTTTTTTTAAAAGACAGTATTATTGACAAGGACTATATTTAAATGATCTTTGAATTTATTTATTTATTATTATTATTTTTTTTTTCTATTAATTTTTTTTTTTTTTTTTACAATTCATAGTTCAAAACAGGATAATAGTCAAAAGCTTAGAATACTTATTGTTCTTTTATATATATTTTGTATGATATTATTCTTCAATATTCAATAACTTGTTAATTGATCCAATATTTAAAGTAATAAAAATAAGAAAATAAGGGCATAAGACATATATGTTAATTTATAAAACTGTATAACCATACAAAGTTATATTGAATTAATTACTCACCTTCAGTTAGCTTGTTTTATTGGTGATAAATACAAGATATTCAGTATTAGAAATTTCATACATTTTTCTTTTAAATTTTACTTGAAAACTAAAAGTAACACACTTATTTAATGCTTATATTTCCTGGTAATATACCAAGATGTCACACACTGAAATACATCATCTTCAGTATTTACCAGCAGAAATAATCATAAATTTATATATTTGGGTACTTTTTCTCAGTGCAGTATGATAGTTATTTCTTTTCTTTGCATTATTAGCTTCCTGCAGAGCAATGGCTACAAACCAAGTCCACTGGACCTATCTGGAATTGCCTTAAATGAGAAGATGGAGGAACTGGTTGACTTGCTTGCAGAAAACACACACAATGTGTGGGCCAAAGACAGAATCAAACATGGCTGGACTTATGGCCTAACTGAGGTAATTTAAATAATAAATAAGATATTAAAAAGAAATTTGATAAAACTGAGCAAGAGCTTTTCATGGGATGTTAAAATAATTTAACAAATTACATGTATTGGATTCTGTTCAACTCCATATCTTAAAAACACTTTGGATATAACTGGACAAATTATTTATTAGCTTGTTTATTTAACAAAAATTATTTTTATTATTATTTGCTGAGAGTTTATTTTATTTATTTAAATTTGTTGTTGTTGTTGTTGTTGTTGTTGTTGTTAATAGATTACTGGGGTTATTTCATGATTTCAGTGACTGCTATTTACATTTTTTAAATTTTATGTTTAGGATCCAGAGCACAAAAGAAGTCCATTTCTCGTCCCTTACAACAAAGTGGTTGAGCATATTAAGAAAGCCAACAGGTAATTTAAATACCATTAAAACTGATAGTTATAAAACATTTTTATTGAACACTATTTTGTTATTGTAACATTTCTTCAAATAACCTAAAAAACAACAACCAAAATCATGTATTTTTTATATAAACAAAATCTCTCACCTAAAATAATAAATAATAATACTTTAATACATTTGGTTTTTACCAGTGCATAATATATAAATTTAATTAAATATAATTAAAAGACATAATTTATATGTTAAATGAATTAGATCCATAAATAATATTTTAAAATTTTATAAATAAATTATTGCTGGATTTCTTCTGAAGAATATTTTATAATTGACATTTTAATAATAAATGTATCAGTTTTTTAATATTTGATATGATTTTTTAAAAGTTAGAAACTTTACAAATTTTACAGTTATATCATTTAGAAATAATACACTACACAGCATGTACATTAAGTGATTTTATCTTATGAAAGTTTTAATTTGATGAAACCTAGATGTTTTCATTTTGTTACAAAATCTTTTTAAAAGTGATCCAACAAGAAATTACACACATTTTTAATCAGACATATATTATACAGTATATTTTTTCTTGTATTTTCAGAGATACAGCAAGTGAAGCTATTCGAACCATGATAGCCTATGGATACACCCTGGAACCCCCAACTACTGAAACTGGGGAGAGTGGTAGGACAGGTTTGTGCATGACTTTGCTTCAATATCTTTTTCTAACACTTTAACCTCTCTCCTGCAAAGCCAAATGGACTAACAAGATTTAGATAAAGTGACTAACAGTCTGTTTAGATTTAACATAATCATTTTTAGAGCTGATTATTAATATGAACTCGTTTGGGACAGTATACCGTATATACTTGTGTATAAGTCAAATTTTTGGGAGACTATATTAAGGTAATATTTTGGGGGTCGACTTATACATAGGTAATGCTTTTGTAGCTGTTGCTGAAGAGTCGCCATTTTGACTATTTTTTGCTACGGGATGCATCTAAAATAATCGCGGTCTTTCAGCTTTTCAAAAATATAATTTTATTGTATAAAAAATTTTGAAAAATTAAATAACAAAACCAAATATGAATGTAAAACATGATATTCTTCCGTTTAATGACATAAAAATACATTTTAAAGCGAGAAAACCGTCAGTACGGCGTTATGCCTTACGGCGTCTTGCAATGATCTAGGAATGCAAACTTCTCTGCCAAATTGCACTAAATATCGGTCCTAATTTCATAAACAAAACTCACTTGTGTAATTGTAAAGAATTTGGTGAAATAATATTGCAATCGTCATTAATATCCACTACCGACAAATCGAAAACAAACTAAATTTCTATAAACGTTCTTCAACAAAAATCAGTTCAACTTCTCGCCATATTTGTTATTCTAGTCGGTTGCCAAGTGCGCGAAGCCTCGGCCAATTAGCGCGCTAGGAATAGGATCGGGGGCGTGTCTTGTAGCAGAGTTTCGATAGAAAAAAATATTCCTGAGGTTCCGAAATTATCTTACTTTGAATTGCACGTGCAAGTTACAGCTCGTGCAAGTTATGTTACAGTAGGTGTACAATGTAGGCCTTCGTGGCACTGTCACACTGGTCTAAAAATAGTGATGGTGCCTGGAATCTACAGTCGACTTATACACAAGTAATACCTAAAATGACGCAATTTTTGGTCTTAAAATACACATCGACTTATACATAAGGTCGCCTTGTACACAAGTATATACGGTAAACTTCATGAAATAATAATTTTGTGGACAAATGAATGAACACACATAATTTACAATGTTTTGTGAGAGAGAAAAATATGACTATGCCATGTCACAGGCTATTTTTACAGATTGGTAGCTATGGATCTTCTTTTTTTTAATGCTGATAACAAGTAGGTGTTATTGCAAAAGATTATACTGAAGTGTAGTTAAGCAAATATAAATTCATTTATTTCTTAATCAAAATTTAAAACACTTCTCTGTAACTGAACCTTTACTTTAAAAAATTAATTAAGAATTTGTAATTATTATACTTTTAAACATTTGTTGTATAAAAGAATAATAATAATTATAAAATATAAAATAAAATAAAAACAACCACAGAAAAGAGACATTAATTTCAATCTAATTTCATTTTCTTTTTCTTTTTTAAATGTATTAAAATTTTTTAAATTATTACATTACAACAGGGAAAACATTATACATGTATCTAATTTATTTAATGACATATTAATACATCTGGTATATTTAAAAGTCTTTACATATATTACAATTTTAAACTGTTTTTGATTTACAGCAAAACAGATTGTTTTTTTCATTACGGTTTAATTATTTGGATTTCTTATCTATTTCTTGCATACCAAAGGAAGTAAGTTGCAAGATAGACTTACATCACTAGGCCTAGCACCAGGTAATTGGATTTTAGTAACAATTAATAAAAAAAAAAAATGAAAGTTATTAGAAAAACAACAAAAACAGAACAAGAACTCCCCCCAGCAAAATAAATAAATTAATTAATTAAAAAAAGTAAATTAAATAAATAAATGCCAAAACTATAATAAAAATAAAATAAATAAAAAGCAATCAAAAATATTTACCCCCACAATAAAAAAACCTATTAAAATAATAATAAAGAAAATTAATTTAATAAATGTCAGTAAATAAGTTAATTAAATAAAAACAACAAATAAACAAATAAATACTTTTGTTATGTTTGTTTCAGATTTCATCCAAAAATTCAAAGTTTTATATGTTAGTTGTGTAAAAAAAAGAAAAGAAAAACATCTTCCTTTCATTGCATCAAAAGAAAAATACTATTTTCTTTTCTTTCTTTCGTTTTTTTTTTTTTTTTTTTTTTTTAAAAGGACACTGAACAAATTAAATCTACTGCTTTGATTTTTTATTAACTTTTAAACATTTTTTCGTATCCTGATAACAATATCTCCACCCCAAAACCACCCCCAAAATAAACACTCCAAAAATCTGATAATGTGCATTTAATTTAAATTCCTGCAGATACCTTAAACCAGCTACTGTATCTAGCCTGTGATAGAAGAACCACAGCTGTAACAGAATATGCTGATTTGGGGTATTACACCTAGCATGCCCCACCATCTAATTTTCACACACGAAACTCAATTCTTCCTTAAAATTTTATCCACTGTAAAGATAATGCCCTTTTTATAGAACCCTGGGTCTGCCCCTAATTAGTAATATTAATTTATAATTACTGCAAGGTAAATGTTCTAACATTTGTGTGTTACAGTTGTTAGTAAACTCAATGCTAACAACCAAACTTTCTGCTTAAATCTTCTATCCAAATACTACTAACAGTTTAACATATTTATTTATTATTTTATTTGTTTATTATTATGATTACGGTTGTTATTGTTGTTATTATTATTATTATTATTTAATTTTAAAATTTGTATGTTGTTGTTTTTTTGTTGTTTTTTTGGTGGCAGCTTTTTATTATGTATATGTAAAACTGGTAAATAAATGTGTATATATATTTTGCAAATCTTGTGCATTTCAGATTTTTAAATTGTACAGTTATCAGCTCTAGTTGTGAAATGTTTTGTTTTTATAAATCAATGTACATACATGCAATATGGTTTCATATAATTAAATGAAAGATAGATTATATACTTTTTACATTTGATACATGAAATTTGTAATACTGGAAATGAAATCATGATAAGTCTATATATTAAAAAATAATACTAAATAATATACGATTATTTTTTTTGGAAGCGTGTGTGTGTGTGTGTTTTAGAAAAAAACATATTTTATATATATATATATATAATATCAAATTAACAACTTTATAAAGATAATCTTTATGCTCACAACTTATTGTAGTTAAATATATTTGCATTTTTCTAATTGGGTCATTAAATTTTATAATTATTATAGCTCCATATTTTCACGACATCTTTTTCCTTACTAGTTACTTGAACTTCATTTATATATATATGTTTTAACTTGTGACCAATATAATTTTTAAATTTTGATTTTTTATACTTCAACATAATTTTATTTATATATTTATTTATTTTTATTATTTTGCTAATAATGTTTTAGGATGTAAAATATTCTGAAAATAGTGAAAATTCACTGGTTTCATTCTGATTTCATTCATTCATTCTTTGAAAGCAGTTACCATGGAAATCACAAAAGCCAGTACAACAAGAACATACAGAGCTGAAAGAACATATGCTGTCTCATCAGGAAAATGGTAAATTTGTTTAGTATCTTGAGATTTCCTTTTAGAATATAGTATAATGTGAGAATTATAAATAATTTAAAAAATACCACTAATTCTTAATGAAAAAAAGATAAACTGATATATTATTTTATAAATGTAATAATTATTTTAACTGGAACACAGCTTATTTGTTTATTTTTTATTTATTTATTTATTTATTTATTTATTATAATTTTCTGTGTTTAATTTTTAGTTAATAATCTTAATACAATTTATTTGTTTATTTCCTTTTTATGAAATTAATATTTTTAATTAATTAATTATTATTGTAAAGTATTCTTATATTTTTATATTTATTTTCTTTCTTTCTTAATATTTTTAGTGATTGCTGTTTGTTTGTTGTTGTTGTTTTTGGTTTTGGTTTTTGATTTGTGTTTTAATTTATTGCAGTAAATGATTTATAATGTTACAGGTACTATGAGTTTGAAGTGATCACCCCAGGCTTTATGAAAGTGGGTTGGGCCAAGATAGATGTTCATCCTGACAATGATCTAGGACTGGATGGAATGTCATACACATTTGATGGACAGATGGTTAGTACCATAATTCAAAAAAAAAAAAAAAAAAAATTAAAATACCGTATATACTTGTGTACAAGGCGACCTTATGTATAAGTCGATGTGTATTTTAAGACCAAAAATTGTGTCATTTTAGGTATTACTTGTGTATAAGTCAACTGTAGATTCCAGGCACCGTCACTATTTTTAGACCAGTGTGACAGTGCCATGAAGGCCTACATTGTACGCCTACTGTAACATAACTTGCACGAGCTGTAACTTGCACGAACATACCATAATAACGTAAATGCATGTATTACACGAGCTATAGCCTAAATCATTGCAAGACGCCATAAGGCATAACGCCGTACTGACAGTTTTCTCGCTTTAAAATGTATTTTTATGTCATTAAACGGAAAAATATGATGTTTTACATTCATATTTGGTTTTGTTTTTTGATTTTTCAAAATTTTTTATACGATAAAATTATATTTTTGAAAAGCTGAAAGACCACGATTATTTTAGATGCATCCCGTAGCAAAAAATAGTCAAAATGGCGACTCTTCAGCAACAGCTACAAAAGCATTACCTATGTATAAGTCGACCCCCAAAATATTACCTTAATATAGTCTCCCAAAAATTCGACTTATACACAAGTATATACGGTACACCACTAGAATAAACAGTTAATGTAAGGTATTATTTTGTCTTTTATAATGCTATAAATATAAAAATAATTAAATAAAAACTAATATTCCATTTTCAGGATCCACAATTGTTTTTCATTGGAAGATATGTTTAACTGAAATATATTTTTTAATGTTAATGTCATTCTTATAATTTTTTTGAAAATATATCTCACCACACATAAAACCTTTTTCATTTATTATAATTCACATTCTGTTCCATTGTTTAGAACATATTTTATATAAAACATTTCTTGTATATTGAAAAATAGGGAAGGAAATGGTATCTTGAAGCTGAATCATATGGCAAGATCTGGAAAGCAGGAGATGTAATTGGATGCATGTTGGACATGCATGACAAAACTGTTTGTAAGTGGTACATTCCTCCTTATTAATTATACACAAAAGCACAAAATGTCATTCTGCAACATTAATTTTTAAACCTGGTAATTGCATTCAATATATTTACATTAATTTTTGGAAAATTGAGTAAGTTTATTAAATGTTTAAAACTGAGGATTAATAATCCTTATATGTTTTATTTAATAATTTAAAAAATATTGTTAGTATTGTTAATAATTACAATGAAAAATGTACTGTCTACTCATTTTATATAATTTGTGATTTTAGCGTTTTCTTACAATGGTGAATTGATGATGGATGACTTGGGGCAGGAAATTGCATTCAGGGAAATAGATATTGACACGGGTTGGTTAAATTTTCATGTTTTTATTTTCTTTCTTTCTTAAAACTCACCCTTGATATTTAAACCTAAAGTATTAATACTGGTAAAACAAACATAATAAAAACAGTTTCAAGTTTTAATATTTAAATAACTGTATTAAGTATTTAAAACATAATTTATTTGAATATTGTTCACACATTTTAATTTGGATAATGAGCTTTACATATTCTTTGTAGCATACGTACCAGCATTCACCTTGGGAGCACACCAGTTGGCAAGGCTAAACTTTGGACAGGTGAACTTTAATAGGCTACAGAAATATATATATTTGAATTTTTTTGTTATATGTTTGATACATTTGAGTTTCCTGGAAAACCTAAGGCATAGTTTAAAATCATAAATCAATTAACTACGTGTTTGTGTGTGTGTGGTTAAATATACTTGTAAATATTTATAATTTTGTGTTTTGTTATAAGAAATACTCTTTAAAAAAGGTTCAGTCATCTGTACAAGCACCTTATGTTTATTATTATTATTATAATTATTACTATTACTATTACTATTATTATTATTATTATTATTATTATTATTATTATTATTATTATTATTATTATTATTATCATGAAATCATTAAAATTTATTTTAGGATGTAAATACTCTCAAATATTTCACATGCTGTGGTCTACAAGAAGGTTATGAACCTTTCTGTGTGTAAGTATTTTATTAATTTATTTTATTATATATTAATTACTTTTACTATTATAATAATTATTAAAATCTGCAGTGCATTAATCTATTGTACAGGTAAATTATTGGAACACAATCAAGATTTTACATCACTAGAAATACTGTTTCTAAATTTCTGGATGTATATTTGGATATAATCAAATAAATTTCTCCAGTTTTCTTGGAGTAAAAATTTGTTAATAATTCTATTATTTAAGGAAAATGTATAAAATATAAATAATAATGAATTATTGTTTTAACTTGATCTTTAGATTTTCAAATTTAATTTGTTATTGTTTAAACAAAGAGTTTATATGCTTTTCTGCCTTGACTGATGAAATGAATAAGTTTAATATATAAAAACAACAAAATAGATATTTTCAGTCAAAAAACATATCATCTCTCTTGAGTGCTCACTCTTTTTTGAGGTATTCAAAACCAAAAAAAAAAAAAAATGGAGGGAAATATTTGTACAGCTTAAAATTATTTTTTATTATTATTATTTTTTTTCCAGCAACATGACAAAACAGATGACACTGTGGTATTCGAAGGATCAGTCCTGGTTCCAGCCAATTTCATGTACACATGCTCAGTTGGATGTCACCAGGATACCAGGAGGGTAAAATATATTTTTATTTATATGTTTTAACTCACTTCCAACAAAACCTATATTTTGCCATGTGGTTTTGAATGAAATTTAATTTATCACTGATATACCTGAATTCTAACATAATATTAGGTTTAATAAAAAATAAAATTTAATAAATTAATAAATGTTTTTATCTAAATTTATAAATGGGTATATGTAATTTTGTAATTATTTTTCCAGTTTTAATTATTTGTCAAAACTACTGATTTTGAATGTTATAGATCTATTGTTGAAATAAAATAAAGTAAAATAATTAATTCTGATGTAACATGCAGAATGTTTAAAATAGTAATGTAAATAAAGTAATGAATTTATTTTAAACAGTCTCATTATTATTATCTCTGCATTTTATTTATTTATTTATTTATTTGCTTGTTTGTTTATTTATTTATTTATTTTATAAATTTATAAATTATTATTATCTCTAATTAATTTTATTTTTGCTCATTAAATGATTTAAATGAGAAAACTGAGTTAATTAATTTTCGATTTACATTATTTCAGCTCAAACTTGAAACCAAGTCTAAAAGTTTCATCAAAAACATTTGGAACTCTGGAAAAGTCATATCTCGAGTATGTCAGACTGAGTCTTCCTGTGAAATGTAGAGATGAGTTTGTGCAAAGGTAAACATCAATGAAATTTATCGAAAAAAAAATCAGATGAAGAAAATAAATAAACCTCCACTAAGAAAAAATGCACCAAAGTTAAAATAACCAAAACACTTAATAAATTTTGCGTTAGTTTAATTTATATTTCTTCTTTTTATTATTGTTATGTTTTTTTTTATAAATTTTCTTTTGATGGGTATTTTTTGCCCTTTTTAATCCTTTTTGTCAAATTCAGTTATTAAAATAATAGAACTGAGTTCAAACAGTAAAACTTTCAAATTAATTGCTTATCATTTTCTTTAATTTTTATCATTAATTTGAAATTTTGTGAAATTAACATAATGTAAAAAAATATGAATGCAAATAGTAATAAATTAAATATATCACAAATACAATTCTCAGTTTATTTAAACTTTAAAAAAATATATATAAAAATTACACAAAAAAGTTGACGTTAAAACCAATGTTCTTTCTTTATTTTCAGAGATCGGAACATCACGCAGTCAGTTCTAGAAAAACGCCTGAATCTGGAATCACTGAGAAGACATGATGCTGACATTGATGAAGAAGAACAAACAGGTGGGACGAGCACACTCTCCAGCCAGGAGAATAACAGTGATGCATGTACAACTAGTGATGCTAACACTAGTGACACATCCAATGAACATGCTAACAAACTTGGCCGAGGTGTGTTATTAACATGTAGTCGCATCAGCCAAATCATCTTGTAGAAAAGGGGTGGAAAATAAAAGTTAAATTTTTAAAGAAGTATCTTTGTTATCTATGATTAAAAGGGGATGAAAAGGTAAAAGATTTTGGGAACATCTTTGTCATTAATGGATGAAGAGTGGAAATAAAGGTTAATGATTTGGGAAAAAACATTTATCATAAAGTATCTGAATGGGAAATGGAGATCAGTTTTTCTGGGGGAACATATTTTCATAAAGATTGTGGCTGGTAAATAAATTATTTTAGGGAATGTTTTGGTCATCAAAAATTGAAAGGGAAATAGACTGAGGAAATGCTTTATTACACAGTATATGGGAGAAAAATAAACTTTAGTATTTATATGGGAAAATCTTTGTCAGAAACAATATGGGTGGGAAATAAAAAAAATTATATTTTGGACAAAACCGATCTCTAAAATTAAGTGGAAGGTTTTAAGGCAAATAACAAAGGCAATGGTTTTGAACATTTGTGAAAAAAGATGTAGGCTTATTTAGGCTCCCCTAAGTAAATATCAAACTTTATAGGTTTCATACTTTAATTTTAAAAATGAAAATATTTTGGCTCTGTTTAATGGATCTGTTTTTAATAAAGTTTTGCATATTCATATATGGCTTATTTACTAACCTGCATGATCTTACCCTTGTTAACTGTTTTGTTTTCTAACCTTACCCATTAATATAAACAAGTAAAAATTTTAACCAGCTTTTGAATGTCACAAATGCAAACATTTTTCATAAATTTGTCAAATATAAAATTTTATATTAATTGAAAACTCTAAGTTAATGATGACAATCTATTATTTTATATATATATATATATATATAATAATATTTGTCATCTAAATCTTTTCAGAGATGGATGTGGCATCAGTTATGAAGTCTTTGATTTAAAAAAAAAAGAATAATAGAAAGAAACAAAACATTAAAATTAAATAGTGATGTAAATTTTACTCCAAACCTTGCAATTGTTGTTATTGTTCTTCCCCTTTGTTTTGTAAAGATTGTTGTTTTCTTTTTGTGACTACACACATGATAAAAGAACTTTGGTATGTAATAATCAAGTTTAATCTATTTATTTACCAGAATTCATCAATTATTTTATTTGTTTATTCACATGATTACAAACATAATTTCATAAAATATACTAATTTCACATGATTCATTTACTGATACAAAATAACAATATAGCATTACCATTTTGTCCAGATATTTATTTATCTGCAATACGTATATTAATTAAATACATTTTCATTTTTTATCATTAACTGCATTGAGTGTACAAAATAAACATTAACCATCATCTGTTTGCATGTTATTTGCATGTTTACATACATACAGACAGTTTGCGAATGCTGATTGATCAGAACTGTGAGAAAGGTTTTCTAGAGAAGTTGCACGATGAACGACTTCTTCCCAATCATCTGCCAGATAAAATAATTGAAGATGCCATCCCTGAAGACAGTGAGTGCATGACAACATTGTTTTTCCATCAACAACATTTATATATATATATATTTTTGTAACCATTAACCATTGAAGTTAGTATGAATTAATAGCATGGAATAACTGTAACATAGATTTTTTATTTTTAACGTTTGTTTTTAGTTGACATTAATGCTTTTAATTTATTCAGCAACAGTTATTTATTACATTGAAAATATTAAATAAGAAACAATTTTATATTTATTTAAAAAAATGATAATTTGTGTTAATAATGATGGTTATTAATCTTATAAAGTCACAAATATAAAATTTCTTTTTTATTTTAAGTTTTTATAACTTGCATTAAATCTTAATTTACATTGTTAGTAGTTTTTTCAAACAATATAATCAGTTACTAATTTTTGAAAAAGCATATTAAATTTTGTAAAAATAAAAATAAAGTAGAAAATAATTTTTATAAGTTTTTATTTTACATTTTTTGGTAAAAGCTTTAATATATAATTATACAAAGCTGTATTTCAAGTTAAATTTTAAGTATAGTTTTTACCTTGATTGCAGATGAGGATGACTATGCTGGAGACTCCACAGACAATCTTGTCAATGGAGGACCTGATCTTACTCTCAGAAAAAGTAACCAGTTCTTTTTTCTGGTCTCACAATTTTTAAAAACAATTCATTTTATTTTTTAAGAAATTCATTATCTTCCCAAGAATAGTACTGAGATAAGAAGATTTTATTTTGTAACAAAATGTAACATTTGGCACAGAATGGATTTTAATAACATTAAGTATTTATGGTGTTTATAGATGAATTTTAAAAAAATCCACATAGTTATTCTTTACATATTAATCATCAAAATTAATCAAGTTTGCAGCGGTTACTGGAAAAAGCAAATTTTATTGATATTTCTGATTGTAGCACTTCATCGTGGACTAACAGATGACCAGATTAATGCTGTGGACAGAAGGAAAAACTTTAAACAGGCAATGAAGTCTGGTAAAGGACATTCTCTAGATGACTCTAGTGTTGTTAGTGACAGGTCATCTACTACGCTAAAAGCTGCTGCTAGTGAGTCTAAACTTAATGAAGTTGCTGATTCCTTCTTAGCACCTCCTAATACAAGCAAGAGAACATCCTCAAAGATGTCTCTCCTTGCAGACAAAATAATGGACACTGCAAAGATGGTTACTGACAAACAGAACCAGAAAAAGGCAAAATCTTCATTTTCATCAATATTCCGAAAGTCAAAATCACGTGATCCATCACCAAATAATACATTGGCAACAAGAACAAGGTCAACAGAGTACTCTAGTCTGGACAGGAAGGTTAGCCCAAAGGATAAAAAAGGTCATGACAAAGGATTTTCCAAAAAGGATCAACAGTTACCAACTGTTCGCTTGCCTGAATCTGAAATGGACAGTGGATCTGCTAGTGGACTTGCTGACCTAGAACAGGACTTCTTTCCTTTGGAATTCCAAGATCCTCTGGGTGGAAGACACCTGAACCGAGATTTCAGTGAAGGATCAGATAATGGACAGTCTGAAGAGCTTAATGAGTTGAATGCTTTAGCAGAGCAGATTTATGAATACCATTTTGCTGTGAGGATCTTCCCTGGTCAAGATCCATCTCAGGTGTTTGTGGGCTGGGTCACTCCCAGCTTTCATTTTCATGACTCTGCTTTTGACACAAAGAAAATCAGACATGTTGTTGTCTCCACCCTTGACATGGACTACAAGCTCAAGTCCAGTGTTAGCAGGAAGAACTGTTACATGGTCTCTGCTGGAGATCTTCAGCAGCGCTATGCTGATTCAAGTCAAGAAGTTGGCTCCAAGAGAGCCTCACCAGGACTTGCTATTGGATGTTTCATTGATGCTGGGACTGGTGTTCTCAGCTTCACTGTCAATGGGAAAGAAGTGGCCAACAAATACCAGGTTGAACCAGGAACAAAGTTATTCCCAGCTGTCATCTGTGAACCAACTATTAAAGAAATGTTTCAGTTTGAGCTTGGAAGTACAAAGGCATGTAACCACTTATTAATCTGTTGAATAAATTAAGTCATGTTAAGTATTTATTATATTGGTAACAGAGACATTATTTATTTTTGTTATACAATTATCTTTCTATTTTAGTTAATATATATTACAGTGAGAATATAACTTTGAAATCTACTGTTATCTTGCTGAATTCAAATAACAAAATTATGAGGAAATCTGTTATAATGTTGTTGAATTATAAATAAAAAAAAATCACTTGAATAATATTTTCAATAATTTAATGATAAATTTCAATAATAGATAATATTACTAAAGTAAAAACCAAATATTAATTTTGTACATGTCATTAGTATCTAAACAGTATATTTATAATTAACTAGTTTGATATGTAATAAGAGGATACAAATTTTCAGACTTCTCTGCCCTTGTCTGCTGCTGTATTCCGAGGGCCAAAATCCATAATTCCCATGTGTCCTCCTCGTTTGGATGTACAAGTTCTGTGTACAAGCAACTGGGCTCGAGTCCCCAACATCACTCTTCATGTCAACACATTGAAACTGTCAGATATCAGAGGCTGGAGTATGCTTTGTGAAAATCCAGGTAAAGTAAAATGTAGTGGAAGATTATTTACTTTTATAATTATTTCATTATAATGGATGATTTGTTTTGATTTTTTTTTTTTTTTTTAAATAATATTTTTATTGATTTAAGTTTTATGGATTTTTTTTTTTCTTCAGTAATGTTCTTCCATCAATATTTAATTTAAATAATCTTTAATTACAAGTACTTTTTATATTTTCATACAAAAAAATGTCATAGCCATTGTGCAGTGTATATATGAAAAAAAAAAAAAACATTAAAAGAAACAGAAAATATATAAAAGATCTTGTTTCGTATTTAATATTTTACAGTTCCAATGATGGCTGTACATATTCCTGAGTATGATCGATGCCTGGATATTTTGGAGCTTACAGAACATGAAAAACTGCTTGAGTATGTTTTCCATTTAGTCAATTTATAAACTATATAATTTAAATTTAAATAAATGTATACATTTCACTAACATCAAACACCATAAAACCAATTTAAAACAATTTTATTATTGTTTCTGGAAAATAATATGCTTTTATTATTAATCTTTTCAGTTTTCATGCAAAAACTCTTGAACTGTATATGGCAGTTTGTTCACATGGTAACCACAAAGTGGCCAATGCCTTGGTACAGCATGTTGATGAAAAACAGTTGATGTACTGCATACAGAGTGAATGTGAGTTAGACACTTAGTTTCAGTTTAATACTGATTAAGTTTTAAAAAAGTCTTAAAATTTCAAGAAACAAGAAAAAATAAGAAAACAAAAGACATTCACCCAGGGACATTTGGAATTGCAAGACATTAAAAGAATAAATTTTGGAGATCCTTGTATAAGATTAAAATGTTAATTGCTTTTTTATTTATTTTAAATATACGTATGTATATTGCTTTAATTTATTATGTTAAGAATAATAATACGCTTTTTAAAATAATTTTAGTTTTTCCTGAAAATAAAATTTTAAAAATATTTCCTAAATCATTTTTCAAAATAACAGCAAGATACCTAATTTTTCAAAAAAAAACAAAAAAAAAACAAACTAATAACCATATTTAAAACTGATTAGATTCTTACATTTTAATTATTATATATTTTAAAATGATTTGTTATTTATTTTAGATTTATCAGGACCTCTCCGACGTGCATTTCACGATCTGCTGATTTCCATGCATCTTGCATCTCACAGTAGGGCAAGGTTTGTGTTTGTTTTACTCACATTATTTTTAAATTTTTTTTTTTAATTATAAAAATATATATATATATATATTTTTATATATATATTATCTTAAGATAAATAAACTAAGAATTTGTTAACTAAATTAAAAAAAAAATACATTTTAATGTACATTTAAAGATTAATGTTTATTTTTAAATTATAGAATCATGATAGCGGAAGATTTTTATCTGTTTTCCTTCTGTAGATGCTTATTCCTTATTGCTTATTATTTATAATCTTTATGTCTAACTTATGACATAGAAATTAAATGTACGATTATAATTATTATTAATTAAACTCTATACCTTTATCTTTTATAAAATGTTTTCATTCCAATTCTGTTATTTTACCTTTTTGTATGTGCACAGAATGCTGACTCAGTATGAGTACATCATCCCTCTGACACCAGACACAAAGAATCTTAGTCTGTATCGGAAGAGAAGTCCACAGTCTGACAAGTACGGTGTGAAACATCAGATTCCCAACATGGAGGACAGTGTGTCAATCAGACCACAGTTAGCTGTCACTGAAAAACAAATTGAAGCCAGGTAATGACTTCCACATTCATTTATTCTTTATATTCCACTAAAACTACAGTGAGAAAAAACATCGAACATAATAAAAATAATGACAGCAGAAAAAACAATAATAATATATTTTTAATAAAATCTGTTGAACGAAAGATCATGTGAGCTAAAATTAATTACAGTAATTTAATATGATATTGACACAAACAAATCATTTGTAATTTCAGAATTGCCAAGGATGGTAAGTTCTGCACAGCTCCTTACTTCCCAGTGAACAAACTGAAATCCTTTGTCATGCAGGCTTTGACAGCTGCAGTGGAAAAAGGAGCTGCTCACATCAGAGATCCTATAGGAGGCAGCAATGCAAACCTTTTTGTGTGAGTTGTGATATACTTTTTAAAAATCTTTCTTTTAATCTTTGCTCTCCTTCAAATTAAAATAAAATAAAATAATTAAATAAAATGAGTGGTTATTAATTTATATTAGTTCAGTTAAATAAAATAAAATATAATGAATATTTTACTGTTTAAAATGTTTTGTTTTTGTTTTTTGTTTTTGTTTTTTGTTTACATTAGTTTAATGAATATTACTCTAGATAATTAAGTCACTGAATACAATTTAATTTTCAGTTTTCATTATATTATACATTCAATTTAAAAACCTTTTTCACACTTAAATAAATTCATGGATGCAGTGCAGTTTTGATTTTGACATCCTTTTACATTTAATCTGAGGTAATATTAGATATTTAAGAAAATTATGTATAATTGTTTTAATAGGCAGACATTATGGTTGAAATCATTTGACAAGTTTTATTTCTATGGCAAATATTTTTTAATATATTTGTTTATTTGTAGGCATTATGACAGAAATCTTTTACAAGTTAGATAATTTTTTTAATTACCTGTCTTTTTAAAGTCTGATTCTGTTTGGTGATGATTTTAATCAATTTTATCTATTTTTATTATTATTATTTTTGTTTTTGTTCTTATAATTATTTTCTTTTGTTTTTTTGTTTTTTTCAGCCCACTTTTGAAAGTTGTTGATCAGTTGTTGGTTATGGGGTTGTTGGATGACGAGGATCTACATCAGCTTTTGTGTCTCCTTGAACCTGCTGTTTTCGACGAGAAGAAAATTCACAGTATGTACTCAGTATATTTTACATTTAATAAATATATTCCATTATTTTATCACATTTTTAGTTTGAACATTTTATATAGCTTGGTTAAACAAGGTTGTTTGTTCATTTATTTATTTATTTATGTATTATTTATTTATTTGTTTGTTTTTGAATATCTATTCAGTAAATAAAAAATATCTTAAAGTGATCTTTGATAATTTATTTTAGATATCAATGGTCAAGGACTTTTGAATATGAAACTGTCAGAAGCTGTCAAACTGGAGGTAATTTATCAGTGAGAAATAATAATCAGATCACTGTTATTTTGTTTTAACAAAATTGTTTTAGAATTTTTTTTCCTTATTAAAAATTTAAATAATTTTTTTTTAAATTTCTCTATATTTAAATAAGCTCATCAAAATAAATAAAAAACATTTTATTTTAAATTGCATTTATAATTTTACTGCACTTTATTCACTAGGATAATATTTATGATATCTCAATTATTATTTGTTTTATTAAATTACATTTATAATTTTATGGCTAATCAGTATAATATTTACTTAATTAATTTCTATTTGTATTACTAGGTTTGTCGCATCTTACAACACTTCTGTGATGTTCAGCTGCGACACCGAGTGGAATCCATCATAGCATTTTCGGATGGATTCGTCTCAAACCTTCAGAGTGTATGTTACATTAAATTACTTGTATTTTATTTTTAAAATCTAATAAGTTAAGAGATATCACTATTATTTACTTCTTCATAAAGATCTGTGGATGATAGCACTCTATTAGAATAAAATTAATTATATCTTCAAAATCACATTCACAATGGTAGTGCTCCCTTTTAAAAAAAATTTTTATCAATTCCAGTTTGTAATAGCAACTATAACTTTTGAAATTCAAAAGGATTGATAAAACGTTTTTTGACTTAATTTTTCTGACTGGATTCAGATAAAAACTAGCATATTCTACTTTAGTTTAAAACATTTAGTTAATTTCAAAAAACCTTTAGTTTCATGAAGTTAAATTTCTGTACTTAAACACAGAATGTTTGCATATTTTTTATTGGTTTTAAGGATCAACTTCGAAGATACAATGAAATCAAGCAGGCTGACCTTCCTTCATCTGTGACAGCAAGAAAAACAAGAGAATTCAGATGTCCAGCCAGTCAGCAGGTTTGTCAAACACAGATTTCTTTGTTAAAACTAAAAATGGTAGCAGAAATCATCTGAATTAGCATCTCAAATAAATAATTTCAAAATCAATATAGCTTACATTATAATTTTTTAAGTGATAATCAGAAACATGTTTTGAACATAAAGTTTAATGAGTTTTTTTACTGGAATCATCCTTTTTAAAAAAAAATGTTATTACTGATATTAAATCTATTAGAATCCTAAATATTAACCACTATAATAATAACAAAAGTAACAACAACATTATTATTATTGTTACTTACTTCGTAGAAATGATTTTGACATGTATTTGACATTATTACTCTTTTTGGTTGTCATTACTAGTTTCACAAAATATTTGTTTCAGATGAAAACCCTGTTGGCATTCAAGCCCTCTGAAGATGAGAGCAAACAAAAGGAACCGAGTCCATGTGCTGAGGAAATTCAGGAATGTCTGCACAACTTCCATAATGATCTCCTACAACACAGTGCCATGCCAAACTTGGAGAAACTTGACAAAAAAGTAACAACAGTCATTGAGGTACCCAAATCCCCAAGTCTGACAGAAAAGTTAATGCAGCTTGTTGGACTGGTACAGCAAGAAATGCTGCAGGAGATAACTGAAGAAAATACTGAAAAACCTGGTTAGTTAAAAAAAAATTAAAAAAATGGAAAAAAAGAAATGAAAATAAAATACATTGAAGTATAATTAAATGAGAGTACTGAATACTGTAAATGTTAATAACAGATATTAAATTATTTGGCTGAACAATTTTTTGGAAACATTTAACAATATTCATTTATTAAATTATTATAAGCATTATTTTCATTATTTTCATTTTTACTTTATTGCAGTTATTTGTTGTTTAAAATTATGCCAAAAAAAAAAAAAAAAATCAACTGATGTGGTATATGGTGAGATGTTAACTTAAACATAATAATACTAATATAAACTGTTCAAGTTAATTCAGATTGACATCATATACTGGCACCATCCATATAAAAAATCAGATTTAATTTATTCCTTCTCAACTTTCAAGCTTGAATCAAGATGAAATACTGATATGTTTTCTATGAAATTGAATCAAGAGTATTGATTCTAAAATTTTATTCAGATATATATATATATATTAAAACTGAAATTGAGCTTAAGTCACCAAATAACTAAGATTTATCCAATTCCAGTGTTCACCTGAGAATCATGACCTGAACTCTTTAATTAATTAATTAGTTTGAGAAAGATTAGAATATAAAAATCATGCAATCAGTGCATTTATAATCTGCAAGACAAAAGATGATATGCTTGAGAAAGATTAGAATATAAAAATCATGCAATCAGTGCATTTATAATCTGCAAGACAAAAGATGATATGCTACTGTATATACATATCCTATATTTTAAAATAGAAAGGATCTTTTTTCCTTGACCTGTATGCAAATTTGTTGGTATCCTTCCAGATTCCATCCAGATACTGATAGCTGGCACCATGGTGAAATGGGCTGTTGAAACATTCATCACCAATCAAGATCTTGTCAGAGAGATGTTTAGTCTTCTGCACAGACAGTATGATGGCACTGGAGAGGTATGCATTATCATAGGACTAATAATTACAGAGACAACAGAATAGTGATAAATAAATAGTTCCTTGGCCAAAACTCTTGACATCAACAGATAAAATAAAGGGATGTGCTTTTCAGTAGTTCTGAATTGATTTTGAAATGACAGCAGAATGATTAGAATCTGGTCCAGTTTTAGGACTCTTCAGAATTTATATATTTCAGTTCTTTTGGAGATGAAAATTCATAAATATGATAAGAGACATATATGTGGCTGGTTTAATATAAACGTTTATTACTCAGTATAATATACTACATCTTCAACATAATACAGGTCTTAAAAAATGATAACTGTTATTTGGTTTTGTGCATATCAGATTAGTTTTTTTTATTATATTTGATATATTCTATTACAGGGTTAATGGTTTTATGACTAAAGCAAATCTCTCTCTTTCCCTTTCTCTCTCTTAATGTATTACTGTAATGTTACTGTTTCATTGCTGTAATAATAATAATAATAACATATTGTTTCTAAGAGCTGAATTGAATTGAAAATTATTATTATTATTCACAGCTGCTGACTTCAACAGAAAAGGCTTATGCTATCAGCAATAGGAGCCGAGAGGACATCAATGTTCTGTTGAAAAACTTGGGAGTTATTCGCTCATTGTTAGAGGTCCAGGCAGACAGAGATGAAGAAGAACTCATGAAGAAAAGTCTCAAGTAAAACATAAACTTTCATTCTGAGACAGTATCATCCTTTCTAGTCATAATAGTTAGAATAAAAAGGGTATCATTTGTAGTGCAGTTAAGTTATTAAAAATGTGGTACTAGCATGTTGGGTAATATGGAGTTTTGAGTAAAGCTTTTCAGAGATCCTTGATATTGTTTACCCTGGATACAGTTTTACTAACTTACAACCATTGTCATTAAATAAATAAAGAATCTTTTCAAAATTTCAGATCTCCCATTCTTTATTAAAAATAGTGTTTACATGTTAAAAGGAATCCGACAACTAAAACACACTTTTAGCTTTTTAAAATAGCCTTTTCTGATATATGTTTTTTTTGTTTTTTTTTAAATTTTTCTTGACATTTTACTTAACAAAAATAATTTTAAAATCAATTCTGCCATATTCATATACTGAGAGTATTTCTCTTCCAGAGATGCTATGGACAACAAAGTGTTTTTCCAGCACCCTGATCTAATGCGAGCTCTCTGTGTACATGAGACTGTGATGCAGTTAATGGTGAATACACTGAACAAAGCACAGCAGCAACAAACAGCTACCAGTGCAACTGATCCCAGTACCAGCCAGGGGAGACAGACAGCACCATCTGGAACTCTTGATAGTCTCACAGAACAAACAAAAGTAAATATTAAATTCGGAGCTTTATTATTAATAATTTTCTTATTTTAAACTAAATGAAATATTTTAACTGAAGTATGCATATCAAATTATACAAACAGATTTTTGTTTTAGGTATTATTTCAGCATATTAATGCTTTAAATATAAAAAGGTATTTGCTTTCAGAAGTAAGTTTGGACAGATTTTTAACTATTATTTTGCAAATTTTCGATTATTTTATTATTCTTATCTGGAATATTAGCCAACCCTAAAGGAAAGTTACTGGGTGAGTTATTTCCCATTTCAAATAAATTCTATTTCATTTGACCAAAACATTTGTTTTCATTTATTGTTATTTTGTTTACGTTTGTATATGACAGTTTTAATTAATTTTAATTAAATTTCTGTGATTCCTTTCATTTATGTCTTTCATTCAGTGTTTCAAATTTTATTTTCATCAAAGACAAAATACTTTTTTGTAACAAGCAAATTTGTTTAGTTTCTTTCCTTCAGTGGGTGGCTTTTTGCTGCACTTTCAGATAAATATGTTGGCAAGCTATAATAATGTTTAGTGTCGATTTACAATTCAGTTTGCTTGTTTGTTAAAATGAAAAATAAATATATTTTTTTCAGAGCATGCATTTATTTTAGATATAAAATGATATTTGCATAATCAAAACCAAATTTTGAATTTACATCAAATTAAAATTCATGTTGTTTAGATCAAATAAGAAGGACTGTAATAAAAAAATAAATAATAAAATGCAAGTTTTTGAAACAGATAAATGATCTATTGAAATTAATATCACTGTATAAAAAGGCAATAATAAGAGTAATTTTTAAAAAGGTAGTTATAATAATAAATTATTTAGGAAATTATTTTTTGTTGGTTGGTATTAATCATGCTGGAGTTTTTGTATTCCCACACAGTTCACAATAAGGAATATTATCTTACATATCGACAGTAGTGAACTTTATTTATTCATGTTTTATCTTTACATTGCCAAGCAATACAGAAAGTGAACATTATTTAACATATGTATCTATTTATTAATAGAGTATTTTTGTCTACACATTCACACAATTCCCAGAATGGACATGACTTTAACATATTTATTTATGACATTTTCCCAGGATGCAGCTGCAGACATGGTTGTCATGTGCTGTCGTTTTCTATGTTACTTCTGCCGAACCAGTCGACAGAACCAGCGAGCCATGTTTGAACATCTCAGCTACTTGCTAGATAACAGTAGCATGTTACTGGGTTAGTTTTCAGTTCATTACTAGACTGCTGTTTGTTATTTAAAATGATAAATTAGTTAGTTTACAATGATTTGTTAAACACTAGAACATTTTAAGTGTGTAACTTGAATATTATGAAATAGTTACATTTTCAACTTATTTCTAGGGTATTATGAATTAGTTACTGGAATATTTTAAAATACTTTATATAGCATGATTTATTTGTTTACTATAGAAATTTAAATTTATTACTAGAATATTGTTAGTAACATACATAATGTTATCAATTATCTAAAAGTATTTGGATATCCTAATATTTTAATTTCATAAACAAAATATTTTGGAACTTAATTGTAAATTTATCGCTCAGTTCACATAAATTATTTTCCAGAATGTAACTTGTTAAGATGTGATAACAATAAATATATAAGTAAATAAACAAATAAACAAATGAAGACATTTTTTTTTTTTTTTTATTATTCCTAAAAAATTGTTTTTACAGCACGCCCATCTCTTCGAGGTTCATGTCCTCTTGATGTTGCTTGTGCTTCTTTGATGGACAACAATGAACTTGCTTTGGCACTGAGAGAGTCTCACCTGGACAAGATCTCTGCCTATTTGTCAAGATGTGGACTGCAGTCAAATGCTGAGCTAATGGAGAAAGGTTATCCTGACATTGGCTGGGATCCAGTGGAAGGGGAACGATTCCTGGATTTTCTGAGATTCTGTGTTTGGGTTAATGGTCAGTATTCAGTTTGGATAAACTTTTATAAATTTGATTTTTTAATTTAACATTACTTAATGGTATGTGCTTTCTTTTATTTATGGTAAAAAAAAAAAAAAAAAAAAAAAGGGAGTGAAATTAGGATATTGCCTTTAGAAGAAGAACCAAGTGGTTGTCAGATAGTTAATTATTTTATTATTAGATTATAGTATAATGCTGAACTTTCTGGGGGAGGGAGTATATTTATAATTAGCTCAACTGATTAATATTCACATATAATATTTTCAGGTGAGAATGTGGAAGAAAATGCCAATCTTGTCGTCCGTTTGTTGATCCGAAGACCTGAATGTCTTGGCCCAGCCCTGAGAGGTGAGGGTGGAGGTCTTCTGCAGGCCATCAGAGAAGGAATTCAGATGTCAGAGCAGATTACAGCCAGTAGAGATGGGACAGCCTGCAGCTTCCTGGCTGCCATGAATGATGATGATGACAGTGGAGGCAACTTTTTGTTTCAGAGGTCTCTGATAAGAATATTATTAGTATACTATTAATAATTCAACACTAAGCATATTATTGATGTCTAAAATTTATTCTACTCAAAGATATTTCTAAGGAAAAAATTACTTTTGAATATTAACAATATATGTACCTAATCATCAATTATAGTTTATTTCACTGTTTAATCATTTCCATACTGTACAGCAAATTCGACTTTTCTGCCCTGCCCCCAGAAGATGATGAGGACTATATAGATATGGGAGGAGCCATTCTGAACTTTTATGCCAGTTTGGTTGACTTACTGGGTCGTTGTGCTCCTGATGCAGAGACAATAAAAGCTGGCCGCAGTGACTCTTTGCGAGCACGTTCCATTTTGAGGAGTCTGGTTTCCATGGAGGACTTGGAAGGAGTTCTGAGTCTAAGGTTCATTTTGCCTGTTGGTTTGCACTCAAATCCTCCACCATCAGGAGATCAGGACAGTGAGTAGTATCCTTTGTTATCAGATTTTATTAAAAAAAATATACAGATGTGTATCTATTTCAGTAATAATAGTCTCAGCTGGAGGGTTAAGGAGAAATAAAAAATAAATAAAAATTTAAAAAAATAGAATAAATATTATTGACTTGATATAATATTTTGCATTGCAAATACCAATTAAAAATCACAATAATATTAAATATATAAATTTAAAAAAATAATAAATCTTTAAAAATCAAAATGTTTATATTAAGAATTTAAAAATACGTTTTGTTGGTAATGCACTGGCTGGCATTAATATTTAATACACCATTCTGGTTTTTTTTTTTTTTTAAAAGCTGAAAGTCAGGCCCCACCACCTAGTGACCTGCCTCCAGGTTTGTTGCCGAATCATAAATCATCAATTGTGATGTTTCTTGAGCGAGTGTATGGACTGGATGACCAAGTTACATTTTTCAGAGTCCTTGAGGAAGCATTCTTGCCAGATTTGAGAGCAGCAACAACATTGGACAGTGTAAGTTTCCTCACTGACTTTTTAAATTTTTGATGTTATATCAAAATAGGAACTAGTCTAATAATTTTGATCAAAAATCAAGGCTGAAAATTTAAAATTATTTTTAAATTTAAAGTAAAAATCTCTCTCTCTCTCTCTCTCTCTCTCTCTCTCTCTCTCTCTCTCTCTCTCTCTCTCTCTCTCTCTCTCTCACACTCTCTCTTTTTTCTCCATTCCATTCCTTCACTCCCTCCTTTTTTTCTGTTTCTCTTGTTCTGCAAATCTTCATTTATGTTTGCCTGCACATTCATATTCATGCCCCTGAACACAAACAGATACAGTACAGATATTTCTATATCTAGGCAATGGCATCTGAAAGTGACATGGCTCTTGCTCTGAACCGATACTTGTGTGCCTCTGTGCTGCCTCTGCTAATGAGATACAGTGAGTACTTTGGTGACGCTGACCATTACTCACACATCTTGGACTCTCTGCTGCACACAGTGTACCGTCTTTCCAAATGCAGGACCCTCACCAAGGGACAGCAAGAAGCTGTGTCTGATTTCCTTGTAGCATTTACAACGTGAGTTAACTCCCTTGGTGGTTTCAATATGTCTTACTGAAATGAAATGTTCCTGTTCTATTTTTTTTTTATGTTTGATAATTAATTTGTGTATAATAGAAAATATAATTTAAAAATTAATTAGACAAAGTGTTTCAAAATTTTGTTTGTGATTTTGAATTAAAACAAACCAGATTCAGTATGACAGATGCAGGAAAATCATTGCTTTATATAATTTATTATTTATTTTCACAAATGTGCATTAAATATCAAGACTGTTTGGAAACTGAGTAAATTGTTTCTTCCCAGGACACTGATTATTTTTCAAAGCTTCAGTTTATTATTTTTAAACTGTAAATTATTAATACTTTATATTTGTTACAATAATAATATGTTAAAACAATATTTGTTACACTTATAATTCAAATTTGTAGCTATTTGGGGTTGTTTATAATAAGATGTAAAAATTTCTATTTAGACAATTGCGACCACCAATGATGACAAGTCTTCTGAAGAAACTGACAAGAGATGTCCCTGCCCTGTCTGAGCATGCCATTGTACCTCTGAGGGTAAGTTTAGTCAGAATGTCAGTCTTTGTAGATTTACTTGATATTAATATATCCTCTGTAAGAGATTATTTTAATATTTTATTAATTATTTTTAAATAAATGAAACAAAACTTAAAATATTATTGTCTCTGAATTAATTTTAATAATGAATATTAATTTTCATTATAAAATATAAACAAAACAAAAAATAAATAAAATTATTACAGTAAAATAAAGAATCATAAAATAAATTTAAAATAAAAAAGAATAAAATAAAATAATAATAATTTTACATTTCTCAATAATTTATTAGAGTTGATAATAATTTTTTCTTTAAAACTTTTAATTATTTTGTTTTCTTTTCTTAGGTACTGACTTCCCATTATGAGAGAGTTGGTCGTTACTATGGTAGCGGCGGAGGTGGGTTTGGTTCCCAGGGTACTGCAACTGAGGAAGAAAAACGTCTCACCATGATACTCTTCAGTGGGATCTTTGATTCTTTGGCACAGCGGGTATGTTAAAGAATTTAAAAAAAAAATTCAATTCTTTTAGATACTGCTTACAAACTAAAATAGCAAATAATATCATACTAATGAATATGAATTATTTTGAAAATAAAGATAATTAAATTTGTTAATTTTACCCTTCAAATGGGGAAGAATATATTTATATTTGCAAATACTAAAATCATATGTTTTGTCCTTTTTTTTTCTTTTTTATAAAAATGTTTATTTTATTATTAAGTGACATAAATTATAATTGTCAAAAAAAATACATTTTGCATTAATTTTTTATCTTTTCATTTTGTCAATTTTTCCCAACAGGCTTATGATCCAGAGTTATTTTCCAAAGCTCTGCCATGTTTGTCTGCTATTGGCTGTGCTTTGTCACCAGAATATGCTCTGAGTCACACAGATGATAGCTGGGCTGAACCTTCCAGCAGTGACATTGAAGGTGTCTATGTACCACGCCCTGTGGATATAACCAGGTAGTCACTGTGAAAAAACAAACATTAGTAATACAAATAAAATGAGTGATTTTCTTAACGAATTTGTTTTATAATAATGGATAATAAATAGCACTGTCCATACTTTTACAGTTACCTAATGTGTGTGTTAAGAAGTCTGTGTTATATACTTAACAGAATATTTGAGGTATAGTGTTATGAGAATATTGGCAGAAATAAAATAAATAAAATACACTCTAATTTTTTGATGTTGGTAATTATTAAGAATGTGTACTGGAAAAAAAATCTATCATAAAACATCTCCAAATATACCTTTCTGTTATTATTAAGATAAACATAAACATATTTAAAGGAAACTATTTGATGCAACAAATTTGAAAAACTCTTTCAAGTTTCTTTTCTTTATTGTTATCACAACAGACTGTTACCAGTGATTTACAAAAATTTTCAAAAATAATTATTTTTTCAGGGTGAATCTTAACCAGTCTCTGGAATCAGCTGTACTCAAATTCTCTGAACACTTCCATGACTGCTGGGCCATCAAAAAGGTCTGAGTTTAATTTTTACATTATAGAGCTTAGATTGCTTTTAAAAGAATACTGAGTATTTTCAAGAGTGTTAAAAGAATCTAAGAAGATAAGTATATCACAGACCTGTAAAATATCCAAAGAATGTTTTCATTTAAAATAACTTATTTGCCTAAAACCATGTACTGCTAAATTATGTTTATTTTATATAAAATTTCATGAGCACTAAATATTTTGGTCATATAAAGAATGTGTTTTATTTATATTTAATTATTTTTGTTTTAATCTTAACATAAAATGTATCTGTAGATTGAATCTGGATGGGCATATGGAACAACTTATGATGAGCATAAAAAGACACATCCAATGATCAAACCATTTCATCTCCTTGATGAAAAGGTATGTTATTTTAATATCCTGTCTTTAATAATACCACATTCCCTAGAATTCTAATGCTGGATATAAATTTTAACATATTTTTAAAGATATTGGGTTTTGGGGGGTTTTTTAAGGAATTTTTGGATAGAGTAAAAGAATTATATTTTATTTTTCCAGTTCAAGAGAAGGTATACTGAACCAGTGCGTGAAAACCTGAAGGCCATGTTGGCTCTTGGATGGACAATTGAACAAGATAAAAACAGAGTTTCAACTACCAGGGACAGCATAAAGAGGAGGGCTTCTAAAGCAAATGCTGTGAGTATATTAATTAAACCCTTTCGTCAAATTGTTTTTATAAAAAAGAAAGGTTTTCGTTTCACCATTATCACTATGATTTCATCATAGATTAAATTTTAGATTATATAATTATATTAATTTCTTTTCTCAGTTTGATCATGGATACAGTCCAAGACCTTATGATCTGAGGAACATAACCCTTTCCAGAGAGTTGCAGGTATGATATTATTATTTATTTATATTTAAAAAAAATAAAATAAAATAATTGTAGATTTAAGTAGTAATTTTATACTTCAGATTTTATCTCATTTCCTGTAATACTTTAAAACAGTATTAATGCATTTTCTCTGTAAATTTCTTTCTTTTCATCCAAGTTATGTTTGAAATTCTATAATAACAGGGTTTTTTTAAATTTTAGAATAGTCTTACACAATCACAGACACAATTATACATACAAGGAAAACAAAACTGATGAGACTGTTATTCCATTTGGTAGAATTATGCATCTAACATAATAAAAGACTGAAAATATAATTAATTATAATAATTTTGATTTAATTTTAGACCATGTCTGAAAGACTGGCAGAAAATGCTCATGACCTGTGGGCAAAAAGAAAAAAGGAAGAACTTGAAGCTATTGGTAATTGATTTTTTTCTTTTGCAATTAAATTTATCATGTACTAGTTAAACAGCAAAAGAAATTACATAAATTTAAATCATATTTGCAAAAAATTAGCAAAACAAGGAAAAAAATATGTTTATGTATATATATAAAACGACACATTTTTATTACAGTAGTTTAGGAACTGAAATTAGGAACAAAATAATGTACATAAGCCATGTACATAATTAATCATTCAGTACAGAACTTTTTGTAGTACATACTGCTAATAAAAAAGTATATGCTAAATATCTCATTTTTTATTCATGAGTAAATAATATTAAAATTTTAACAAAAGTTATATTGTTTTGGTAAAAGATATTGACATGATAATTGATTTAGCTTTCAGAATATGAAAACAAAATACCTATAATTTGAGAGATAGAACTGTAACCAGTTAAATGTAAGACTACTGGGTTTTTTCAGGTGGTGGTGTACACCCACAGCTTGTCCCCTATGACATCCTCACTGACAAGGAAAAGAGCAAAAACAGAGAACACGCTCAAGAACTGTTACGTTTTCTGCAGTTCCTTAGTTACAGAATTACCAGGTCATTAGTAGCATGGCTTGTATATGTATTATTATTATTATTGTTACTATTACTATCATTCTCTGATGGTATCTCTTTTTATTATTATTCTTATTATTATTGCTGTTATTATTATTATTATTGTTGCTGTTATTATTACTCTTTCTCTTTCAGTTTTAATTATTCTTTATTATTATTGTGAGATGTTTCAAATATTAAAGTTTATATTTATATCTTATATATTCATAATTTTAAATACATTAACTCATGATTTATGAACATTGATGACTTTACATTATTGTTTAAAGTTGTTTTATAAAAACACTGCTGCAACAGTTAAAAAGTAAAATTACATTCTTGTGTATTCATAATAAAAATATTTTTTAATGAGATTCAGTATAATAAAACATTTAAGTACATTTAATAGTTGTAACCATTCCATTTTATTATTTAAAAATGAATATAATTAAAATAATTAAACAATTATTTTAATTACTCATTCTTAATAATATATTTTTTTTAATCTGCATAAAATTTTCAAATGCTCTTAAATTTTGCTGTAAACTTAGCTGCTTCTTTATGTCTGCTTTACAGAAAAAAAATATCTTTACAAACTTCTTCTGAAGAATATCTGTTTTAGTTGCTTGTGCCATTTTTAATTATTTTCATTTCAGTTGTATTGGTGATGGTTGTTTATTGTTTACATTGTTGTTTTGTTTCTCTTTCTTTTTTTTTCTTTCTTCCTTTCTCTTCATTCGTCCTTGGTTTCTTCTTGGTGTTCTTTCTGCACTTCTCATCGTTAAGTGGCGACATGGGCTTGGATCGAAGACGTGAATCTCATTCTAGGCAGAGTGGTGCTTCAGCTGACAGTGGAGTAACAGTCTCAGCGATGGAGCGTAGATTTGCATACAGTCTGCTGGAGAAGCTGTTGGATTTCCTGGATAAAGCTTCAGTGAATATGACCATGTCTCGTGCCAGCAGGAAATACAGTAGAAGAGAGAGCTACAGTCAAACAACAGAAGACGTCAAGTTCTTTGGAAAGGTATACATAAAAAGTTTTGTAGAATTCCATAAATGACTCTACTGTGTGAAATATGTCTCAGTACTTTATACTGATAAATTCAATTAATTGCAAAAATCCATATATCTTGTAAATATGTAAAATGCATATTTTATGTCTAAAATGAATTCTTTGAAATTTGCATATATACATCCAGAATATAGAATGTATTATTCCCTTTGTTAAATGAATACTTTTAATTTGTTTGTAAAATATGTACCATTTAATATTCAAAAATATTTTCTTGAAACAGAATTTATTATGAAAGGTTTATGCCTTTGTATTTAAAATTTAGTATGGATCTTTTATAAATATTTTTCTTTATCTAAAAAAGAAGTTTACTGAATTTTTAAATGGTGTTTTTATAGAAAATTTAAAAATTCATTTAACAGTTCATATATTTTGACAAAATGTTTCTTTCAAAAATTAAACAAACAACAATCAGTATTGATTTTGCTCTTTATTATTAGTTCTCAAACAAATTATAAAAAATTTTGAATTGCAAAATAACTGAATTAGAAATGTCAGTTAAAACAAAGAAAACATACTTTCATTAGGTTGTGCTGCCATTTGTTGAGCGGTATTTCCGAGCTCATCGCCTCTATTTCATTGCCTCACCAAACACTCCTCAGAGCACATCAGGCATAGCTTCTATCAAAGAGAAAGAAATGACAGCCAGGTAAAAACTTTAATAAATATTTAGTTATTTATTGCTTTGTTTAATATAGTTGTGGGAGACTGAAATATCATGTATAGAATCAGCTAAAATTAAAAAGTGAAAAAAGGTCTCTTTAGTTAAAAAGAAAGTTCTGTTTAAAAGCAAATTCTTGTTATAGTGTATTATTATCATTATTTTTTTTTTTTGCCCAGATCTTGCATTTTAATTATTCCTATTTGTAATTTAAATTTTTGTTAAGATGTTTAATATAGATTATTCATTTTTATATTACTTTTGATTATTGGTTGAAACAAAATCTTCACATATTTGTACTATATTTATACTATGCATTATAACAGAAATACTGACTTCATATTAAATAATAATATTTTCAGTTTGAGAATAATATTGTAAATTTAATTTGAAAATGTATTTAAAAACTGAAAAAACTTCTTTTCTTCAATTTTTTTTTTTAAATGATTAATTTGTTAATTTTTAATTTTTTTTAAATCTTATACTTTCAGTTTGTTCTGTAAGCTTGCCCAGGTTCTCAGATCCAAGATTTCAGCATTTGGTCACAATGTAAACATCTCTGTACGGTGTCTCAGAGTGCTGGTCCAGGCTGTCGACTTCAGGTTAATATTTATTTCTTACATGATATATAATTTTAACACGTCAGTATCTGCTGTGAATCAGCACTGCTCACCCACGAATCAAATATTTCATTTAGTTTAGATTTAGAGTGACAAATAAATATTAAGATAAACATCATTGTTTTGTTCTTGTAAACTACCTTTAATGCTGAAAAAGTTGGCATTTTTCCTATATTGCTAAAATGTTTATGTTCATTTATTTGTTTTATATATTAATATATTCTGGTATTTTTCTTAGTGTTTTTAAAATGCTTGTATTTTATTTATTTTGTTTTATTTTCATTTTTTTTTTTTTTGTTCCATTTATTATTATTATTTTTCATTTATAAAATTTTATAATACTTTTTTTGAATTTTATTTTATTTATTTATTTATTTATTTATTTATAACTAATGCATCCTTCAATCTCAGATCTGTGGTGAAGAACAGTCCAGAGTTTGTCCGAGCTTCCATTCTGCCATTTTTCAACAATGCTGCCGATGACCTCGCCCAGGTGATGGACAACTTGCAGAAGGGACGGTTCAGTCATGTGAAAGGAACTATCACTAGAGGAGCAACCAGTCTGGACTATGTCCACATGGTGCTGCTGCCAGTCCTTTCTGCCACATACGAACATCTTGGTGTGAACAGCTTTGGCACAGACCTTCTGGGTTAGTTCTTACAGTTTGGGTTTAACATTTATACTATTACAAACATTATATTTTATTATTATCTGAGTTTTTTGTTGTTGTTTTTTAAGGGAGAAATTGGTAAGACAATTTTAAAACCATTATTTAAAATTTTATTTTGAGCTTGTGGACAAATTTTGGCAAGCTTTGATCAGAGGAACAATTCATTTCAAATTTGCTTGTTATATATGATCTGACAAAAATACAAAATAAGTAACTTTCTGAAAGATGTGTCATTAAAGTAAATATATTTGACAGAAATTTACTATTGTCTCTTTGTTTTTATATATTCTCAGTTGGAGATGTTCAGCTGGCCTGTTACAGAATCCTAAATGCTCTGTATTGTCTTGGCACAAACAGTTCTTCTTTTGTCAAAAGGTAAAAAAAGTTTTTTAATTTAAAAATGAATAATAAAGTAATGATAATGTTCAGTTCAATCACTGTCTGAATATTTTAGTACCAATAATTTTATGGAACAAAAGAGTTTATTTACAGTTAATTTATAAAATTCAGCTTTATAAGAAAGACAAAAGTTTAATAAATATAACTTATAATACATTTTTAAGTACACATATTTAAAAACATATGTATATTTTATATAGAGGATTTTGTGTATATTTGCACTTGTATCACTGAATGATTATAGTTTGCAAATTTAAAAAAAAAAAAAAAATGTATATTGTTAAAAATGACTATTTCATATTTCTGAGCATGTCAGTTTTTGAAAAAAGAAAACCCCAAACAAACAAAACAACAAACACCCTCTCCCCTAAAAAAAATAAAAGCAAAAAAAAAACACCAATAAGAAAGCAAATATTTTTTCTAATTTGAAGTGGGTCGGGGGGGAAAGTTTTTAAAACAAATTTGATTATAAAATTACAAAAGAAGTAAAGATAACATATATATACTTAAGTTTCAACTAACACACACTGAATGATTGTAGAAAATTATTCACCATTATAGATCATTCATTACACAGTCATTATCTTTTTCATCCTTATAGCTGGTTATATGGATCCAAAAAACCTAAGTACTACTTACACGAATGTATCTCTTTCTGATAATTATTTTTCTTTTCTTCACAAACGCTTGCATATTTGATGATAAACTTGTCTATTTGCACTTGTATATAATAAGTTTTAATTTTGGAGAGGCAATAAAGATTGAATTTAAAAAAAAAGAAAAAATGAGAAGGATGATAGATTTTCAGATATTGTTTTTCTTCATTTATAATTTTGTTTGGATGCATGGGCTATCATTTAAACTTTAAATGTCTTTATTTTTATTTTATTTTATATTTCTAAATTTATTATTATTATTTTTATTATTTCTCTCTCTTCCTGTATTAAGTAAGTTGTAATTTATTTTCTCTTTCTAACTTACCATGGATTAGGGAAACTATAACGGCAGAGCTCGCAAGGTACACAAAGCATGGAATGATTTTGAGAGATTTCTGTTTTCAACTTAATTACTTATATTTGTCCATAATACTTGCTTACACTGAAAGTTGCTTTCTAAGTTTAGTTACTTTTATTGTTTAATTTGTTCTTCCATACAAAATATTATTTTTTTAATTCGTTTTTGTGTTTTGTGATAGACTTTTATTATTAGTTCAAGTATGTAGTGATATTTACAAAATATACAAAATATATTACTTAAAAAAGATATATTTATATAAAACAGAAGAAAAAAAAAATGAAAATAGATGTGTGGTTTGATATTAATTTAATTTTTATTGCACCCTTTTTACTTTCACATTTTATAATATATTAACATGTTTAGCCCAAACAAACCCTCTACATTCTGCATGCTTCAATAATATATGCTTTTGTGTGCATTCCTTTTAATAGTGTGTACAACTGAGTATAAATTTTTATATTTACATTTTACTGGTACCGATCACCATTTTTAAAAAGTAATATTTTTTGTAATTTAGCTAAGGATAAATAATTAGTTTAGTATTAAGAGTGTATATTTAATTTGAATTATATTCCATAGGAAATGACTACCAGTTATTTCTGAATAAAATTATTTGTTATAATTTAGCTTATAATAAATAGTCATCAGTTTATATATATATATGTCTTGATTTGAAGAACTTAATTAACATTTTTTGGTTTAATGCTGAAATAAATAAGAAAAATTTCTCTCACCCTCTGTCCAAGTCATGCTGTTAAATCTATTAATTTATTTTAAAGCCATTGCATACTCAACTATATTTTTCACTTGATGCTGACATTTTTATTATTATTTTTTTTAAATTCCTGTTTAGGACAACAAAAAAAAAAAAAAAATAATAATCATAATGTAAAAAAAAAAAAAAAAAAAAAAAAAAAAAAAAAAAAAAAAAAAAAAAAAATAATAATAAAAAAAAATAATAATAAAAAAATAAAATAAAATAATAAATAATAGTAAAAAATAAAAAGTATTCAGAATATACATGTTCATTAATATATTAAATTTATATTTTTATTTTTATTACTGAACGTTTTTCCTACAACAATTTTAATTTATTCTAGAAATGACACATTAATTTTTTCAATTATATGGGTCAGAAGTTTAACAAGGGAAGTAAAAAGAAATAATAATAACATTGAAAAACAGAAAACAAGTAATAATATTAATTACTGTATAAACATATTATAACAATAAAAAAATCAAAAGAAAGTAAGTAATAATAATTATTATGTGAAACATAATAAATAAAAACAAGCAATTTCAGTAACAAATGAAAATAAATAATACAAATTTTTGTTATGTAAAACAATTTTGATTTGTTTGTAGACATCGACCAGCTCTTGGTGAATGTATTGGATCATTTGCCAGCTGTTTTCCTGTGGCTTTCCTGGAACCAGAACTGAACAAATACAACAAGAACTCTATATTGTTTGGTCTAGAAGGAAAAATATCAGAACATTCACTGGAAGCTCAAGGTAAATCTAACATCTGTACAAATGAAGGAAAAAGTATTAAAATATCTGAACATGAATTGGAGTGATATACATATAATTAGTATATTGGATAAATATATATAATAACATATACTTGTCTTTTTTATTTACATAAAAACTATTCTATGGTTTAATGGTATGCATTAGCTGTATTTTGTTTTTCATAATTTAATTTTACTGGTAATGTAAATGATTTATTTGTTTATTTTTTTTATTTAACTGAAAATTGAATTTTAATTTTTTTTTTTTGTTATAGGTCAATTTTTGTATGAGGATAACATGTTTAATCACAGATGTTTATATTTAAAATGTTCATTGTTGCATTGTTTTTGTGAATATGTATTTCAGAGGTAATGGACCAGCTGGCACAGAATCTGCCTACTTTAGAAAAGATTTTTGCAGAAATTGGAGAACTCTCCAACTCAAGAGAAAAATACAATGAGGCTTCCCATGTGATTGAAGTAACTCTGCCAATGCTGTGCAGGTATATGGGTTAAATATTTATCTCATAAAGACATGAAATCTTTTTTTTTTTTTAAAGTAATGTGTTATCTGTTACTTAGATTTTCAAGCATATTTTTCTTTGTAAAAGAAATTTTTGTTTAATTTTTGTTGTTTTTTTAAACTTATTTATTTAGAAATATTATCTGGATGAATTCTGTATTAAAACTTATCTGGTGCAGTGAGATCATGTATTTATGTCAGAAGATAAATAAAATAAAATAAAATACTCAGATAAACTGATTTATTTTTAACAAAATACTTTTAATATTTTATATTATTATTATTATTATTATTATTTATTTTTATTTTTGTTATTTATTTATTTTATTATTATTATTTTTTTTGTTTAGCTATCTGCCATTTTGGCTGAATCAGAGAACTGATACTCTTAAACCAGAGGAGTAAGTATTTTTTGTTATTATGTTAATATAATTAGATATAAAATGGAAACTGATTTTAACCAAATAAATTTATGGCAAATTTTTTTTTTATTAATGAAAAGATCAAACATTAAAAGATAATGGACATTATCAGCATTATTGTGGACTTTGTTAATTAGGCCTATTTGTGTGATAGTTCAATTTGTTACTTATTCTTCCATAAAACAGATGTAATTTTATTCTTAAATTTGTATTAAATGTTCAAACATAAAATTAGTTTCATAACTCTAATCTGGATTCAGTATGCATGTTATTATTGTTGGCAAGAACTAGCCATAGTAACTGTATAGCAATTAGCACTATTATAAAGTGTGTTAAAACTGTATTATTCCATAAAAAATAAATATATACATGTATTTCATTTTCAAACAATATTTTTTATCTATATAAAGTTGTTTGAGTTGGTATTTGGTTAACTCAATATTGTTTGGTGGTCCCTGTGATATTGGCTGTATTTTTCAAAAGTTTAGAATGTTTTATTATTATTATTTTATTTTAAATTTACATTACAATTATTTGTTAAAAAGTTTACAATATAAAAAGATTCTTTAATTCTTATTATTTAAAATAAATAAATATGTATAATTTCAAAAATGTAACCAATTTCTTGACTTGTTTTAATTTTCAGAAGTACCAAGCTGTCTGCAGTGACAGCTGAGCAGATGAATGGAGTTCTGGGCAATGTACTCAGTTTGATAGGCAACAACATTGGAATTGAAGATGCCCCCTGGATGAACAGAATTGCCAGTAATACTCTTGAGTTTTAATTAGATAAATATCAAAGATAGTGTTATTTTTATGACTGTCAATAAAATAAAATAAAATAATTACAACAAGTGTATGTATTCCAGTTATAACATTTCCAACTTATTTTATTTAAAATTTTGTTTCTTGATGAATCATTTATTAATTTTGGTAACCTTACTAACAAAAATATTTTAAATCAAACACAATAAAATCTAAAAAAAAGTTTTAATTATTTCTTACCATAAAAAAAAATAACAAATAACAATAATAAAAAAAATAGCAGACAAATTAACTTTGCTTTTTGCTTTAAGATGCCATTCATTCATTCATCAGCATATATACATATTAAAAGATACTTCATTTTTTTTCACTTTTGTTTTTCAATAGCTCGAACACAGCCAATTATTGCCAATTCTACTCCTGACATGATAAAAGATCACTTCTTGCCGATTGCCAAAAAACTGAAAGAAACTGCAATGAGTGTGGAGCACCTTGAAAAAAGACTGGCCATAGAGAAAAGAACGGTTTCGGACACTTCTGACATGGAAGCAACAGTGCAGGAGGTAAAAAATAAAATGTTAAATAATTTTAATAAAGTTATAGAAATTAAAGGACTGACATAATAATTTTTATTTAATTTTAGGATCTTTATCTTTTTTTTTTTTTTTAAATCTTTCTTCCAACTGCATTTTTAAAAAATCTTATATTTGTTTTGCTTTCAGGCTTGCTGCTTCATACACTAGATTTCTGAATTAAAGCTATGAGAATATTTACAAATTTCGTTTGTTTTAATAAACTTTAATGCTTTTTATATCTATTATTAATTGCTGTGAGAATTAACTTTTAAATAAGAATTAAATATACATAAAATTTAAGCATTTTGGAAAGATTTAAAATTTTACCGCTTTTGAATTGAATCAGCTTCATTAAAATGATTTCAGTCTTCATATAATAAATATTTGACTAATGCTTCTAAAATTTTTGTTGTCATAATAATAATAAATAATTACATGTGCATTATTTCAGAAATACAACAACCTGACACGTGACATGTATGCTTTCTACCCACTGCTCATCAAGTATGTAGACCTGCACAGATCTCATTGGCTGAAATATCCAACTGCAGAGTGTGAGGAACTCTTTAGCTGTGTGGCAGAAATTTTCTCCATTTGGTCAAGATCTCTTGTAAGTGAAAACATAGGAAAATACTAAATTTTCCCTTAATGCAATAAAAGACACATGTATTGAAATATTTGCTTGTGTGTGTATTTGCAATATTTGTTTTCTTTTCTTTCTTTTTTAAAATAAATCTTATAATGGTAAATAGATTAAACTGAAAATGGATTAATACAAACTGTACTGTAACAAAATTCCTCATAATTATTTTGAACATTGTTTCATTAACATTTGTAAAGCACATGATTATAAATAAAAATTCTTAAGCATAATCATCAGTTAAGTATACACTGAATTAAATATTATTTCACATGCATTCACACACACACACACACACACACACACATTAATACAAATATGCACACTTGTCTTTGTTTACATACATTACATACAAATTCATAACTTCACATAATGGTTTTTTCAGATGTTCATGAGAGAAGAACAGAACTTTGTAGCACACAATGAGGTGGACAACATGGCATTGATTATGCCCAGTCAGTCAAAGCACCTGGCTATATCCAAGATGGAGCCAAACCAGGATGGTGGCACAAGCTCTAAACGCCATGTTGGATCAAAGAAACGAGAACGGAAGACTCGCTTGGAGCCACACAACAGTCTGAATGTTGCTTGTCTGAAGAGACTGGTTCCTGTTGGTTTGTCTTTCTTCACTGGCAGAGAGCAAGAGTTGTTGCAACAGGCTAAGCAAAAATTGATTCAGGTATGTTGAAGATTAAATAGGCAGTTGAATAAGAAAAATTCAGAGATACAGCAAAAACAGTGAAAATCAAATTTTAGATTAATATTAATAGGTCAAGAAAAGATATTGTGAATTTTATTGTGAATTAAGTTTAATTTATATACTTATACAGATGTATTCTGTTTACTTGCAATAGCAAAATTTATAAATTAAAAAATTAGGACAGGTAACAAATCTTGTTCTATTAAGTAATGCCCATAATGTTTAAAAAGTTATTTAACTAATTTAAAATTAGTATCATTATTAATAATAACTTATATAAAAAAAACATAATTTAAAGAATAAATTATTTTGTTCTTGAGGTTTGCCCCATCTGTTATCTGTCCTGCATTTTAAATTTTATTTTGTTCTTGTGTATGGATATGTGTAATGGATCTGATCACAGTCATGCATTTTTGCACATGTATGATTATTTTAATTTGTTTTTACTGTGCCCACATGAAACCATTTGAAGCACTTTGCTTGCAATTACAGTGTGTGATTCATTTAAACATTGATGTGGACTGTGAGCATGTCCAACATTTTTGTTTTCCCTCGTATAAAAAATACATAATAAAATATGTATTGAAACAAAATTTATTCATCTATTATGCACATATTTAGGATTATGAAAACTGTAATATCTGCACCATAATAATTATGGATTTAATAATACTGAACTTTAATATCATATTTTATTGTTGTTTCTTTTCTATTTCCCTTCTTTCTTTTTTTTTTCTTTTACTTAGAAAGAAATATAAATTTTAATTTTTTTATTCTTTTCATTTTCAATTTGGTTTTCATTTTTATTTTAAAATTCCTCAGATTTTCCATTTTTATTTTGTCTTTCTAAATTATTTTAATTTTAATTTTTTATATTATATACATAATTACTGTTCTTTTTATTTATGACTATTTTTTTCATTATTATTCTTATGTCATTTTACATTGTATGAATTTTTTCTTTATCAAATTTGTTACCTATTTTTTAAATTATTAATAATTAATTAAGTAATTTATTTGTTGATAATAATAATAATAATAATAATAATAATAATAATAATAATAATAATAATAATAATATATATTATTATTATTATTATTTTATTTTATTGAAATTTCATTTTCTTTTCTTTTTTTTTCTTTTTCTTAATCTAAATCTTTCATTTGAAATTAAATTTTATAATCTGATTGTACAAAATTTTCAGTTTAGTTATTTCTGTTATTTCAACATTTATTTCTGTATGTAATTTTGGTTTCTTTATTTGTTTTGTTTTTAATTTCTGTTGCATATATTCTCATTTTGGTTATCTGAAATGTTTTTATTTACAATTATTATTTCTGATATTTTATATTTCATTTCTATTCTCTAAATGATCTTTTTTTTCTTTCTTATCAGAATTTTAATTTTTTTTTACATGAATTTATCATTTCTATTACATAACTTCCCATTAGGTCAAGATTTTCTTTTCTGTGAACTCAACTTTTCCTTTCTCTCACACATTTCTCATTCTCATTCTTTCCCTCTATTTTTCTTCATTTATTTCCACTGTTAACTTTTACTATCGTTTCTTACTTTATCTTTTACAAATACATTACCTGAAGTATTTTCTGTTGTTTCCCTTATTGTTTTTCCATATTATAAATTACTGATGATTAATTAAACAATGACTATGTGTGGGTTGACACCAGCAGAATGCCTAACCAGTGTTAGTGCATGGTGTGCAATGTTTGCATGGTGTTCTTCATCTTGGCCTTTTTTCTAATTTTTTATTGCCTTAGAAGGAGCCGGAGGGAGACATTGAAGAATTTCTTCTGCAAAGTTTGGAGATGATGGAACAGGTCAGTTTGATCATTAATTTTTACTGTTTTCAGTTGTTTTTTGTTCTTGTTCTTGTTCTTCTTAATATTATTATTTTATTTATTTATTTATTTTTTTTATTTATTATATTTATTTATTATTATTATTTTATTGTTATTGTTATTATTATTACTATTATTTTATAGGTTTATAATGCTAATATTTACGTATAATAAAATATGTAATTATTACTATTATGCACAGAAATAATTAGGAAAATAATTAATAAATAAATAAATTATATAATAGTTTTTATACATTTATCCTAAAGATTTATTTGTGAAACACTTCATGATTTCATTTAGATAATGTATTTCGGTAAAACATTTTTAATTCAAATTTGAAATTGATTTAATAAATACTTTATATGAACTATGAAAGAAAATTTGTATAATACTTCAATTTAAAATATTATATAATTTCTGTTTTATTTACCCAGGTCACTGATGAAGCGACACAGTGGCAGAAAGTTTTATATCGCAAAATTGGAGACACCAAAATGGCTGGCCAGAGTCAGCTTAGTCAGAGCAAAATCATTGATCGTATCATCTCCATGGCAAAAGTCATGCATGGACTTCATTTGGTTAGTCTGATATTTAGTTAATCTTAGAAGTTTGTCCTAATTGTTTTGTATACACCAAGCAAAAAAGTTAAGAATTTTGGATTATGTTCACGTGTTAAATAATAATACTTATCTGTTGATATGAATCACTAATGTCAAAAGTAAGATCATTTTTAAAATCCATATTTATTAAAAAAAATATTCTATATAACAAAAATCTCCTTGTATATTTTAATAATTATTTGGCTTAAGATTTGTAAATTAGTGAAAAAAAAAAAAAAAAAAAAAAAAAAAATATTTTATATACATTATTTTGTTTGTATATGTTAACAGTAATATATATCTTCTTCTTCTTCTTGGTGTCCTTTCTAATTTTTGTCATTTGAATTTATCTTATGTACTCTAAAGTCTTCTGGCTATTGTTTTTGTTTTAATATATTTTCCTCCAAATAGGTTGAGCATCCACAGGCTATAGCTAAAGGTGCTTGGAAGAAAGTAATTTCATCACAAAGAAAGAGAGCTGTAATGGCATGTTTCAGAATGATTCCTCTGTACAGCTTACCCAGGTAATTTAACAAACAGTCTGTTAATTTCCACAGAGATCAGCCTTAAATACTTCATGTCTGTGTGATTATATTCACTTCAATTTTATTTTTAAAAGTCAGCTTGTTTGTAAACCCCTAGGCAATATTTAGACCCAAAGATACACAAAATATTGACAGAAAGATACACACTCAGCTGTAATGGATTGGTAAAACAAAGAAATAGTTATGATAAAAACCATACATTGAATTGTTGTGCATTGTTTTTCAGGCACCGAGCAATCAATTTGTTCCTGAAACACTACAAAGAACAGTGGCTGCAGACAGAGGAACCAGACAAAAACATCCTTATTGAGGACCTGACTGTAAGTACATGACATGGTCTACCACAAACTATATGCATATGCAGACACTTTCCAAATGACAGATTTTTATAAAAAAATATTACAGAAACAGATCATTTATTGAAGTACATATTTTAAAATATATTTCAAGAAGAACAGTTCCAAATTCCTTCAGTAATTTTTCTATAGATTGCCAACATTATACATTTACTGTTAGAGCACCTTGATTTAGTTACTTGTCTTCACTTTTCATTTATCCACAATATGGAATGTGGCTTTATTGCTTGCTTTAATTTTCCTTTACTCAGAATGCATATTTATTTACTCTTATAGCGTTCTGATGAGAAAGAAGAAGAAGTAGAAAAGAAGGATGTGGAGGAGGAAGTAAAACCAGACTCTCTGACACAGCTCATCACAGCTCTGAGCCGAGCAGCAACCAAAGAACAAACAAGCAGTCTACCTGAAGATTCACTGTATATGGCTTATGCTGGCATTATGAGCAAGGTTAGCACTGACCTGAAACAATAAACTACAGTTATATAAAATGAGAACATGTGCATTTGTAGTAAATGTGAAGTTTGTCAACCGTAACATTTTAATTATTTGCTGATCATATTTATAAGTTGATAAACAGTATAAATAAACTGTTAACAAATTGTTTAATTACATACATTATCACTGCAAGAAATTTTTTTATTTTGTTTTATGTTAATCTTTCAGAGCTGTAGTGGTGAGGATGAAGAGGATGATGATGATGGTGGTGATGAAGAAGGTCCCGGCCCATCATTTGAGGTAAGTAAAGAAATTAAATGTCTTTTTAATAAGCTTTTGTAATTGGTGTTTCTCTTCTTACTAACTACTTCAAATATATTTTATCATTTTTTGATCATTTGTAAATATTTCACATAAATCTGTTTTTAGATGTGCTTAATGAAATGTAGACTTTATGTAAGCTGCAACCTGCTTTCCTGCATATAATCACTCAAAATATTTATCTGTGCTTTAATCACAACAGTTGTTTGTATAAAAATAAATTATAACTAGACAAAAAATAAAATGAAGAAACAATTAAAAAAAAATGATGATAAATAAATAAAACTCAAAAGTGTTTGATAAAGAGTATTATGTAAATGTTCTAAATCCAAAGTAAAAAAAAAAAAAGAGAGATTTTTTTAAAGATGCTATTATATACTAGATTAGTTAGAGAAAAAAAATTAATGTTTCAAATCATAATCAAATAACAATTGAGTCATCCACTTGAAACATCAGAAGGTTTAGCAATGTGTCTATATTATAATTGAATTCTAGTGTTAGTTATTAGAAATTGCTATGGCTTGATATATAATTTTTGAACACTGTCAAATGGCAGTCTTTAATAGTCTTTTACAATAAACCATTATTTAAATTTTTATTTTCATCTCATCAGGTAGATACTAAATTTTTTTGTATATATTTATTGTTTTAGATTTTTAAAAATATTATTATTTAAGCCTTTTAAGAATGCATTTTCTGTTTATTTTATGAGATATATTGACATCACATCATAATTTCAAACTTCTATTAATTGATGTTTTGTTTTTTTAGCATAATACAATATCTTATTTATTTGACAATTTAAGGTATTCAAATATCAGTTAAACACTTATTTCTCATATGATTTTTGTATTATGTCTTTTTATTTGTTTAACATATTGCAACTCTCAGATCAAACTGGATATTCTAAAGGTAGACATTGTGTACTCTGTGATGGACAAATGTCTGCGTACATCATGTTGTAGCTGTAGTCATTAGTTTATAATGTCCACACGTAGCATAGTTGTAGAATTTTCAATTCTTAAATATATAAAACGTTTGTGAGAAAAAAAAAAGAAGAAAGAAATAATAATTTGAAATGAAAATCAGAATTAATAATTTCATACTGCAGCGAATACCTGTTATTATGCAGTTTGATCAGCTAATGTGTAGGATTGCAAAATAATGGGTTTGTTAAAAGAGAAAAAGGTAACAGATTGTGATTCCATTATGTAAAAATGGATATTTGATATTATAAATTAGCTTTAAAAGAAATTGATTTGTGTTTCTGAGTTTTGTCTTTAAAGATTATTACACTTGTTTCAAAGAACTTTAAATTTTATTGGCAAAATAATTATACTCTGATTGAACAAACAATAGGAAAATAAAAATAATAAATGAAAAAATTTCAACCACTTGTTCTTTTGTCTTCCAAAAGAAGCAAAACTAAATATCTCAGAGAAGATTAGGTAGTATTGCATGTACAAAAGTATGATTACACTCTTTATTATCAAAACACAGTTACATTTACTAATTTAAACAGATTATATTGTTATGTAAAATTATTTTGTGGGTTCGTTTATAATCAGTAATCAGTGATTAGATTTTTTTTTTTAAAGTTTCTATACAACTACAGGGAAACCACATAGCTCATTAAGTAGAAATAATTTGTAGATATTAATAAACAGCACTTATAAAATGAGACATTTTGCACTGTATGGAATGCTGTATTTATTTATGTTTAAAACCAAAGCTCTGCAGTTTCATTTTGTCAAATTGTTTGATTTAATTGTAAATTAGTGCTTTACAAATGGTTTGCATAAGGTTGTTATTTGTCTATATTATAAATAATTTTAAAAATTCATTTCGGATGTTTTATTATTGTCTTTAACTTATGTGTTTAAAGGATCATTAAAAAATTTATGATCCATGTTGCCTGGTATTTGTAGCGGTAATCATTGCTATTTGTGGGATCTTCCCCTTTTGCTTACTGGAAAATTTCTGCTGTTTATATGGCAGTTCCTGCTGATTACTGTATTGGCATTGGGCTATCCCTGTTATTCATGGTAATCCCTGATGTGTCTTGGTCTAACCTTGTTTTTTATTGGATAGTCCCTGATGTGTATTAGGCTATCCCTGCTGTTTACTGAAAAGTCCTTACTGTTTATGAGATATTTCCCTACTGTTTATTGGACAGTCTCTGCTATTAATTTTATGAAACCCTTCAATGTGTTCCATCTTTGTTCTGTGTGTAAAATAATTTATTCTGGAAGGTAAAAAAAAAAAAAAAAATTAACAAATAAAAAATAAAAAATTCCTTTAAAACATATACATGTACTGAATTGCCATTGCAAACTGAACTGATTCATGAAATATAATTACTCATATAATTACTCATTTCAATTTGTTTGAAATAATAACATTCTGAATCTTCATACCTTTCACTTCCTTTATGCTTATGATTTAAATTTTAATGTTGTGTAATTAATTTAAATTATTATTTTTTTTTAATGAAAACAGTTTTCTGGATTCTTTTCAGCAATACATACATTTTAAATCCTTGATAAGTATATATGGAAGATATTTCTATTTTAATACTTCATTTTGCATATGTGTTTAAAGGAACAAGAGATGGAGAAACAACAACTTCTGTTTGAACAGTCAAGACTGGCAGACAGAGGAGCTGCTGAGATGGTTCTGCTCTACATGGGAGCCAGCAGAGGTTAGTGACTATAACGGTTTTAATTCACTAAAAGTAAATGAATATTATATATTTGTATAAAATAAAAATGGATTGCTGAATGTATTAGAAACAATTTTAATACATTTTTTCAGGAGAACACGGTCCTATGGTTATGAACACTATTGACTTAGGAATATCTTTACTAAGAGGAGGCAATGTTGATGTTCAGAAAGTAAGTGCTGACTAGATTTTACAAAGTACAACCATGGTTGATCATTTCTCACTTTTCATCATTGAGTTGGAATTAATTTAATTCATTTAATTAATTGGCCATTTTACAGTGTAAGGTCAAAATAAAATGAAAACCATCCTGTCCTGTCAGAGGTTATGGCATAAGATGCATGTGTGAACAGATTTCTGACAGAAATGAGCAAAAATAATCCTCATCGTTATTGCCAGTAGCGTCTTTAATTTATATGTTTATTCTTTCTTTTTTTTTCTTCAAGAAAATGTTGCAGCATCTCAAGGATAAGAAAGATGTAGGGTTTTTCACATCAGTGGCCGGTCTGATGCAGCAGTGCAGGTTTGTAATCTGTTGTGAATCATTGGCTTTGTAAACACTGATTCTTTTAAACAGAATTTTTTTTTTTATGTACATGATCTGTTACTTACAACAGAATTTTTTTTTCTTTTTTCTTTTTTTCAGGCACTGCTAATATTGTTTTTAATTGCAAAATGTGATACATTTTTAAAAAGTCGTAAAATAAGCAATATATTTTTGCTTTTGTTATTTGTTTCTTAAATTTTTATTTTTGACTATAGTTTAATTATTAATTTTGGTTGCAGTGTATTGGATTTGGATGCTTTTGAGAGAACCAACAAGGCAGAAGGTTTGGGTATGAGTGCTGACACTAATGAGGAGGACAAGACTGAGTTCACCTGTAAACTGTTCAGATTCCTACAACTGTTGTGTGAGGGTCACAATCTAGGTTAGATTTTAAAAATATTCTTTGTCAGCCTGTTTCTGTTTTTTACTTTTTACATTATTGCTGCATACAGACAACTGATGCTAAGAAAATGAATTTTTATCATTTTATTGTAACCATCACCATTATCAGCACTATTGTTTTTCTTAATATTTGTACTATTGTTTATTCTTCAATTTTTACTAATAATTTTATAGATTTAAAAAAAAAAAGGATTGAGAATACACTATTTTCCATCAACACAATAATATTAGAATTTTCTTAAATTCTTTTGAGAAAAGTTTAAGCTAAAGCAAACATGACCAATATTAAAATTATTTTCATATTCAATATTCTTCTTTTTTTCAATTTATTTTCCGCCAGAATTTCAAAACTACCTCAGAACACAGGCTGGTAACACAACCACAGTGAACATCATCATCTGTACAGTAGACTATGTCCTTAGACTTCAGGTAATATTATGATTATTATTATATTTTCATTTATAATAAAACACTTTATAATGTTTTCTGTTAATAAAATTAATGTACAACATTTTCCTTTAGTGATTATTTTCTTTTCAAGCTGTCCAAGGTTTTATTTTTATTTATTTACTACACTGACAAGATCCTTCTTGAATTTTATCAGAAAAAAAAAAAAAAAAAATAATAATAATAATAATAATAATAAAAAATGAAATAAATAAATAAAAGTGAAAAAATAAATATAAAAACCTCGAAATAGTCACTCAGATGTTGAGTTCTCCAAATCTTTTTGTTCCAAACAGTCTACAAATAATTTTAATTTTAACTGTATATGAAATTTTAGATGGATTTTTATTGATCATAATTAAATCAATCAAGTTTTATAAATATATGAATACACATTTAATGTTAAGCAACTGAAATATTAAAATTTAAGTATCAATTACAGAATAAATCTTTTAGCAGATACAGTCACTTTTAAAACAACAGCTTTATTTTACTTTTGATTATAAACCTTTACAGGAATCTATAATGGATTTCTACTGGCACTACTCAGGCAAAGATATCATTGACACTGCTGGCAAAGACAATTTCTGTAAGGCCATCAAAGTGGCATCACAGGTGTTCAACACATTGTCTGAATATATCCAGGTAATTGACATCAGTATATCAGAATGTGTGAATGGAATGAGTCTTGGGATTTGGAATTTATATCAAAGACTGTAAATGGAGTAAAAGTTTGGGCTTTGGCAGTTACACTGAAGACCATAATGATTCAGCTATTTAAACTTTTCTTGAACTGTATTTAGCTTTATTTTCAAATTCACATGAGAATATAAACTAATTCAGAATTGTTTTTTCAATAAGCTTTTTCGCAGAACTTCTTGAGTTGTACAGCCTAAAATTATTTATGAACATGTGTCCATTTATGAAAAATAAATATGTAAATAAATGTATTTTTTGTATTATATGTTTAAAAAAATATATATAAATAATAAAATAATAAATACCTTGATACTCTTTTTTTAAAAACCCAATAATACCACAGTTATAAAATTATTTATAAAATTCATTAATTTTTCAAGTTTAAAATGTTTTTGTTTGGATGTTGTTGTTTTTTAAGATGGGAAGAAATAAGAATAAATAATAAAATAAATAACTTTAAATGATAATTATCTGTAATTATTAAGTGGATTTACATATTTGTTTTTTAGGGTCCTTGTTCCTTGAACCAGCTGGCTCTGGCACACAGCCGACTGTGGGATGCTGTTGGTGGATTTTTCTATATATTTGCGCACATGCAGGACAAACTTTCCAAGGTAAAATTGAAAACAATTTATCACCATTTGCAATTTTGAATTTTTTTTTTTTTTTTATTATTATTATCATTATTTTTATTTATTTTTTATTATTATTATTGTTACTGTTGTTTCTGTTGTTATTGTTATTATTGTTGTTGTTGCTCTTATCATTATCATCATCATCATCATCATCATTATTATTATTATTATTATTATTATAGTTTATATAGTTTATTCCTCATTCAGTTTAAAAAAAGAATTTATAATTTAATTTTTTGGTATTAACAGGACCCTGAACAGCTGGACCTGTTGCGTGAGTTCATGAAACTTCAGAAAGACATGATGATTATGCTGCTTTCAATGCTGGAAGGTGAGCAGGACAGAGACATTATTTTTTATTTGCATTAAAAATATTAATATTCCTTTCAAGGTTTTTACATTAGACATGATATAACTTCATATGCTTTTGATATATATTTCTGGCTTAGCAAAAAAATTTAATTTCTTGTCAGTTATAATTATATTTATCTGAAATTTTAAATATCTTGAGATATTTAATTTCTAAGATATTGAGGGTTTTTTTATATCATATTTTTCATGGTTTCTTATCTTTGTTCTTTTTCAGGTAAACACAGTATTTATTCGGAATTATTATTATTTTTTTTTTTTTAATGAAATTGGAATTTATTATTTTCAATGGATAACAGAAATATAATTATAACACAAGGTGTACACATTTTTATAGGACTTGATTAGATTTATATATTTAATAAAATAACTTACGTTTATGTCCTTTACTATCTTCAGGTAATGTGATGAATGGACCAATTGGAAAACAGATGGTGGATACTTTGGTAGAATCTGCCAGTAATGTTGAGGTACAATTAATATATTTTTCATTCAGTTTCTTTAAAACAAATTGTTTTATCTTTTTGCTTTAATAATTTACCAGCTTGATATGATTTTAGAATTTTAACCATGGTTAAATATAATACATGCTCATGCTATACATTATACAAATTATTACATGGATGGATCATAAAAATTAAGGGTGTAAATTTAACTACTTTTTGTTTTTGTTTATATCTTATTCTTCTAGAAACAAAATTATATACAGATATAATTATTGTTTCTACAAATTTTTTAAGTCAAATTAATTTGGATTTTCAGCAATTTATTATGCAAAATGTGTTTGCAATATATCACTTTAAATTGTTAGGTAAAATATAATATACCTCATTTCCTTCTATAAAGCTTTTATTCAAGAATGTTAAATATTCTCGTTGCAGATGATTTTGAAGTTCTTTGACATATTCTTGAAAATGAAGGATCTCACAACATCTGAAGCTTTCTTGGTAAATAGTTTGTTTTCTTACATATTTCCATGAGTGAATATTCTGCTGTTTTCATCCAAAAATACACATAAAAACACTGTTTAGATAAAGAGGTGCTATTTCACACTTTCTCATTTACTGTGCATATTTAAAAACATTATTTTCAAAGGTGATAAAAATTTCATTAATGTTTATACAGACACAAATTTGTGTTATATCTTATTTTGACTTTTTTTTTTGTGCATTTTTATTTAACATTTTTATTTTACATATTTAATCATTTTTAAGTACTGTAATCTTCATCTGAATTTCTTGTATTAATGCATTCAAAAAGGAGTTTGATACCAACAAAGATGGCTACATTTCTTCTAAAGAATTTCGAAAGGCCATGGACAGCCAAAAAGCATATTCCAGGTTTGTGATACCTTTAGCTCATACCTGTACATATTCTTCTGTCAGATGTATATTTCTACATTGTATTACATTGTTATTTTACTGTAGGAATTTGATACAAATAAAGATGGCTGGATTTCACATAAAGAATTCAGAAGGGCTTTGGAAGCCCAAAAGTTCTACTCGGAGTAAGTTGGCTGCATGAAGCCTGAGTTTTGTCCATTGAATGATAAGTTCCCATTCCGAGTGATGTTTCATTGCTGTTTCACAATTTTCACCCCAATTTGTGCACACAGGTTTTAGATTTTCATTTGTTAAGTTTACAGAAAATGAAAACACACACAGAATCCACCATACAAAACCATGTATTCTGCTTGTTAAAGATAAATTCTTTCACTGAAAAATGCTGCAAAAACAATAAAAAAAAAAAACACCACAAAATTCCTGTGTGTTACTCTCTTTATTTAAAACATTACAATAAACTGTTTTTCCTTTAACTGCAATTTTGAAATGAATTGTCAACAAATAATGGATGTTTAGTTCCAAGTTTTATTTACAATTATTATATTTTGAATTTTAAATAACATACTAGAGAAACATTTTCATAATGTTAAAATAATGGCAAAGAAAATAACAAAATAGAAAGTAACTAAAAACCATAACAAAGAAAAATAAATCAAAATACATGAACACTGTTTTCAGTTATTATTTTTATTCATTTGTTTGTTTGTTACATTCCCAACCTCAATCAGCCCTCATCTTTTATGTGGTTGAATATCCTTGTTTAGCTACTTCATAAAAGAAAGTGACAAGATACATTTTCATTTTACCTTTTTTTGTGCAGTGTTTTGAAATTTCTCAAGCCATCATGATTTCTTTTCCTTTTTGCCCTTTGTTAAATTTACATCATTATCACAGCCTTACTTTTAAAATAACATGTTGCAGATTTGATTTGATTTTATCAAAATTAAAAAATAAAAGCCTTTAAAAAGTGTGCTTGTTTGTTGGAGCAGCTTATTACTATCTTTTTTTTTCATTGACTACTTTTATAAAAAATAAATTGATTTATTTTTTAAAATTTTATTATTGAAAACTTCAAATTTTCCTTTTGTGGAATGCTTTTTTATTATTATTTTTTTGTCATTGTTTTTTTATATTTTATTTATTAAATGTGTTAAAACATTTTATTGATTAACTCCTTAACTTAATATTTCAATAATATTAAGTTTCAGAAGATGAAAATAAACTTTAAGAGAATTATATTTTTGCTAAATAAAACTAAATAATACCAAAGGAGTTCTTTAAAAAAAAAAAAAAAAAAAAAAATGAAAATTGGTACTGTGGAATGAAATGTCTAACTTTAAAATTTATGTCTTTTAGTTTTAAATCTGGAGTGATTTAATTTGTGTTTTTAAATTATTTTATTGTGTATAATGTTTTGAGCATTTATCATGTGTATAATTTAAAGATTTTATTTCAGAGAATCCATTTTGATTTTTGTTACAAAACTTATTTTACTATGAACATTTACTGCAAAATGTGATTTTTCCCCTTATCATTCCCCTTGGATTTCATGCTCTGACTAACCTTTTTTGCAGTGTATTTTTTGTTATATCAGTTGTTTGCATTTTTATTAATGCAATAATAAAATAATACTTTTTTTTTCACATTCATATGAATAAACCCATTTTGTGTGTACGAATAATCTAGATTATAAAATTATATTCATATAAACTTTCACAAAGACTATATTAACTGCAAAATATTTCTTTAGAGTGTAGTTTTATTTTATTTTTATTCTTTCTTTATTTTTTTTTGAAGTTTTATGCAGCTTTTGCAATTAATTTTTGGGAGTATTATTTACTTGCAGTTAAATTTACATACTCTTTCATATACTTTATAGGTTTTTATTAACAAATTCTATATTTTTAAATGTACTTTCATGAAATTTAAAAATGTACTTTAAAAAACACTTATTGCCTAATAATATACATAAATGATTTTTATTTTTGTATTTTGGCAGAGAGGAAATAGAATACATTATGATGTGTGTTGATGCTAACCATGATGGCAAAGTAGATTTCCATGAATTCACAGATCGTTTCCACAATCCAGCTAAGGATATTGGTTTCACTATGGCTGTACTGCTTACCAATCTGTCTGAACATATGCCAAATGAACCCAGGTTTGTTGTTTTAAACTAATTTACGTGTATTTTGATTTTTCACTCTTCATTTGAAAGCAAAAAGAAATATCTTTTTCAAAATGTTATTTTTTATTTATTTTTTTTGATGATACAGACAACCTTGAAACTTTATTTCTTGAGAATTCAGTAATAATTATATATACAAACATCATTTCAGTTTTTGTCAAAATATAATTCTTTCTCTCTAGAGGCTATGAGAATATGAAGTGAATAAATAAATATTTATATAGGTGTTTAAGGAGAAAACATTTATATTAGAAATTCATTGTTATTTCAGTTTCATAATTTATGTATGTTTTCTTAAAACAACAAATTTATCTCTCTTTAATTTTTGGCTAATTATAAAGTAATGTTAATTTTAGTCCACTAAAAATAAAAGCACAGTGGTATACATACAGGTATTTAAATAATGTACCTCTGATCTACCTTTCTTATTACATGAATCTTAATTCTCACCTGTAGACTCGAGAGGCTCCTGGAAAAGGCAGCCAGTGTTTTGACTTACTTTGAGCCATACCTGGGCAGGATTGAGATCATGGGCAGTGCCAACAGAATAGAAAGAGTGTACTTTGAAATCAAACAGTCTCACATTGACCAGTGGGAGAAACCACAGATTAAGGTAATCAGTTTGTTTGTAATCTAAATTACGATTTTTAAAAGGGTTAGGTAATAATGAATCAGCCAGATATGAGAATAACAAGAATTTTTTTTATATCAGGATACTCTCCAAAATTTCTGCACATCTTGTCTGACATGTAAAGAAATATATAAATGAAGAACAAAAATTAAAGAAGTAAATGAATAGATATATACAAACCAGAAATTATCATTATCATCATCATCAAATTCAAAAGAATTTTTCACAAGCTATAAAAGTAAAAATAGTAATAATAATAATGAAGGAGTGATAAAAAAATATATAAGTTTATAAAATTTACAAAAAACATTCTGAATAAAACTGAACTATACAAAGACAGTCTTCTCTAACTAATAAAAACAATTTTTTCATTTTTGTTCAGGAGTCAAAGAGATCATTCTTACACAGTGTTGTAAATGAAGGAGGAGACAAGGAAAAACTTGAAAGTTTTATCAATTTCTGTGAGGACACAATCTTTGAGGTATTGTCAGTTTGAAATTGGAAAACATAAATAAATAAATAAGCATATTATTTAAAACAAAAATAAAGATTAAGTAACAAAATATGTAAAACAATAAGCAAATATCATAAAAACATTGGTGTCTACTTAAAATTTATCATTAAATAATGAAATTTGTTTTATTTTGTATTACATTCTACAGTAAACTGTCACAGAATTTGAAACTTCAACAATTTTATGTTGAGCAAAACAACACTACTGACTAGTGAGAATGCCTGTTTACATACACTGAAATATTAAACAGATAAGAAACCAAAAGACAGTCAGTTAATTCATCATCATAAAAAAATATTTAATAAACTTTTATTTCAGATGCAACATGCAACAAGTATAAGTGCTGAAGAACAGAGGATTGCAGCTATGAGAAGTGGAGCTGGTTTCAGTGGTGATGGAGGGTGAGTTGATCATTAGTTAAAATACTGATGAAATTATTCTTAGATTAAGAATGTAACATTTGTTTAAAGCTTTGTAATTATGGTAATGAAATTAGTGCCCCAACCAGCTCATTATCATAAAACAGTTTTGGGACAATAAAAAATATATGTATTAAAAAATAAAATAAAATTACTGACTAACATATTTAATTATAGCGACACCCACAGTTATGAAAATATATTTAGCATTTTATATGGTAATTTTATTATTAAAATAAACACAAATTTTTCAAAATATTCTTGAAAACATTTTGGAATGAAGAGGGAAATAAAATGCTTAAACAAATTTTGTATTTCTTAAAGGATTTTAATGTATAAAAAAAACTTTCATATCTTTTATCGGCATGCAGAACTTGTTTAGACATCTAAATAGAATAGTTATAAAAATTTGTGAATGAAAATGTTCTTTTTTTATAACTGAATTTTAAAAGACAGATTAGTAGTTGGTTTGATTCTTAAACATTTTTTTTGTCTGCTTGTTAGAGCATTACTACTATTTTTAACTAATGCTATTAGTGAAAGCAATTAATTATTTTTATATTTTTTGCTTTTCCATATTGTCAGTTTAATTTCCTTTGTTATTGGAATAGTGAGCACAGATACATTGTTTAAGATAACTACATATACAAAAATAGCATTATATGTTATGTATTCTGTTGTAGATTCAGTGTTATCTTTAGTTGATAGCATGTTGTAGTCTGTTGTGATATTATTTCAGTCAAACAAAACCAAAAGAACCAGGAACAAGGTTATTGAATTTGTTTATTACCTTTTCAGTCCATGAAAATCAGCCACGAAAATGCACCTTGATTTTAAGCATGACTTGTTAAAAAATTCAATAAATGTGCTAATGATGGTTTCCAGTTTTTGTTAACTGTTAATTAATTAATTCATGAAAATGATTGTCAGAATTAGTTTATAATTTATTCTGAACATATAAAGATTGTAAGTATTACATGTAAATTTAAATATTAAATATTAAATTTGAAAAGAGATTTCAAATTAAATGATAAAACAGTACTTTTAACAGAATATATTATTCAGTATTTTGTTACTCCTGCCCCAAATAACTGTTCATTTCTATTTTCTTAATTTAAAAACCTTGATGCTTGCACATATAACTTTTTTTTCCCCAAATATCATTGCTAATAATTTTGATCATTTACAACACCACTCTGTTATTTTATCAATCATTTTCAGAAACAAATGTCCCAAATTATTTAATAATGATTACAGATCAGAATTTTTTTTTTTTTTTTTTAATCAACATTATTATATTATTACTATTATTATATTTTACATTTCATAAACCTTAAAGTTAATTTTGGAATTTTGATTATATCATTTCAGATTAAAAATTTCAAAAAAAGAAAGAAAAAGACATGAAACCGAATTTAAAAAACGTTTTTGTTTCTCCCCTATCTTTTAAACTATTAATCTTATAAAATAAGCAGAAAAACTCAAACACATGTAACACTGATACAACTGAACTCCTTTTCACAATCCAACATAAAACAAACTCATCAAAATCTCTGAACTTTCTGTGCATTTTGCTGGTCTTTCTTTATTTCTTTCAACCCATCCATCTGACTCTCTGTCTTCATCTTTTTGTAAAATCTAATTTCAAATTTCTTTTGACCTAACAAAGCACACTGAAATTATACATTATTATTATTATTATTATTATTATGATCATGATTATTATCATCATCATCATCATCATCATCATTTTAGGTATGGCTATACATATTATATTAAGTAAGGTTTCTTATATATGCAGTTTAAAATTTTAAGACTCAGTATATAATATAACACACTTACATTCATCTTTTTCAAGTATACTTTAAAAATTTAAAAGTATGGGGATAGCTATTGTAGCTGCTTTAAAACAACTTTTATCTTTTTTGTATTTCAGTGTACTTGAGCCAGTTGTGTTGACATACAGGTTCATCAAAGACAACCTGTCTGCCTTACTTTCCTTCCTAACCTGGACAAACCTGAAGAAAACCTACAAGACAGTGAAAAGCATGACATACTGGCAGCTGTTTGTGGCATCCATCAAACTCACGTTCAAAATGGCATTCCTTCTGTTGACTCTCATCTTTCACATTTTCTGGTAATTGTGTTATACATTTATCTGATAATTTAACTGGTATTATTAATATATGTATTTTGAAACTTTAAATCATTTGATTTCTAGGCCATATGGCAGATATGTTCTGAACCCTTGAACTGCTTTTCAAAAAGATCACCAGGAAGATTAATCATGTATAAAACTATCTTTTATTTAATTAGCTTATCCTTATTCATTTTTTATATGTTTGTTTTTTCTTTCTTTTTTCTTATTGTTTGTTATTTGTATGTTATAAGTAATTCTTCATTAATCATTACAATATTACTGAGTCTTTTCTAAGAATAATTAAAACGTATGCTCATAATATCTCTGTCCTTTCACAAGAAGTATATCCTGCATGATTTTAAAAAGGCTGTGATATGTTATTATTTGTTTTACAGGACTCTGATGAAGTTTCTCATTAACATGATGATGGGAGATAAGGATGCTGAGGAGACAAAGGCTGAGGAAGTTCCGCCAGCACCAGTGGGTCCATTAGCACTGGGTGCACCAATAGTGGGATTGTACCCGCCTGATGAAAATGGGGATCTGAAGCCACCATTACCTAGTGATTCTCCTATGGATACCAATCAGTATGTGTTTATATTGACTGTATTATAGTCACAAGTGATGTATATACTTGGTGCATAATCTTGTGATGTAATTTAATAACATGAAATTAATACATAAAAGTGTGATCTATAGCAGGAATCAAAACACATTTACGATTATAAATATTATCTAAAGAGATAAATTTATTGTTTTGTTTTATATTTTAAAACTGAGCAGTACAATTTCTTTAAAACTAACATTCAAACAGCAGTACCAACAGTAAAATGTGATTTATCCATTATTATTGCTACTGTTACTATTACAACTAATATTACCAATACTACTACTACTAGTACTACTACTACTACTACTACTATTATTATTATTATTATTATTATTATTATTATTATTATTATTATTATTGACTTTTTAACAGAAATGTGATGAATGGAGAGAAATCTGTCCCACCATTATCCACTGCTCCACCTGGAACAACAAATGCTGATAGCAATATGCCAAATGGTGTTGCAGGGGACACAACTCTGAATGGAGTCATTGGGCAGTCCGCAACAGAGACTACTGAGGTATTTACTTGCTTATTTGGCTGAAGTAATTAGTTTTATTTATTTATTTATTTATTTTTTTGCCTTTTCATAAAACTGTGTGTGTATACAAATAATGTGTTTAAAAATAATTTGCATACCTTTTATTGTATTGTTTGAAAGTGTGATTTTATTAATGTGTGGAGCATTTCAGCTTCAGTGTTATGTCTGTGTGAGTAAACCTAAAACTTTAAAGTCAGTGAAAACAGATACAAATTTTCAAGTGATAAATCTAGTAAACATTTTTGTTTTTTATATATATATTTGCTAACTTTGTAAAATAATAAGACATATTTTTTCAATGTCTGTGATATAATGGCAGTTTTTAAATTTGTTATTCCTTAGTTTTAGAAACTTTTGCCTGTAACTTTATTCAAGTATATTATTTCATATTACAGATAGTTCAGGAGAAAATAGTGTATAAAACTGAGGCACCTGCACCTACTATGCAGGCAGCACCTGTAATTCAGACACCCGAACTTGTCAGGTAAAATTTTCATTATATTATGATGCATTTATTTGTAAAATTGTGATTTCATATATAATGTGAATAAAGCTATACAGAGGGATACAACTCTTTGTCAGATTATTTTATGATATAATTATTGTTTGAAAGTTTGTAATAATTATCTTGTGAAAAATATGATATATTCCAGTAATATGGCTTCAGCATGATCTTTCTGTATGTGATTAGAATTATATAATTTGTTATCACAATGATTATTTCATACAGAACAAGTTGATGTAAGTTATCGTAAAGTGTATGTTATTTTATCTTTTCTGAAACAAAACTCACATTTTAATCTATATTAGATATGCTACTCATTTGAATAGTGTATGTAATCTGCATTTATTTATAATCAGTTTTATAAATTATTAATTTCAATACATTTTATACATAGAGCATGAAATGTTTTTCTGTATTAAATTTTGTAAATGTAACTAAATGTAAGTTTTAATTATTCAATAATTTTATATACAGTATTTTTTAAAATTTTACTCCACAGAGCTGCTAGTGTTGTTGATCCTGCTGTTGGAGAAGGTGTTCAGAAATCTGAAGAAGAAGAACAAGAAGTACCCTCTTTTGATTATGGAAAATACATACTGGTAACTAAACCATTTAATAACTTCATCAGAAAATGTTTTTGTGCATATATGTTTTTTTAAATTCTTTTTTAAAGAATTTTTTTTAAAATTTGTTTGTTTGTTTTACAGAGTTTGTTTGCAAGAAATTTCTATAACTTCAAATACCTGGCTTTGGCTTTGGCATTTGCCATCAACTTTATTCTCCTTTTCTACAAGGTAAGTATTTATTTTATAAATATAGTGAAATATATTTTTTTCTATTTCCTTAATATTGAGAAAATAATCTCTGAAAGGGTTTCTAGGAAGGATACCAAATATTTCTTTTAAAAATATTCATTAATCATATCTAATCAAACAGAAATTTACTCTCTTCATTGAATTAATTTTCTCCAGTTTGAAATTTATAAAATTTACATAATGTGGAATGTTACTGTATCAGTATTTAATGAAATCTGAATATAAAATGTTCCATGTAGGTTGCCAAGGTGATGCCAGATGCAGATGGCAACTTAGAAGAAAATGTAAATGCCACTGACTCTGAAGAAGCTGAAGTTGAAGAGATTGTTATAATTGAAGGTGACCTCTCCTATTTGGAGATAGTGATGCGATGTTTTGCAGTGATACACACACTGATATCGTTCTCCATGCTTGTCGGATACTACTGTCTTAAAGTGCCTTTAGTAATTTTCAAACGAGAAAAAGAAATTGCTAGAAAACTTGAATTTGAAGGACTGTATATAGCAGAACAGCCAGGAGATGATGACCTGAAGGCACACTGGGATAAACTGGTGCTGAGTACTCAGTCCTTTCCAGAAAGTTACTGGGACAAGTTTGTTAAGAAAAAGGTTCGTTCTCGCTACTCAGAACAGTATGATTATGAAGCTATCAGCAATCTGCTAGGCATGGAGAAAGGTGATACTATCACTGCAGACAGTGAACAGAAGTCAAGATTTACAGCTTTGTAAGTGTTGTTTATCTGTCTCAGCATACTGTTATTTTAAATCCTATTAAAAAATTGTATATTCATATGACTTATAAACACTGAAGTATTTTTGCCGCTGTGTATAAATGATCTAATTATTTATAAATCATTGTGTTTCTTGCTAACCAACAATCTTTGTTAATAATAAAGTGTTATGATAAAATAAGAAGTTTGTGACACCGCAATGTTATTGTGATCACAAATAAAAATTAAACATGGGTCAATCATTGCAGATATGTCTTATTGAGAATATCTGGCATTTTCATTTATTTTTGTATTCCATCATGGTATAACAAGCGAAAATGACACCTACCATGCATCCATATATGCTTATTTTATTCTTTGTTACCAGCAGTTTTGTTGGTTTAATATTTAAAATATAAATATATCTGAATAAATTTTAGTTGAATTGATAATCCAGATACAAACTTATAGTAATTCTTTCCTCTTTTTCTGATTCTAGATTGGTCAGCATTGACTTGCAGTATCAGATCTGGAAATGGGGAGTAATCTTCACTGACAATGTAAGTAGATATTCTGTGTTACAATTCAACAGAAAACAGACAGTGCAAATCAGAATGTGTTGTTAAGCATAAAAGTGAATTCTTAACGAGTCCATTAAATCTGCATGATGGCAAATAAAGAAAGATAGATTTAATTAAAACTGTGAAGTCTTGAAACATGTGTATGTTTATTATCTTGCATATTTTTCAGTGTTAAATTTTACAAACAGTTCCATTTCTTATCCTGCCTATACAAAGATAATATTAAAAAACTTCAGAGTTGTTGATGCAGTGGCAAACAGCTTGTCTTGTGTGACCTTGAATCATATTCTTTTTCTAAATGTTTGATGTATCACCAAAATAGTACTGGTAAAGGTTTTCCTAATGTTTTAAGGTTGTCAGTATTTTCTAATTTACATAAGTTTCAGAGATTAAATACAAAACAATTATACCTAATCTTTGAAGAATATCTTTTTATATTATAATGAATCAGAGATGTTTTCCATTATTTTTTAAAATATCATTTGAAAACTTATTAATAATAAATGGTTGTAATATAATTTTCATCCATTTGCTTTTTTTCAGTCCTTCCTATACATAGTTTGGTATTTTTTGTTCTCCGTTTTTGGCAACTTCAACTATTTCTTCTTCGCTGCCCACCTGCTTGATGTTGCCATTGGTTTCAAGACTCTGAGAACCATAATGCAGTCTGTAACACACAATGGAAAACAGGTAACTACTGCTAGTCTTATTACATTTTGTGCAGAACTATGTCCTATTAATTTATTTTTTATTTTAATTTATTTTAAATTTTTTTTTAATTAGCATACATATATGTTTTTATGCCTATACTGAGTTTATGGGTTTTATTATTTTTAAATGTTTTAAAATTTTAAAAATATTTTAGTATCCTAGTTCCTAAAATTGTTAATTATTATATATTACTTGCTATATTGTGCTTTTTTCTAATTTAAAAAAAAAACTTTTATTAATTAACTTTTGTTATTTTCAGATATGATCAAATTTAATGCATTTTCATTCAGATTTCTTTCATATCATAATTTAGAGTTTTCATTTGCTTGTGTTGATAATAAATGTAGTTTTCATTTGTCTTGCTACAAGAGTATTTTCACTGTTTTTAAAAAGATGAAATTCATATTACAAATATTTATTTCCAGGATTTCATTTACCTTTTTATTATTATTTTGTATTATTCAAACTGAAAGTAAAACCCATTGAGGGTTTTGATTTTGATTTATGTAATGTTAATTTATAACACATGGGCATTTCAGCTGGTGTTGACTGTGATGCTGCTGTGTGTGTTGGTGTATATTTATACTGTTGTGGCATTCAACTTCTTCCGTAAGTTCTACGTAAAGGAGGAAGATGGCCAGGTTGACTACAAATGCCATGACATGATGACAGTAAGTTTTTTAATTTGTGTTCTTTGTAAAATATCACATTTTACCGCTTAATTATTGATAGTCTAAAAGTATGTAAAGCGCACACACACACACACACACACACACACACACACACACACACACACACACACACACACACACACACACACACATATATATAAGTAAACTGAATATTTGTTTCACAAAATTAATTTATGTAATAATTATGGGAGGAAGTTAAAAAAAAAAAAAAAAAAAAAAAAAAAAAATTAATGAAATCAATAGAATAAAAGAATAGAAAAAATTATTATAGGAATTTTATAAAAGTCATGGAGGTACTAAATAAATTAATTAATTAATTACTTAATTAAAATTAAAATTAAAAAGAAAAAGATAAAATCTGATAAACACATTGTAATGGTCTGCATGAAATTCTTTTACAGTATATGAATGAAAATATTAATTTGTGTTTTTTTTTTTTTTTTTTTTTTGTTCACAATTAAATCTACAGTGATATAGTAACTTCAAAATATAATTAAATATAAACTGTATTCATTATTATTATTTTAGTGTTTTGTTTATCATCTGCATACTGGTGTGAGGGCTGGAGGAGGAATTGGTGATGAGATAGAACCAGCAGATGGAGATCCATATGAAGTGTACCGAATTCTCTTTGACATCACCTTCTTCTTCTTTGTCATTGTTATTCTGCTGGCCATTATACAAGGTCATCAGCTTTTATTATTATTTATAAAGATTTTTTTTGCTTTACTGTATCAGCCAAATTCACTCATAAAATACTAATTAATTTTTTCCCTCTAATTACAGATTATTTGTTGTTTTTTGTTGGATAAAAGTGAAAACTAGTTATCTGTAAAATATAATCTAATCAAAATAGTTATTTTATTTTATTTTATTTTATTTTTGTTTTCTGTAGGAAATACAAAGATTAAACTATGTATAAAATGATTAACATTGATATAAATTTGTTTCAACATTTAACATTTTTAGGTTTGATTATTGATGCCTTTGGAGAATTGAGAGATCAGTTAGAACAAGTCAAAGAAGACATGGAGGTACTATTGATATTTCACCTGTTAAATATTTATCGTTTTACATATCATCATTAATAACACTATTCTTGTATGTCAGGGATAAATAATTTAAATATTAATAACCATTTAATAAAGATATGGGAAGTTATTGGTTAATTTATTTGACTGAAGGTTTCAATATGTTCGGTTTGAAAAATAAAGAGTGGATATGTATGTAACACTGTTTTCAAAGAGTTGAATGTCATAATATTATAAGCTTTGTTAATTAATAAAATATCTTGTAATTTCAGTCCAAATGTTTCATTTGTGGGATTGGAAAAGAATATTTCGACAAAGTGCCGCATGGGTTTGAGACTCATGTCCAAAATGAACATAATTTTGCGAACTATATGTAAGTATTGTTTTTAATAAAACATGTATTTATTTTATTGACACTGCAGTTTCCACAAAATTTTAAAAATATTAAAAACCAATTGTTGTCTTTTATTTCTTGAAGAATGTTGTTGGTCAAGGATTGTTTTGTTTATTTCAGTTAAAAGAAACAAACAAAGAAAAAAAAAGATGTAAAATAAACTTTAAAACCCAATAATTAACATAAGGCAAAACTGCAAAACATATGTACTTTCTGTAGCATGTTAAGTTAAAGACTAAATATTTATTTTATTTTTTATTTTTTATTATTCAGGTTCTTTTTGATGCACTTAATTAATAAGCCTGACACAGAGTATACTGGACAAGTGAGTTTTACCTTTCTTTTTCTATTCTGTTTTCCCATTTTCATTTTCATTTTCAATATTACTATTATTATTATTATTATTATTATTATTATTTATTATTTCTGTTATTATTATTGTAAGTGGAATACTTCAAATAAATCATTTTACATGTATAAGAAAATTAAACTTATTTTTCTGCTTATTTATTAAACAGATTCATTAAAACTAATTTACATTTAAAAAATAAGTTTTTCTTTGTTTTTCAAATATCATTTTTTTTTCCTACATATATTATATGCTTAATCTTTGTTAAGGTTTGAAATTTTTTTTTTTTTTTTTCTTTTTGTTTTTAATGTTTATAGGAAACTTATGTGTGGGAGTTGTATCAACAACGATGCTGGAACTTTATTCCAGTGGGAGAATGCTTTCGCAAACAGTATGAAAATGAAGTTTCTTGACAAGCTTAATAGCAAAGTCTTTTTGTTACAACACAAAATTTGTGTTGTATATTGCAGTGACATCCAAAACAGAATATTCCCATGTTATTTTTCATCACTGATGACAGTTCCAGTTTAGTTTTCATCTTAAAGTTTTATTCAGATTTTGATATGAATTGTACAGTTACACAGAAGTGAATGATTGTCCTTTTATTAATTTTAATCAACTGGAGTTATTTCTTCAGAAAACTATTTTGTTATAGAAATTTAAATGTTGTTTATTTGCATTAACTGTGCTTTAGTATTTGCTGTGAAGAACCCATAGATAAAATTATCACAGCCTTTTATTTCCTTGGTTTTTCTTTGTTTTTTGTTTTCTAAGACCTCTACTAATTGTGTGGATGTGTTTAGAAAGTAATGAAAACTGGCTGCAGTAGAATTTTTAATTAGAGTTTTGTAGAGTGTTCTGTTTTGTTGGCTGTCTCTGAAACGATAAATACTGAGATGGTCATAAAATTTCAATTGTATGAAATAAATACAAAACTTGGACTGGTATTTGTGTATTATGATGAACGTAAAAGATGGAAAATCAGAATTTTAGAATATCTGCCACTTTGATCTTTGCAGAAGTAAGTCAACAGAAGTATGAATTGTACAGGATGAACCTTATTCTTTGATACAAGAATGGATTAAAATATAATAATAACAATAATAAATATTTATTTGCAAGGTTTTTCATTGTTAACCTTTTTGATCACAAGTTTTTTGTTTTTCCTGATGTTATTTGTTATATGAAAAATGAATTTAAAATATGTTTTGTTTGAAAAACTAGAAATTAGGTAATTGGTTCTATGTGTTGCTTGTTTGAAAGTTAATATTTTAAATACTAGCTGTCTCTGCTCTTGAACTTTAATGTTTAGTGCGTGAAAAACAGATAGTTATATTATTCTGTGCTTCACTGTTGTAAGATCAGATGAAAACAATGTAGTATATGTATCATTCAACATGTCATATAACTGATATTACTTTATATTTTAATGAAGTTATTTACTAATGATGTTTATGAATATTGATGAATGTGCATGTGCCAAATTTTGATTTCCACATTCTGCAATATATACAGTTCAATATTTGATATATTATGACACAAGAAATAATCAAAAGTGCAATGTTTAAATGTTTCTGTTAGTACTGAATATCCATATAGAATTATTTTATTCACAGTACTCAATGCTTTTTCATTTTTGTCCATTCCTAGAATAAGATAATATTATACACGAAGTGTTTAGTTTAAAATTACTTTATGCATGCTTTTATATTTTATTCTTTAAAGAAAGTTCTGTTTTGCATTTTTAAAGTAAATATATAAAATTTTATTAATTTATTACAAACATTACTTTTAATAAAGAAAAAAAGATTACTGTTATTTAATTAAATTTCAGTGATTTATTTTTTTAATTTTAATTGGTTTGGTTTGTTTGCTGACTAATATAATACTCAGCAAAAAAAATAAATGAATAATTTAAAAAAAAAAAGGTTTTTAAAAAAATAATAAATTAAAAAAAATAATAATAATTAAAACAAAATCTAATTATTATTTTCAAAATATTCACATTATACTAATGTCAAATTGTGGCATAGTTTTATATGCTTTTGTTTGTGAGAGAAAAAAACTGAAAACAACAAGTAAAATGTGTTATTGCATGAAAATGTAAATTGGTCAATATGAGTGTGCACAAAGCCATATTTTAATTAGATAGTTTTGCTGTTAGCTCCATTTTATTAATTGTACCATGAAAAAACAGTTGTTCCATTTAACTTATTTTCACCAGTGTAATAAACCCATTATAAATATGTAAATATTACATGTAATTTATTAATAGGGAGTGAGCAATTGCTTAATATTTGTGAAGTGGTAAATTATTTGCAATTCAATGCCATTAGTTGAAATAATAATACATGTTCTTTTACTGTTGAATTAAACATGAGATTACTGGTTTAGAAACACAATAAATTTAGTTTTAAACATAACAAAAATAACAGTTTATCCAACAAAGTCCTTTTTTAATTTATTTTTTGTTTTTAAATACTTGTAATACTGAAGTCAGCTTAAAGACAAAAATCAAGACATTTGTAATTTTCAAATAACAATGAATATTTTCATTGTGAGTGGATTTTGAGAAGAAGGGTATTTTAATTATTAATATTTATTTTACCCTTTATTTATGAATATACCAACAGTTTTTAATGGTTGTTTACACCAGTGTTGGTTCTATACACCTTGTTTTGATAATATTTTTCTGAAGAAAAACAAAATGTGTCATGTGCAATAAATTAGTTTAAATTATTTGTTAGTTCTTTTTTTTTATTTGTTGCTGGAATGTCTTACGCAATAATTTATTTATTTATTTAGTTCTTTCTTTCACTCTGTCTTTATATATATATATACATATAATCTTTTTAAGCTATTAGTTTTGCCTAATTATTTTTTAATTCAGATTTTTAATCAGTAAAAAAAAAAGAAGAGATTATTTAATACTGCTTTTTATAATAATGTTATTAACTTATATTTAACAGAATTTTACTCAAGGTAATTGTCTTTTTTGAGTAGGTGTATGTTACAAAATTTTCTAAATTAAATTAATACAGTTTATATGAATGAACTTTCTATATTCAATTGATTTTTTCATCAGTTAAAAATATATGGATGATGAAAATGATTTAAAACCCCCAATCATGTTCATTTCTTGATCAAATTAGTTTTTATGCACACTTGTGTAAACTATATCCCAAAAATGTACTGTACAGTTAAGAGCGAGCAAATAAGAGAGATACTCAATATTCACAACCATTAAGTATTACATTACAAAATTATTTTTGTATATTTTAATATGTATTGGTGGGAAGTCAAAGTTGTACCAGAGTGTACATGATGCTTACATTCATTGCCAGTGGTAAGAAGTCTCAAAAGATAAAAAAGCAGTTTATTTAAAAAAAATTACAATATATATTTTTAATTTACCTCCTATGATGAAAATCATTAAATAAATTTTTGTTTTCATTTTTTTTAATTATTATTTTTGAGTATTAACAGATATTTTTGCCTTTAAAACATTTTAAATTTATGTTTTCATTATTAATAGATATTTCTTTTCTTTTAAATTTAATTTATGCTTTTGTTCACTTTGAAGAATGAAATAAAAAAGTTAATACTCAAATAAGGCTGTGTATATGAAACAATATAATTAAACTGTTTATTAAAATAACCTTGTTACTAAAAACAGTTACCATAAACCCGATTTTTATGTCTTGTTTTCAGCTTTTATTTTATATCAATAAAATTTCTTATTAACATTATTATATGGCTATTTGGAACTAACTAAACTTCTTTTAAAACAATAGTTTTGTTTATTAAACTACATGCATGCAGAAATACTATCTTCCTACCATAGAAAGTTAAGATTAGGCCTGCTGAGATAACACAGGACTGTTTTCGTGTGAGTTTGATGAGTTTTCTGTGAAACTAATCATGTATTCTAATGATACAACTTGTGTCATAAATGAAAATCTGAAAATAAAATTTAAGAATACAAATATTGCTTTTGTTTTTCTTAAGATCATATTTTAGAATATTATTGGTTAAATTTTTGATAGGACTTTAAACTGATTTAGTTTATAACTGTAAATGAAAGTGCTTAATTTTTTTTTTTTTTTTTTTTTTAAATGTATTAGAAAACATCCCAGCAATGCCAAAATGAAAGATAATTTTTATTATTAAAAAAAAAAAAAATAATAATAATAATAATAATAAAAAAAAAAAAAAATAAAAAAAAAAAAAAACCAAGAAACTGCAATATGTATTTGTTTTATGGTGTGGAGGTTGCTGATTTTTAATTTTAGTTTATTTTATCCTTATGTTTAACTGAATTATCTGTGAAAAAACAAAACAAATAATAAAAAAAATAAAAAAATAAGAACCCACCTTGTGACACTGTAGAAAATTATCAAATAAGAGTTTTTCAGGAATATTAAACTTCAGAGTTATGCAGTTATATAAGACATTTAAAATAATTAGTATGACATGGTAAAAATCAGTGGAGGCTAAATTGTACACAAACAGAATGAAATAATATGCTTATTTTAATATCTATCTTTTAATTTTCAAGCTATCAGTAATGCCAACATCACATGTTTATGGCTTTGATGGATTAGATAAAGTTAGACATTGTGTCCTTGTTGGGCATGCTTCCACAGTTCTTTAGAAGAAAACAGGCTAAAAACTACTTGCACTCACATTATTAACTTTAGCACACTGCTACTACCCAGTCCACAAAAATCAAGTGTAGCAAAATTCATAATTTCCAAACATATCACAAAACAACAAAATGGAGTTTTCTAATATAATTTAATGGCAATGATATTATATAAAAAAAATAAAAGCATAAATGATTATTGTTAATTCATTAAAACTTAAATACGTGGTTGTATATTTAGCTCGATTAAATATAGGTGTTTTTATTTATTTATTTATTTTTTATTCTTTTCTTTATGCATCACAAGGACAAAGATGTTTTGAAATATTATGTCCTTTCCTTGCCCATTTGAAAATTTCAGTAACGTCTAAAATGCATGCATTTTCTTCGTCTTCCATTTTCAGTAGTGGGCTTGTTTGCGCCATGTTTAATACGCATAATATTTCATACTCCAATATGTCACACAGTGCAGCTTATTAATTTAAATACTAAAGTGGTACATCATTGTCCATCCTTTCTCGCTTGTTCGGCCATCCCAGCTTTCATGTTTATCTCAATGATTCCGTACAAGGCAATCCAGGCTTCTTTCACCTCTGGAGTAAATTGTGTCCCGAGTTTACGTTCCAGTGCGTAATAGAGACATTCACCCAGTGCCTGTATCAGGAAAAAATAAAAAAAAATAAAATAAATAAATAAATAAATAAATAAATATATATATATATATGAAAATAAAAATTAATAATAATAATTAAAAAATTAAAAAATATATTTTCCAAAAACAACTATAAACAAAGAAGACATTTATTGACTGTCATCAAACGAAATCTGGAATACATATGTATGTGAGTGTGGGTATGAATATATTTGAATAAAATTGTATGTTTTATTTGTCTGCTTAAATATCACATTTTATTATTATTATTATTATTATTTTAAAATTTATTTAAAATTACTTTTTTATATTTATTATAAAACTTAGAGAAAATAAATTTAATAGTAATAATTAAAAACAACCATATTATTATAAATGCAGGTAGATCATTATTACATTATGCAGGCATATGCAACAGTTCCAAAGAATAACTATACGAAGATAAATAATCGCAAACACTCACATCAAAGTATTTGGTGATGCCGCGGGTATGATGACGTTCACCTAGACCTTTAAGAAATGGCACAAGTGCTGCCAGGTCCATGATGTCGTTCAGGCCGTTGATGACGGCGTTCATGGTGTCTCTAAACAGCATCTTTAAATGGTGGCAGAACTTTACATTTTCGCGGAAATTTTCAGGCGTCAGTTCTTCATTGTCGTTGAAACTGAATAAGGATTTTGCTGTGGGATATTTTGAAAATAACCTACAGTTGTAAAAGAAAAAAAATTAGCAAAATCATTAACATATTCTAAAAGCTTAAATTTATCAAAATTTCATTAGAATATGCTATATATTTATTTACTGGACATTGATAAAAGGCACTATAAATAAGAAATTTATAAAATAGTTTTACATGAGAATTTTCTTAATCAAATCACGAGAACTAAAATAGAATACCTGAAGTACATGTGAGCTCCATTTTCTAAAAGATCTCCTTCATTGAACAGTTCCCAGGATTTATGAAGAAGTTGAATATGTTTTTCCTCCATCGTTGTATTTAGTTATCTTAAAGATACGGTGATTTTTATATACAGTAATAAATAGCCATTTCAAAAATTAACATCATGTTGTTACTGTTGTAAACGACTGAAGGACTGATACACAGAGAGAGAGAGAGAGAGAGAGAGAGAGAGAGAGAGAGAGAGAGAGAGAGGATGATGTATAATATGTAACCGGTCACTTACTGAACAAGCATCAAGGCAGACTAAATGTATTATTTTATTTTTCAAACAACTAACTAGTCGAGGTAATGGGTAAGTTGCCAGGTGATACCAAAAGAAGGTGTAATAAACTATATAACTGTTTATTCGTTTTCTATTGTTATTGTTGTTTTTTTCTCTCTCTTTTTTAAAGTCATTTTTTTTTTTTTTTTTTTTTTTTATATATCCTTTTCGTCTTCATAATAAAACGCAGTAGTTTTATATAAGAGGGGATAAAAGGTTAAATAAAAAAGGAGGATAAGAATTAAGCACAAAAGATAAAGAAAGATGTATTGGAGAAGTAAAAATCAAATAAATTCATATTCTATGGCTTGTCTTGCATTATTTATCTATGGCCGTCTTGTTGATCCTGTTTCGTGAAATAAAGTTTGACATATCAAAGTATAATTAAATATCTTATCTCAGCAACACCAAATCACGAAATGTTGTATAATTTACATCTTATTATTATTAAAAAAAAATTAAACAGATAAATGTCTTATTTAAATAAGAAATAACAGACAAAAATACTTGCTCATAATCCATTACACACACACACACACACACACACACACGCACGCACACACACGCACGCACACAGATACCTTCATGCTAAATTTCTCATGTCAGATAAATATGGATCTTTATCTTTTTATTATTATTATTTTATTCTCCCCCCCCCCAAGTTATATCAAAACAAATTTATCTGTGAAACTATTTAGATTTAATACCATTTTTATCATTTATTATTCTTATAATTGGTGACAGATATTTGTGAAGGCAAATAATCACACACACACACACACACACACACACACACACACACACACACACACACACACACACACACACATATAAGGAAATAATAATAATAATAATAAAAAACCTAGCAGGTTACGGCAAGCTCAAAACAACAAATATCAAAGTAACACGATATTCCATGAGGACATTTATAAGAACCACAGAAAAACGTGTTTTGGATAGTCTAGCTGATTTGTACTTGTGTTTTGTCCATAAACAACATGTCTCTAACGGTAATTTTCGTATCGTGGAAAAATCTTGACCGCTGAACGATCATGTTTTTGTCATCCTAGCTTCGTCGGAAAAAAACCTCTTACCTTGAACAATGAAACCCAAGCAAATTATCACAACACAAATAAATAAAATACTTAAGTTTGTGAAATACGACTGCCTCATTTAAGAAAATGTGTTTTATGAACAATAAGTACAGGATTAAAATATTTATATGACAATAGAGTCATTAGTGGGGTAATTTTTTTCACAATGTCGAGTTGTTAATGTTATCGATGTAAATACAATGAATATAGATTTGAATGTTCAAGTAACCGCCGTCTTTAAAACAAATTATTATAGTCATTGTTGTTGTCGTTTATATAAATAAACAGACATGCACAATGATTCCTGAAATTTAACTCCTGTAATTATTTCAGTAATAATCTTGTAGTTCGCGAGCACCCAAACAACAATGTTCTGAAATGTTATTGTGTCGATAAAGATATTAATTATTATTATTATTATTGTTGTTGTTGTTGATGCTGTTGTTACTATTATTAGTATTATTACTGTTGTTGTTGTTTTTATTATTATTATTCAGTTAGTAGTAGTAGTGATAGTAGAAGAATAAATGATAAGAGCAGTAGTAATAGTAGCAGTCACAGTATCAGTATTAGTAGTAGCAGTAGCCGCAGTAACAGTGACAGTCGTACTAGCAGTAGTAGAATAGTATTAGCAGTAGTAGTTGCAGAAACAAGTGTAATTAGTAGCCGTAGTTGTAGTAATAGTAGTAGCAGAAATAGGACTAATAGTCATAAGTCCAATTTTTGTTGTAGTAGTAGTAGCTAATTTTATTATTATTATTATTGTTGTTGTTGCTGTTGCTGGTTTTTTTTGTGTTTTTTTACACATATAACAAAAAGTAAATATTAATTTAGTAAACAATGCAACATTTGGAAAATATTTTTAATTGTTTAAATAGAAAAGGATGTATTATATACATATTCATTTTCTATATATATATATATTATCAAAACTGTTTCATGACTATATTCACCTATATCGAAATTATATTTCGATTTATTTATTTATGTATATGTTTGTTTATTTGTTGTTGTTTTTTTGGTATGTTTATTAATCATCGTTATTGTCTTCATAACTTTTATCATTCTCATTTAACATCTTTATCATCTTCATCATCGTCACATACTTGTAAGTATACGTTCATAAATCAGGACTGATAAACGAAAATTTTCGATAAATTAATACAGTTTAGAAAACAAATATAATTAATAACCAAGAACAAAACAAAACTGAGAGAAATCCCCCATTCATTTTACAGCACTATAACAAGAGAACAGTATCGTGTCGTATCATACCAGAAAATCAGATACTTGCCACTGGAATATTTCCAAATATATGACAAATAACGAGTATTAGTTCTACATGGATTAATACGATATACCTAACTGCTGAAGATAACTGACTAATTATTTAAATATCGGATATCTCGGTACGCTCTTCTGTCAGAGCGACATTTTGTTACCTACAGAGTGGCAGGTGAATAGAATAACAAACTTACTAACCCGTGAACGGACGAGATTTAGAATAAGGATCAAAATCTCAGTTACTGACATAGGCGTATATTGTTTTACTAGGGTGTTGTTGTTGTGGGTTTTTTTTTTTTGGGGGGGTGGTTTTGTCTCAACCTGTTCGCTCCTATCAGGAAATCTTTAGGTGTAATTTTAACGTATTATGCGCAAATCAAAAGGGCGAACCATCCCTATTTTTAGCCAGTCAATATTACTTTCTTTACAACAAATCTCATTTCATCTTTAAAGTTTTATCTACCGCACTGCTGGCGGAGCATATGTGTAAGTTGTGGCTGATATTGTTCTTTATTGTTTCTATTATTATTTTTATTATTATTAGTGAAACAATGATGTAAGGACACTAAATTATAGCACACGTGTGTGTGTCTTTGTGTGTGTGTGTGTGTGTGTGTGTGTGTGATTCATTAATCCTTTTCTTTACAAAAGTATCTTGCGTTTTATCTAAACATATTGTTTAATAATTAAATAGTTTCATTATATAATAATAATAATAATAATAATAATAATAATGATTGAATATGTTTATTTTACCCCTAACAGATAACTCTGAAAGTAGAAAATTTATAATTGTTTTACACATTAATGCAATGCACACTTAGTAATCAATAACTATACAATGAAAACTTCGTGCATAATAACGAATAAATCATGTACAACATTTATAGTCACTGCATTGCCGGATCACTCTTTTGTATGCCTTTGGGCTACAAGTATCGTGAGCAAGTCTGGCTGTCAAATCGGACAGTTTCCCAGGGCGCTAATGCTAGATAGGGTGCGCCACACGATAGGTAGGGGGCGCTATATGATAGGTAGGGGGCGCAGCAAAATGTGTTGGAGACCTAAATACAGTTGGGAAAATGTTAAAATAATAAATAAAATGAAATAACGCACTTTCGGATACGAACATTTCTTGACTGAAGCAAATTTTCTAATATTTCATTATTAAATATTTCTGTTACGATGATCCAGATGACAAAAACAAAATCACAAAGGAAATTTCCACGACGGTAACTTAGGGCGCCGATGTTGGTGTGCCAGGGGTGGCAACAACTCTAGCGCCTGACCTAAAGTCCAAAGGAAAAACAATTTTAAAGAAATAGCTTTTCGCCTAATGCGGCATTGAGTCACTGTAATTTTGACAACACTGAATGAATACTGAAATAAATACTGATAACCAAACTCCGATAAATAAACAAATTTATAATTTAATATTCTAGATGCTGATACATATATAATGGACAATAAATAAATAAATAATAATTAAAAAGATTTAAAAAAAAAAATAATTTACGGTGTTATCTATAAAATTCTTTCAGTACTGTCTCAATTTTTAAATTCCAAGACAAGTTGAGATTCTTTGGAATTTACAGTGTAATATTCTTACAAACACAAACAGGATCTAACACATTCAGGCTGCATATAATAATATTATTTTATTAATACAGGTCTACGATTTAAAAAAAAAAAAAAAAAAAAAAAATAAAAAAATAAATAAAAGAAAAAAATTAAAATTAAAAATTAAAAATTAAATTAAAAAAAAAAAAACTTGTATATATGAAAACAGTATATAAGATACTTTAATAATTAAAAACGCATATTATTAAAATTATTATTATTATTCTTTTTATTATTAAGTTATAAAATTATTTTCAGTAAATTAGATATTAGAATACAGAAGCGTTATTTATAACGTTATCTTTTCCTAATGTCAAAACAAAACATTTTTCCTACCTTTTCGTTTGAATCTTTGCCTCAGTAAAATAAAACGACCCGTGTGTCTGTGCTGGAGTACCGTTATATACAAACACCCCGACGTATCGTGTTATCTGCGACTTTGTTTTCCCAACCGTAACAACGCCTGCCGTCAACGACGTCAGCAAGCAGACGTGTTGCAACAGTTCTTGAAAATTTTAATTATTTCTGACGTGTGTTTGATAATAGAATATGGCAATATTGTAGTTAGATGGTCACGCACGTGAGCAAACAAATCATTATGTTCCAGTTTATGGAAAATAAAGTAATTATGACGTTAAGAAAAATAATTCTGTGACTGTCTGAGAGAAAGAGATAATAATTTTAAAAAAAAAAAAAAAAAAGAAGAAAAAAGAGTATCATTTGATGTACGTTTGTATAGAAATAAAATCTCAATTACAGTGTCGGTTCTAAAAATATTTCTGACGCTGAATATTCTGTTTCGTGCCCATGTACCTACATTATTATTATTACTATTATTATTATTATTATTATTATTATTATTATTATTATTGTGTTGCTGTTATCACTATTGTTGCTGCTGTTGCTGTTGGTGGTGGTTGATGCAGTGGTAATATTTATCTGAATGCTTATTTATGTACATCTATTTTCACTTCTACCTCATACGCCCACAAACACAAAAAAAGAGATACACAGTCACGTTCTCTGAAACAAGTTTATATGTAAATATATAGATATACTTATTGCTTGCTTAAAAATACGTAAACGTTTTGTTGTATGTATTTTTTGTTTCATTTTTAAAACTTTATTTAAAAGATAAAAAGAAATTGTTTCTGTTTCAAAGAAATATGTATTGACACCAGTGTTTTCATAATGACATACAAAAAAATAAAGAAAAGGCCGAATAAAAAAAATAAAAATAAAACAAACGTTTATGTATTTTTAAGTAAATCACAAATATATCGATATATTTCAAAATAAACGTGATCAAGAGCATGTGTACGTGACTGTGTAACTCTTTGTGTGTGTTTGTTTTTGTGGGCGTATGACGAAGAAATAAAAATAGACGTAAATAAATAAACATTCAGATAAATATTACTATAGCATCCACCATCACAACCTAACCACCACCAACAATAATAACGATAACAACAACATGCTACTACTACTACTACTACTACTACTAACAACAACAACAACAACAATATTATTATTATTATTATTAATTGCCCTCGCGTTTAAAATATTTGGCCAAACACGTATAGATATTTGAATCACCAAAATATCGATACCATTGGTAAATGAGAAGTCACTTTTCACTTAATTATTTCTTACCAAACTTTGACGTAACTTGTTACAGGTAATAAAATGATATATCAGACTGCTAGGTAATAATATTAGCATTTCGTTCACACGAAGCAGTGTCGCTTTAAGCGTACGAGATCATTTGCTCCTAATTGGGCCCCGCGCTAAGTTGATCAGTTCTAGTCATGTCATGTTGAACTCTTTCTAACAGAGTGAAACCTATAAAGATAACATCTTTTTTTTTTTTTTTTTTTTTTTTTTAAATAAAAGGATATTTTTTTAAATGAAAAAAAAAAAAAACCCAACAACAGAGGGTTTCTTTCAAACAATGCATTTTGTTCCCTGAACAAAAAAAAAAAAAAAAAAAAAAAAAAAAAAAAAAAAAAGAAAAAAGGAATAAGAAAAAATTTAATATTTTAATGACGCTAAGTAATGATAAAACGGAAAAGAAAAGAATATAATAATAATAATAATAATAATAATAATAATAATAATAATAATAATAATAATAATAACTAGAAATAAAGATAATAGTGAAGAAAAAGGAAAAATAGAACAACAAAATTATAAAAAACCTGGAAAAAAAATAAAAAATAAAAAAACAAAAACTTTAAAATTCAACAACAGAAACATGTATATTTTGAAAACGTAACTGAAACCACGAAAGAATTCCAAATATAACTCGTCCATAAATATCCGTTAAACTGGAAAACAAGAAAGGTCTAATTTATCTCTCATTGTAAAATCACTGGTGTTAATAAATATTTCTTTAAATAGAAACATTTTCTTTATTATATCCATTGTACTTTTCAAACAAAGTTTTAAAAATGCAACAAAAAACTATTTTCAATATGACGAAATTACGAATATTAATTCAACATTTATATTAACATTACTATTAATAACATATTATATAATAATCATTCCTTTTATTTATTACAGCTAAGATATGACAGGAAACCCGCCACCTACATGGACTATTCTTTTCGACAGAGCAGTAATAGGTAGTTTACAGTCAGGTTTCAGATTTCTTTTTTTTTTTTTTTTTTTTTTTTTTTTTCTTTTCTTTTCTCCAAGTAATTCTAACTGGGTTTGACCGTCTTGGATTATATAGATTATAAAACATAACCTGACTATAATATTAAACGTTATTTGTATGCATTTATAATGGAATAAGTTGTCTGCTCACTCTAAAATAATGCAGATAATATTATAATTTTTATTAAAATAACTGGAAAACTCGTGTGTCTCTGCGAAATTGAATGTAAAAAATAATTTGTTGTTAACCAAAATGGCGCAGTCTGTCGTGTGGCGGAAGTGAATTTCGTTTCATTTTATTTATCTGGTTCTTTACGAAAATATATCACGTCATGTAATCGTAGATACAAAAATTATGTAGTTAAATGAAACATATCTTTCATTAGTTAACCACTTCTGATATCCATCGTTGTTATTTGTCGTTTTAGTTAGAATGTCTAATTTCAAACAGTAATTTCGGCCGAGTCTACCGAGCACAGTTGTTTTTCCGCGCATAAAAAAAAAAAAAAAAAAAAAAATCTTCCGATATGAAATTCTTTACACACAAAACAAGTTAATCTATTCTTTTGACTGTTGGATTCTTGGGAAATATATCACAATAATACCTCTAGGTGTGATCGTTTTTGATCTCTTAATACGTGTAATACGTTTGTATCTTATTTGTATAAAAAAAGACAATAGGAGGGTTTATTGTCTTTTTTTTTTTTTTTTTTGGTTTAAATTCGATCTGTTCGCATTGTCATTTACATACAATAATAAATATTTTATTACTGTGATCTCGAAATATTAAGTTCATTATACCACTACTTCTCGATCGATAAAAATGTGTGAAACTAGCAAAAGAAAACAACCAAAAAAAAACAAAACAAATTATAATAACATTTTAAATTTTACTTATTTATTTACTTATTTAAGCTTTCATAGGAAATTAATTTTGTTTATATAATTTTAAAACAAGTAATTTAAAGATTTAATAATGTTTGTCTATAATATTTCATTAGAAATACGTTTAAAATGACATATGTAGTCCTTGATTAAAATAAAAAAGAAAAAAAAAAGAAGAAGAAGAAAAAAAACGAAAACAAATAAGAAAAAGCAATACAATATGAAGACAGCAGAAATATAGTATCGTGTCAAAACACATATAAATTACAAATATGGCTGATCAAACATATATCTGTAACTTGCTCAGCATTTATTTATCTAACGAATTAACTCATAACATCCGTCTTCTCTTTTAATGTAAACAATAGTTTTGTCTCAAATAATAATTTCTTATTAACATCATTATATGGTTATTTGAAACTAACTAAACTATTAAAACAATATCTTTGTTTATTATGCCTGTAAACAAACACACTTTCATGTACACACACACATTCAAACACACAGACACATACATATATACACATACAGACACATTCATACACACACATATATACACACTTACATACATACATACTCACACAGGCACATACACACATACGTACATACTGCAGTGGACCTATATGTTTGGGGCGCTGAAGCTTGAACTGTTATTTCTTTTTCAACGGGCTGGTTTCACGACAGATCACCATAAATGTTTTAAAAATTAAACCATGACATCTCAGACATGGATTAAAGTTGTTTCAAGATCCCTCCTGGCTTACAGGCTTTGAAGCTCAAGCTTCATTAATTTCATAACAGGATAAAATTTCAGTCTTTTTTTTTTCAATGAAGACTAATCTAAACTGGACATGACATATCAGTATTTTTCCAAGCATTAAACAAAAGAAAAAGTACCGGCTACCCTTCATTTATTAAAAGGAACGCAGTATGTAGGATGTAGCATGGGAATTCCTGATTAGAATATTCTTATGACATTATTATTATTATCATTATTATTATTATTATTATTATTATTATTATTATTATTTTATTATTAAATAAAATAAAAGAAGTGTGCATTGGCTGCATACGGCAAATCCCTTGAGGGTCAGAACGTGATCAACTGCAACTCGAATCATGGGCTCGGGGGAAAGGCGGTAGAAAACTGTTCTCCCCAAAATTCAGGCAAAACGGTGAGGAAAATTTAGCAAAACAAGAACAAATTAGTTCTCGTGTCTTTATCTCTGTAAAATTTCGGGAAAATCTGCACCTCTTTGCCCTCCTTAACCCGAGTCCCCTTAAGTCAGTGGATAGATTGTTCGTTTAAAATAATAATGATAATAATTAGAAATTACGAAGTTTTACTGTGTGTATGTGCATGAGCGTGTTCATGTGTATCTGCGTGTAATTATTATTATTAATTTTATTTAAAGGGAAACAACTCACGGAGACTTCATAGTTAAGTTTGAAAAGGTTATCGGTCTATTTTTGAACTAAAACGCTCCTAATTTTTATTTTGTTTTATTTTAGTATTATCTATGCATAATATTACAATTTTAATTTATTTTAAATAATATATTTATTTATTTATTTATTTATTTATTTATTATTATTATTATTATTATTAATATTTTAATAAAAATGTTCAAGGATTATAATTTGTTTTTTGTTTTCGAAAAAAAAAAAAAAATAAAAAAAAAAATTATCTTTCAAAACACCGAAACAAAACTCAAATACAAACACAGGCACACTCACAGCAAAAATCCTCGCAGTTTTCTATATTATTTGCCAGAATAACAAAATTAACGAAAGGCTTTTGTATTTCCCTGAATATACAGCATTTATACCCCCACTTTTTCACGTAGATATTTATTATACATAGTGTGACATCTCTTCTATGGCTCAACGGGATATTTCTTTTTTCTGTCTGTGCTCAGCGACTAGGCCGTGACTTCTAAATCTTTGTGAATTCTAAATCTTTATAACTTGAAAATCTTTATAACTTGTACATCTTTGTAATTCTGTTAGCTGCTGGGAATAACATGGGGCTGAAGTAGCCAGGCTCCAGTTTCGAAAATGACACAAGTGAGCGCAGTGATCTTTGACTAATCGTACATGGAGAGTGCAAAATGTTTAAAATTCAGATTGAGCCGAGATAAGATGGCGAACAGACCAATATAAAAGAAACGTGAATTGAAAGGAAATACAAAAGAACTCAAAACAAAACAGTAAAATAGAGAAAATATGGAAAATATAATAATGAAAAAATGGATAAGAAAAAAAAAAATAAATAAAAATAAATAAAAAGAAGAGAGAGAAAAAAAGATCAAATGAATAAGCAAAGAGGTGAATTTTTTTTTTTTTTTTTTTTTTTTTTTATATTTTTTTTTTATATATTTTTTTTTTCTTCAGATTGTGAAATTGTTGTTTTTGTTTGTATTTCAATAATATGTTGTTTTTTTTTGTTGTTTTTTTATGACGTCTCTGTTCGTAAAATTCACTCGATCTTGTAACTGACTTTTTGTTTGGATAGGACTTCATTTTAAGTTGTTTTTCAAGAAAGCAAATTTATATTGGGCACAGCGTCCATCATCAAGATTGTCCATCGGGAACACGCTATTTTAAATACAGGTTTAGTTACAAGATCTGCGCTTTTCTTGCCGTTACCAGAGAAACAAACCCACGCAGACTACCAGAATTAACCACAATACGAATAAATGGTATAACACCCCTTACTTTATACTTTCAAGTTATTATTTTATTATTTTGGGCAAGCTATCATCAAAATTATTAACAAAGTGTCAAAATAGAATAATATTAGAAAACGAAAACTTACGAACATCCACATTTTACACTTTCAAGAACTGTAGTCGTGACGTCATCGCGTAAATGGCGAGTTGACAGCTGTCAGCTCTACTTGACTCTACAAGAAGAAACTTAGAAGAAACTGGTTCACCCTGTACACGATAACAGACCACAGATATGTTTTATATGTACTCTTTTGTTGTTATATTTCGTTGTTGATTAAAACTGGATAGAAACAAGAAGGAAAACCAACAATAACAACTAAAAAAACAACAAAAAAACAACAACAAAAAACCAACACAAACAACAAAAGAACAATTTTTTTTTTTTAAATCCAACAACAAATTCAACAGTAAAAGAAAAAAAAAAAATGGATAGAAACAAAAACCAAAAATAAAAATAACAACTGAAAAAAAACTCCAAACAAGCAATAAAAACAACCACAACAACAACATAAACTGGAAGTATGCTAAATATATTTAGATTATTTCTTATCATGAAAAATAACCTTTGAACACTCGTCTTTAAAGCAGGTTATCAGTTTTCCATGCAACTCAAATTATTTAACTTTATCAGAACTCTACCGTGACTATTGTTAGCTCTAAATTAACAAACCAAAGTACAAAATTCCTCTCTATCTATGGTAAAGTGTGTAACTCTCGAATTACGATATAACTTGTGATTCCAACTAATGTAATTTCAAACTGATAAATTATAGAATTATACTGGTATAATTATTAATGTGTCTATTCCTATGAGGCTCATTTATGGCGGATCATAAACTGATTTTAGATTTTTTTTTAAATAAATTTAACACACACACACATCTATATATCTTTATCTATATCCATATATAAATACACTCACACATATAGTTATATTTATTTATTTTTTATTATAACTGTTAAAGTATTAATTAACTAATTAATAATAATAATAATAATAATAATAATAATAATAATAATAATAATAATAATAAAAATTGAAAAAAAGATGAAAATAAGTTTAGTATAAAAACGTTGATAGCGGATTTCTTTCTCAAATATGATCAAAATACAATGATTACAAGTTCATCTTATAGAATATCATACATAAATAGCACCTATTTCAGCAACGTCCTTCCTTTAACCTTGCATTGTATTTCGTTTCAAAAATGGGTTGAATAAAAGAATGAATTTTCAACAACACCCGAACATAAAACAAATACCCAAACTTCTGGAATAGAATGTCAAACAATGGTAAATATATATGAAAAAAAAAAAAATACAAAGGCACTGAAATGACGATCTACGCCATTGACTCTGTCTTCAACAATATTTTCGAACGAAGGACTCTAAATAGACACTTAATTTTAAAGACTGATATGTCATTGTTATACTTGTGGAGTGTACACGCTACAGATGAACTACTTCAGTTAAATCACTTCAGCTGTAAACTGAAAATATTTCAAAAGTAGTTACCTAATGGGTTTGCGGCGGTCGTAGGCGTGTGAACATAGCATGACTACAGTTTAACACGCGTTAAGAGTACAGTACACGCATATGTACATACACATAGTCACGTACACAAGCACGCAGATACATGCAGATATACACACGTGTATGCTATTATCAGTTACGTTACCAACGTTCCGCTGACCGAAAATAACAAACCACTTTACACCAAAACTATGCGTTTTAAAATGGGTTAATCATAGAGAAAATGACCGAACTCTCTTTATAATGCAGCTACAGCAGATTTTAAGATGACAATATATAATTAATGTAGATTGAGATATCATTTTTGATGAACTACAAGAAATCTGCTATGACAGATCCCCTGTGGATTTTCATTTGTTGACAGAATGTGATCATCTGCAGCCTGGGTATAGCAAGTCCGTGCAAATCGTGTTTTTAAATCGTTAGCTTTTCGTTACGGAATGGAGGGAGATTTGTTTTATTTAACTGACACATTCAGCATGTTTTAAATATTATGGTGTAGTACGGGCAGCATGCACATAATGAAAGAGGAAACCCACTGCCACCACATTGTTAGGCTATTCTTTTTCTTTTGACAGCAAGGTTTCTTTTATATGCATCTTTCTATAGACGTGAAAGCACTCAACATATCGTTTGATAAGCTAGGTGTGGAACTAGAAATCATTCAGTGAGAAGGACTGATCACGGTACCATAGCATTTTAATCCTGCGCTGTAACAATTCAGCGATAGTGCATTGAATAATAAAAGAGCTTTACAACAACGGGATAGAATCCAAACAGCCACATGAAAGCCACTGTATGTATTGTAACAGCTAAGAAAAGAAATGAAAAGAAAAGAGGAGAAAAGAAAGAAAAAAAACGAAAAAAAAAAAAAAAAAAAAAAACAGACAATAATAAAGATTCACAAACTTTATTAAACTATATTTTTTTGGCATTATTTTTTTTTCTTTAGTCAAATATATCACAAATTTTGATTAATGTGAAAAACTGAACAGTCGTCCCCTTTTCCTTTGGGTTACAGGAATAACACGGTCTTGATAATCTTTTCATATTATGATTTCTTGGAAACGCAACTACCATTAAGGTAAAAAGGAGAAAGATTTCGACAGTTTTGAGACCTAAATTTTATTATTAAACCAAAACTGACATAAAATTTTGCTTTATTTATTTTTAAGTCTCAAAAAAAAAAAAAAAAAAAAAAAAAATTATAATAATTATTAAGTTTTGTAAACGAAAACAGCAAAAGCCAATTTAAAAAAAAAAAAAAAAAAAAAAAAAAAAAAAAATCTACTTTAAACTTTTTTGGTAAGAGTAAAAATGAATGCTCGAAACGTGAAGAAGGTATTAATGGCAGTCTCGTGACTGAACCATACTGTGAGAACACGTAAACAGGAACGATGTTATCTCACTATTTAGGTTTTTCTCCTTAGTGTTCAATCACGCGTGAGAATCCGGTACGATTTGTCACATAGTGATAATAACGCACCTGTAATTCTCGAATAGTGTAAATCGGGGACAGACTGTATTTTATTTGAAACAAGATTGTGATTTTTTAAAACTTTTTGTGCACTGTTCAAATACATTTTAGTGAATGGCAAATATGAAAATCAAAGAAAATAAAACACCGTTGCATTATGTCTAGTTGACGCCTTTCATTCCTGCTGTCATGTGAAGCTCGACGAATGCAAACAAGTCGACCCAAGCCTTTTCCACCTCTTTGGTGAATCCAGACCCTAGTTTGTGTCCCAGAGCATAAATCAGACATTCGCCCAGTATCTGAAATAATAATAATAATAATAATAATAATAATAATAAGAAGAAGAAGAAGAAGAAGAAGAAGAAGGTGAAAAAGATAAACTATAACAACAATAACAACAACGACAACGACGATGATGATGACAACAATAAAATCACAACAATAATGATGGTTATTTAAAATAAATATGAGAATCACACTAATAAAAAAAAAAAAAAAAAAAAAAAAAAAAAACTTTTATAAAATATAATTATCCTTTTTCTTTTTATCTTTTTGTTTTACCATACCCATAAAAGATACTTCCAGTAAAAAGCTTCCTCCAGTTCTGTCATTAATTTTACCTCTAGTCGCTTACATATTCAGTAATATACTTACACTGTAGTGTTCCAGAGTGACGCCATATTTGACGTGCCTCGCGCCAAGATCTTTCAGAATCGGTCCCAGTCCCACGAGGTCATCCAAACCGTCGACGGCCGTGCCAAGGGTGTCGCTAAAGACTTTGTTGACGTGGTTGCAGAACTGCGTGTTTACCTTGTAGTTACTCTCATCAATCACCTCGTTGTCGTTGAAACTGAAAAGTTTCTTCGTTTCTGGATATTTTGAGAATAATCTGCAAACAATAAAAATTATGACAGTTATTATTATTGTTGTTGTTGTTGTTGTTGTTGTTATTATTATTATGATTATTATTATTACATATAAAAGAGTATTTGCGAAATATTTATATCAGTTTCAAAACAGGTTTAAGTGAATTACCGTTGTTATAGTTACATTTTCTTTTTTAAAATAAAATTAATTAAACCCTTTTACTTAACGCTGGGAACAATATACATTATGAAAGCATGCTTTAATTTCTATCGGTAAAGTCACAGAAAATGTTGACTTTACTGTTTAAATAATAAACACTAGTAAATGTTAAACATATTACATTTTCGAATAATAGTAATAATATATACTAATAATTTTAGTAATTTAAAAAAAAAAAAAAAAAAAAAAAACCTTTAAACATACTTATTCATTTTGTAGCTTAAGGTGTATATACTTTCATCCCATGATTTTCTGCTTCATTTTTCAGTGATTAAATAATAATTTCATTTCTTTATTTTTTTTTTTTTTTTAAATTCAGGATCCGCCCCTTCTTTAGTAACTATTGTTTTAAACAAGCTGTTTACCTGAAGTACATATGAGCTCCATTCTCGACTTTGTCACCTTCGTTGAACTGTTTCCAGGTCTGTCGTAGAATCTGCTTTTCCTTGTCAGTGAAAGTCTTGGCGGACATATTGAGTTCTTTTTAGTCTGAAGTGAAAAAAAGTAATTTCTTTACTGAACATTTTTTTTGGAGACTGGTTGTTAAACGAACGCATTTTATAAAATTTAAAAAAAAAAAAAAAACCCAACGAGGATAAAGTCTAGGTCAGAGAAAAAAAAAATGTATTAATTTTTGTTTAATTAGTGCCGCAATGAAAACTCTTACGTTGTTTAAAAAACAATTTTTTTCACAACAAAATCTTTACTAAAATAGAAAATAGTGAAACCGGCTTGTTGGTATTCTCGCGTTTTTGCCGGAAAAAGAAATAAACCATCCGTTGTATTTAGCGGGTTCGATCCTACGATCCTTCAGACTAGATGCGCCCCCTTAAAGAACTGAACTGCTGCTCGCTATGAATATGAATGTGTATTGTATAACTGTACGGATCATCCAAACGTCGCCGACATAAGACGTGTATATACAGTAAACGTCACCCATCCCTAATAACGTACCAGCTTTTCGCTTCGTTTGACAACACACATTAAAAAGCTGACGACTGTATTTAGTAGTAGTTGAGGAAAAGCTAGATAATTACACTGGAGTGCTGATGTATGATATATCTCAGGACCAATCTATCAAGGTGTGCCATTTTGCGCTATTTCTGTTTTCCCTGTTAATGTCCCGAAATTGGATCATCGAGCGATTTATGTACTTTCTTTTCTACGGGAAAGTACATATAAAATGTTCCTTCATACAAATCGAAATCAAGAAGTTAATCGCATATAGGCAATACGTTTCCTCTCTCATTATCTGTACGGTACTGAGCCATATGTAGTGACGTCACGTAACAGTGGATTCAAATGTATTGATGCGCAGTGAAATAAAATATTTGTTCCTTTATTTGTCTAGGATCAATACTTCTCGGTGCGGTACTTGGCGTGTTTCCCATTCCAACCAATACGCCGTGACTAAAATAGCAAAAGATGTACTATCTGCTTTACGCTTCACTGGAAGTACATATACGTGCTGCTAATTGATAAGAATAGCGAAATGGTATCTGATTTCTTCCCTGATATCATTATTATAATAAAACAAAAAATAAAAAATAAAAAATAACAAGAACAACACAGCAACAAAACAGAAAAAGAAAAGAAAGAAGCCTACAGCATAATGAAGAACCTGTTAAACGTCAGTTTCAAAATTACCTAACAAAATATATGCATTTCAAAAGATCTAGTTTACAAATAATGTGTAATTTCAAAATTAAATAATAAATAAAATTTAAAAAATTTATAATAAACATTTACTTTTCTATTTGTCTTTCTTTCTTTCTTTCTTCTTTTCTTTAAAAAAAAAAAAGTTCTAACATTTAAAAAATTAAGAAAAAAAAAAAAAAACACTTTTTATTATTCTTCGCTACTATTAATTAATTTTGACTAAACATGTCATCATCTTGGTATTTTTCTCCGGGCATCACAAATACCACGACGATAGCACAGAAAAAATCTTACAAATGTCGAACAGTAAATACCCACCTTAGATGACTTAGGTCAAATGAAATTATCGGTGAGCGCAAACACTACAACCTGTCTAACGCCGGCGGCAAGACTGAATGAACTGAATTGAAGTGAACTTTTATCTTTGACCTGGACGAAACGTGCGGCATAATAATGATACAGCAATTTATTGCATCATTTGCATGATAATTATTTTTAATATGTATCAGCGCATAAATAAACATCACATCGCACAAACGGTTATAACAAACTGCTGAGTCGTTATTATGACCTGGTCGAAAATAAAATTCCAGGCACGTGCAGAGAATATGTGCTAGGGCGCGAGGGGTGCATACGCACACCCCATAGTTTGCCGATGTTCGTCCGAGGATGTGTAAAAAAAAAAAATATATATATATGTAAAATAGCACGACGATCTGAACTGTATGAAATTTTCGCAGTTATATCGTAATGTGCGGTATCTGCGTGTTTAAACATTTGACATATTCTGAGGAAAACAAATCTTTGAAATTTACTTACTAAATTTTTTTAAAATTTCTAGCGGGGCATGTCTACGGACCTCCCTAAAAACTTTGGTATGTCATTAAAATAAAAGAGTATGTGTATCTAGATACATACATATGTATAAATTAAAACATAAGAAAACAAGATTAATCATTAAAAAAAAAATAATAATAATAATAAAACAGCATAATGCTGAATAAACAGTTTAATCTATTGACCGTATTTTGAATTAAAAATTTGTTTTCTAAAAATTGAAAAGAATTCAAAAACAATACGAATTTTACAAAATAAAAACAACAAAATTAAACAATAATAATAGCACATAAAATTTAAATATATATATGTAAAATAAAATAAATAATTTAATTAATGAAAGAAAAACATACACATACACATATAAAAGGAGTCAAACAAAATAAATAATAATTATTTATAGGAGCAAAATTAAAAAAATTAAAAAACTACAAACATTTTTCATTTGTAATTCAGATGAAAGTTGTTATATAAAAACATTTAACTTAGATTATACTCTGCTACTGATAAGAAACAGAGTTAAATAAAAATAATAAAATAAAAACCCCAAACAAACAGAGATGAAACCTTATTCCTTACCTCCTTTATCGGAATCCTTTGACGAAGTGAAAAGAAAACAGCCGAAACCCGAGGTACTTACATTATATAGCATGACCAAGCAACTATCTACGTCTTTGTTTTTTCATGCGTAACGTCCCCTGGTGTCGAAAACGTCACTAACAAAACAGGTTATGACAATAGTACGATGAGTTATTGGAAAATTTTAATATTTACCTCAATTTTCAAAATGGCGTACGTGTGGAACGGAGTGTAGCTGCGAGAAGTATCTTTGAAAAATTACACGTTCTCCCCACCTAGCGTTCTGCTGATTAACCCAAATCAAACAAAATCTCTTTAGTACAGGTAATGTCGAGCACAGTTTATCAATGGGGAAAATGTCGCTGTACTTCGTGTAACTGGAAAACGAAGAGGGAGAAAAATAAAAAATAAAAAAACAGATAAAAGTTGCTTTTTTTTTTTTTTTTTCTTTCTTTCTTTCTTTCTTCTTTTATTTCTTCCTTTAATGGCTAATGGCGAAACATAGGTTCATTTCTAATTTTTGTTTTCCCCAAAATTAACTGAATTATTTAAAAAGCTAATATTAATTTTAAGACAAGGACAGAATATTATATGTCGGTTAAAACGTTTTTTTGGTTTTTTTTTTTAATATAAATAAACGTTTAATCTACTAAGATGTATAACCAAGTTTTCAAACAATGAAAATTACACTCTTGGAAATAAAAAACATAAAAAGCATTTATTATCCAGAGGATTTACATATATTTTTTTTACAGTCATTCTCCCACTTAAAAATCAAATAAAAAAAAAAAAAAAAAAAAAAAAAAAAAAAAAATAAAAAAAAAAAAATAAAACGAACTAAAATCAAAACAAACATACAAGCAAACAGTCAATATAAAGCAACCTTTCCCACATAAAAACCCTCACAAATCACCAATCAGAAACACTGACTGTTATTATAGAAGTTTAAAAACTGTGTTAATAAGCATGTGCTTTCTATGTGAGTACATACTGTATCATAAGAAAACGTTTAATAAATTGAAGAAGAAAATAAATTCACTAACATGACATGACTAGTCACGTGACTATGTATTCATTTGAGTGTATGTAATTCATATCACATCGTGAAAAAGCATCCGCCTACTCACAGTTATTTCATTATTGTTTAAATTTTATTAGGAAAATTCACAAAATACGTTCACACAGTTAAACATTTACACTCAAAATACGTGCATTCAAAATACGTACACTCAAAATACGTACACTCAAAATACGTACACACAAAATACGTACACACAAAATTATACACAAACAAATACGTACAAGTCAAAATACATTCATACAAAATATGTAACCAAAATGCTTACACAAAAATACGGAGACGTAAAATTTACACAAAATATATAAACACAAAATATGTGAATAGAATTCATGTACACAGAATACATATACACAAAATATGTACATATAAAATACGTACACATAAAATATATACATGCAAAATACGTATATAAAAAATTCATATACACATAATATGTAGACAAATTATAAAATATATTCTAATCTTTTTACACCGTATTACATATGTTTGATATGAGCCTCTTACTCTAAATCTTACGGCAAGTATCAGATTCCTGAGACAAAGAGTAAGTTAAACGTAATTAGAAATTCAGATTTGCATATATTTAACACTGATAACGTTAACACATTAAAAAAAAAAAAAAAAAAAAAAAAACGTTAAAAAAAACAGCAAAAACGAAACAAACAACAACACACACATACATACACACAAACAGCAACAAAAAAAACCCCAACAAAACAAAACAAAATGGACAAAAAAAAAAAAAAAAAAAAAGAAAAAAAAAGCAATAAAACATTAACCAAACAACAAAAACACCAAAACAAAATTTAGTTAATTTTTAATACACATCTCACATCTAACAGATATTTAAATAGTTAATACTGTTTTTTTTTTCTCTGTTTTTTTTCAGTTGAATTCAAACACATGTACACCGTCAGGAAATCCCTTCTCCCTTGGACACTCGTCGTTTAATAATTCATGAACAAACCCTCCCCGTCCCCCTGGCTTTCTACGTATTTTACGAATGGCCCCTTACCTCAATTTCACAGACAACGATTATGAATTTGTCGACTATTTATTATTTATTTTATCTGTAACCTGATTTCTGTTCTTCTGTTTGTCATGATTCTTTTAAAGATTATACGTCTTTTACAAAAGAAATAAGTTAATATTTTCACGCTGACAATTTTTTTTTTTTTTTTATTTAACCTACATGAACCAGCGTGTATTTTTGACTTTGCATTTTGAGTTTGGTGATTAGTGAAGGTCATATTTGTTTTGTCTGGGTTTTTTTTCTTTCTCAATTATGCGCAGAGATTATCTTTTTGCATTGTCTCTCTCATTGTTGACAGTCGTATTATTTGATGACTTGTTTGGTTGGGCTCATTTGGTAACATAATACCACTGAGTGCAAAATGACATTAATGACAATAACAGTAACCAGCGTGATCATCATGATAAGATCGATAGTATTAACAACAGCAAGAGTAACATAATAACAACTACAACAACAGTATCTACCTCAACAAAAACAACAACAATAATAATAGTAATAACAACAAATAAATAAATAAATAAATAAATAAATGATAGTAAAATTAAATAAAAAGAAAATTACAAAAGAATAATAATCAAATAAAAAAAATGAAACCAAAACTTTTACCCCTTTAAAATGCCACTAATAAATAATAAAATGAAAAAAAAAAAAAATATATATATACATATATATATTGCAGCAATGCATCTTTTATGTGTATGCAGATAAAAGAAAATAATAATTAGTATATCAACCATACAACATGAAAACGTCAAAATACATGCTTTAATAATAAGAGAACAGCTGTTAAAATTTATTTGTTTAATTCTGGAAATATAAATATTCATTAACCTAGTTTTCTGCTATGTACTTTAGGCATATAAATAAATAAATAAATAAATGCTAGAATCAGACACATAAAATGTATATTAAAAAAGATGCATTTTCAGTTTCCTATAAAACATTTTTCCAATTTTCATGCTGAAAAACTAAAAATTATTAGAAACTCAATAAACTGAAATGTTTTAAAAATCGTTTTTATCCGCAGTGTTAATTTTATGTTTCAGTTTATACTTTGTCCCAAATTTAGAATGTTTTCTTTAATATTCACTTCTTTTTTCTTTCTTTTTGAAGTTTTTATTATTATTATTATTATTATTATTATTATTATTATTATTATTATTATTATTATTATATATTATTTTGTTTTTGCCTTTTTGGCCTTTTTCCACTTTTTTCTCTGTCTGTTGTTGTTATTTCTATACCATGACCGAAAATATCCATCACAGTTAGTGACATTACAGTCTTCTTCTTTCTTTTATTTTTTTTGTATTTCTGTATTTTATTTTTTATTTTTTTTTAAAGAAAAGAAAAGAAGACGAAATTCTATACAACCGAAATACGTTAACATTCTTTTCTCCCCAAACAATAACACAGACACTTAAACCCGTGTTCCCCAGCTTGTACACAACAGGACTTATAATTCAGTTTATTTTATTTTTTTACTTTGTGAAGGAAAAAAACTATTTTATCACAGGTACAGGTCATGGTTTTTGTGATATCTGTGGACAAACATTGCATAGTTTCGCAGATACAACAAACTGGTGTACAATTAACGGAGCCGAATGCACCGTTGTGTGGATTTTGTTTTTAAGAGCGCGAAAACGCAACTAAACAGAAATAAAATATACGTCCACCACAAACAGTAGTAGCAGCAGGAGCACCAGCAGCAGCTGCAGCAGCAACAACAACAACAACAAAGGAAAAAATAAAAATAATAATAATCAAAAATAAATAATTATATCTAAAAATATACTCACTTTTCTTACTTTCTTTCTTTTAATTATGTTTTCTTTTTAGGTCTTCTTTTTTCTGTTTTTTCTTTATTTAACTTTTTCTCATTTATTTACTTCCTTTTGTCTTTTCTTTTTTCTTTACTTAATTAATAAAAAATAAAAAAAATATTAAAAATACAAAAAACAACAACAAACCCCTCCCCACCTTTATTATATCATTTTCCTTTACACGATAATACTCTCTTTTTAGTTATCTTTTCAAAAACCATTTAAAGAAACAACAACAAAGAACCCCAAACAAACAATAAAAAACAAAACAAAAAACAAACACAACAAAAAAAGAAAAACTGAACTACTGATGGAGAAAAATTTCATGATTAAGTGAAAAATGTGTTTAAACAGAATATTTTATATTCAAAAATGGATATCGTAAGGTTTACTCCTTTCACCAGTGGACTTAAAACTGTTTGTAAACTGTGACTACTATCATTTGTAAAGTACTCCACGAACTAAAAAAACACCCCACCATCCATTGCTTACTAAACACACCCACTGGACGTGTCTTGTATAAATAATTTAACAAATTAAAAAAAATTAAAAAAAAAAAAAATATATAAACCGATGAAGGTTATCAAAAAAGAATTATCAGAAGGAAAAATATACAAATAAATAATTAATAGAAGAATAAAGATATATATTAAAAGTTACGGGTCAAATTTATCAGAAAAAAAAATCTTTCAATTAGATTATATCTGGTTAACAGTCTGTGCAGCCGTTTTGTTTTGTTTGGCGGTGACGTGTTTGAATGGTACCCCGTGTTTGAATGATCTGGGTGTAATTGTGTGTTATGTTGTTATAATTATGTTTGGTTTGTGGCTGTGTGTACGTGTGTCCTGACAGGTAGCATTTAAACAACTGAAGGAATGCTGGAGGGGCTTGAGTTTGAATACATTTTGTTTATGGTAACCTGTTTCTGTTTTTGAGGAATTCAATTGTGTTTTTAAAAAAAAAATATATGCTACGCTAAAGGGTAAATGTGCTTGTCTGCATGTACATATTGTGTTTTCCAAGATTTGTGTGTATGCACGTATGTATGTGTGTGTTTAAACACGTATGTATACCAGTATATTTGACTGTGTGTTGTGGGTGAATATAATGTATGAGTGGGTTTCGTCGCCTTCCTTGGAACAAATAAAACTGAAAGTAAACGGAAAGAATAATGAAAAATAGATGTTTATTATATTGACTCCTATCTTGATTGTGTGCGTCTTTGAGAGAGAGAGAGAGAGAGAGAGAGAGAGAGAGAGAGAGAGAGAGAGAGAGAGAGAGAGAGAGAGAGAGAGAGAGAGAGAGAGAGAGAGAGAGAGAGAGTTAATACATGCTGACTGTCCTAAGCTTGTAATTAAATAATTAAATATCTGCTATGTATGTTGCATACGTAATATTTATGTACTCTAAAGTTCAATATGATTTGATTTGGTCTCAAAGCTTCTGCATATATTTTTTAATCGAGATATTTATTTTAACATAAACATTGTTTTCTCACAACTCATTGCTTTTTATTTTTGAAATTTTATATAGACAACGATCACATATATTTTATAAATATCTCATTACTTGACATCTACTGATCTTCTTTCTCTCTACCAAAGTAAATAAAAGTCACGGTATTCCATGCAGACTGGATGGGCGTCTAAAACACAAACACTGGATAGCCGATTTATCTTTAATGAACGTAGAGATAAATGTGTCTTTTATTTGCATATACACATATCACTGTTAATATTTGTAACAGTACGCTATTTGTATATATTGTGGAAAATAAATTTATTTATAAATTAATTTATATGTATGTATGTATGTATAGACGAATGTATGGATTTTTCAATTTTATGTTCGTTATTTCACTTAGGTTTTCCTCTCTCTCTCTCTCTCTCTCTCTCTCTCTCTCTCTCTCTCTCTCTCTCTCTCTCTCTCTCTCTCTCTCTCTCTCTCTCTCTCTCTCTCTCTCTCTCTCTCTCTCTCTCTCTCTCTCTCTCTCTCTCTCTCTCTCTCAGCCTCTTCTTTTTCACTCATTCAGTTTCTTTTCAACAAAAAAAAAAAAAAAAAAAAAAAAAAAAATGGAACAGACACAGAAATGAGTTACTAACATTTTAATCACTATTTAATAGACACGATCGCTTGCAAGAAAAACAGTAATAACTTTAGAATGTTAGGCATTGACATATTCCGTTTTGCGTTTGTCTTCAAGGCCTTTCTTCATAATTTCTGTGAGATGAGAATAAAAATGTATCCAGGCCTTCTTTATCTCTTCGTCGAATTTTGAACCAAGTGTGCGACGTATTGCGTACAACAGAGAATCACACATTTTCTGAAATAACATTTTTATATTACTTGTATTTCTAAAACAAATGTACTACCACAGCTATTACTACTACTACTATTACTACTACTACTACTACAGCTACTACGTCTACTACTACTACAGCTACTGCTATAATTAATATACAGATATAATTAATACTGTCATAACCATAATTACTTTTAGTACTACTACTACTACTGCCACTATTATTACTACTGCTACTGTTGTAACTAGTATTATCAGTGCTATAATTACTTCTAATACATTTATTACTGGTATTACTACTAATTTTACTACTATTACTTCTGATACAACTAATACTTACACAGCTACTGCTACCAAATAACTAATACTACCATTACTACATAATTACTTTTAGTACATTTACTAGTAGTACTACTACCACAACTACTGCACTATTATTACTAATACTACTACCACTGCTGTAAGTAATAATATCACTGCTATAATTACTTCTAATACATTTACTACTGCTACTACCACTACTGCTATTACTACTATTACTACTAATACAACTAATACTATTACTAACACCGTAATAACTATCATGACATCTAGCATATTTACTTCTATAACTACTAATACTGCTACTACTGCTACTTCTACTGCTATTACTACTAATTTTACTTTAATTACTACTAATACCATTAATACTATTACTAATACTGCTACTATTGCTGCAGTTCTACTACTACTGCTATTTCTACTGCTACTACTTCTGCTACTCATATCATTGCTATAATTACTTCTAACACATTTATTACTGCTAATACTGCTAGTTTTACTACTATTACTATTAATACAACTAATACTACTATTAACACCAGTATAACTATCTTGCTATCATCACATCTAGTACATTTACTACTGCTACATCAACAACAATAACAACTACTACTACTGCTTCTACGACTACTACTACTACCGCAGCTGTTTATACTATTTTGACCATGGTAACAATAATTACTATTAATAAACTATTGTATTTGGCATGCATGCGAATGAACCGATCTACAATAATATAGTGGGAAATGGAGAAAAAATAATGATAATAACAACAGCAACAACAACAATAATAATAATAATAGTAATAATTCATGTAATAATAAATTACTGTATTTTTTTATTTATTTTTTTATTATTATTAATATTTGTTTTGGTTTTGTTACTAGATTTGTCTTTCGTATAGGAACATTCAAGAAACAGGCTTTAAACGGATCCTGATAAGACACACATATTTTTTTAATATATTTTTTTAATAATTTGTCAACACATACCGTGAATTTTTTGTTCCATTGTAAACAGTCGAACTGATAGCTGTTGCGATGTTTAGTACAAAAGCGTACTTTCTATGTATCTAGAATGCTTTGTTATGCGAGCCGTACTGAAGTATTTACACTTAACTATGAGGTCTTATCTAGATGAAATTACCGATGCGACGAAACCAATCAATAAGGGCACTCATGTGAAAAAGGGCGAAGAAAATAGATGACGAAATAAATCATAAAAGAAATTTCACTTAGAATATTTTGGTAGCAGAGATCACGTTTGATTTACTTCTAATGTAAAAAGGTCATTTGAACACTGAAAGGTGTAAACGGTAAGAAGAATGTGTTTCGTTTTCTCTTCATCTTCAGTATGACACACTGATACGCACATCAGTGAAAATGTTTAATAAGATAAGATGGGTAGAGAGATAGAAAGATAGATGACTGTGTGTGTGTGTGGGTGTGTAGATAGAAAAAGGTGTATGTGGATGTATGTATAGATGTATGCATGTATGTATGTGTGTATGTATGTATGTATGAGTATAGCATGTATGTGTGCATGTATATATGTATGTATGTATGAGTATAGCATGTATATATGCATGTATGTATGTATGTATATGTATAGCATGTATGTATGTATGTATGTATGTATGTATGTATGTGTATATGTATGAATGTATGTATGTATGTATGTATGTATGTATGTATGTATGTATAGATGGATATATGACTATATTTATGTGTATGTATGTATGTATGTATGTATGTATGGATGGATGTATGATTTAAAATTAGCTGCGTATTATCCTCTGTGTGTGTGTGTGTGTGTGTGTGTGTGTGACATTCTTTCTCTGCATACATCGTACATTCACAGTGTATGTGCAAGAATTTATACCGTCACACTGTTTGATAGTTTTATTATCAAGTAAACATACTTACATCAAGATCTTCCTTTTTAAGACCAAAATAATAATGATCAGAACCTAGATTTTCTAAAGCATGCTCCATTTCGGAAATTTTGTCCAGTTTCTGTATGTAGGAACCGATTGTTTCTAAGAACATTTTTCTAACGAAACTGCAAAATTCTCGGTTTTCTTTGTAATTGAGAGGAGTTACAACTAATGGCGTATTGAAAGAAAACAGTTTTGCTAAATCTGGGTATTTTGCAAAAAAGCTGAAAGAGAGAATAATAAATAAATAAATAAATAAATATATAATTTTCAGAAAGTAGGTAAAATTAGGTTACCGACAAATGAAAAGAGAAGGTTAGTGTTAAAATGAATTAATGAGTATGAAGGTGTTACAGAGATAGAGAGACAGGTATACAGACACATAAACAGAGAGACATAGACAGATGGATAGATAGATAGATAGATAGATAGATAGACAGACAGAAACATGGACTGGAGGGAGAATTCAAAAATAGACAGAAAAAGAGATGAGACAAGTAATAAAATAGAAAGATAATCTATTTGTCGTAAATGTTTAGATTATGAATTTGAATTTAATGCATACCAGCTAAACTGAAATATTTTCATTTAAATAAATTCATATGAAGTGAAGTGAACTGAACTTAAGCAAAACTATTTGAACTGAACTAAAATAAATTTAAGTGAATTTAACTGAATCGGACTGAAATGAACAGATCTGAAATATAGTGAACTTAACTGAATTAATCTTAACTGAACTATAATGAAATAATAATAATAAATAATAATAATAATAATAATAATAATAATCTTCATCATCAACATAGTAATAATTAATAAAAATTATAATAATAATAAATATAATAATAACAAGCACAATAACAGTAACAACAATAATAATAATTAAAGTAGTAATAATAATGTCATAATGATCAGGGCCTCCAAGAGAAATTTTGCAAGGCGGTACAAGACCCCTTTGGGGCCCCGAGACAGGCAAAGGCTTTTCTCAAAACACTAATAAAAAGAAGTGTGTGTGGTGTGATAAGTACAGTGATGTTTGTGTATGTGAATGTAAGCGTATGTCGGGCTGGGGGTAGGAGAAAGCGCTTGTTGTCTAGGGAGGAAGGATGTTGTATGGCTACTTTAGGGCTCTTCTTAGCTCTTGGGCCCTGATGATGATGATGATGATAATAATAATAATATGTTATTGGTGTTGTTACTTAAAAAACATGTAAGAACAATTCTCCAGCATGGTGTCATCTTTCATTAACAGAGTCCAGGATCGTTGAAGAGCATCTTTTTCGTTTTCGGAGAAAATCGTTTCCGGCTCATCTTGTCCTGTCTCTTCTGCATTTTCTGTGTCTGAAGAAGAAACAGCGAGAAAGAGAAAATGTAATTTTATCTCATCTTTTCGTTCATTTACATGTTTTAAGAAGACATAGCATACACGAATCTTTTATTTGCGTTTTCACTTCTTCAGAGTCTAGTTTTGTTTAAACTTTATTAGAATTTTTAATGGCGATATTTCTAGTTTTTTCTATCCTGCTGAAAATAAATGGTTAGATATGTTCATCGATTCAATAATTTTTTTTTTTTTTTTTTACGTGTTTTTTTTTTTTTTTTTTTCGAGATACTTTATGATTAAACATTCTTCATTTTTCAGTGTTCTGTAACTTCCTAGAGAAATAAAAATGCAGTATAGAATGAGCAAATAACGGCAGAGCAGCCGATCCTGAATATATTAAGATACAACAAGTACGACGACGACGACGACAACAACAATAATAATAGCAACAACAACAACAACGATCATGATGATGATAATACAGGTATCAGGCCATTTATCCGGCTAGCTCGGGTCCTGAGGTGATCCCAATTTCTGAACTTTTCCTCCCCGGTTTTCCAGACTCGAAAGAAACTACTTTCTTGGATATACTGAGCAAAAAATGTTTTCTTTTGTTTCCCAGAGGTGCCGTTTTAGACTGTTTTAAACGAAAATTACAAATAATCATCTGATAAATAAACACAGGATCATTTCAAAAAAAAAAAAAAAAAAAAAAAACACGTAAAGAGGGTAGTTTTTAATTTTAATTTTAATTTTTTTATTTTATGTATTGAATAGCGACGAGTAGGAAGAACATATCTAACCATTGTATTGGCGGTCAGAAGGCAGGATAGAAAGGTACAGAAACCTTCAAACTAGAAATATCACAACAAAACATTAATAATATTCTAATGAAAGTTGATTGCACAATCACAACAGAAGTCTGGTAAAAGTTGTTTCTTTTTTCTTCAGAAATTTTTCACTTTATACAAAATAAAATAAAATAAAATAAAATAAATATATTTGGAGTTGGTGGCATTTTAAAGGTCGGGAAGACACCCTGTACAAACATTTTTTCATGTCACCTTAGTTACACACACTCTAGAAAGACACACGTACGTATTTTCAATTTTTGACCTACTGCATTTACACTGTAGTCAACCACACTATTTTCTCCTTATGAAATACAGTAGATATATGTATAATGTAAACTGTTTTTTGTTTTACTAGTAATGAATACGGTTATGAATGTATTTTATTTTAATTCTTCATAGTACCATATTAACTGCATAGAAATAATCATTAGGAAAATATATCCCTCTGTTAGATGTATGTATGTGTATATGTATGTAATTATGTCTGCAGAATAAATAGAAAATAAACGAAAATGTCACTAACTAGTTTCAGGAGTCTCCATATTTTGCTCCTGTTCTTTAAGCAAGATTAAAATCGCCTTGAAATCAGAGTCATACCCCGCGTAGACAAGAAAGACGTAAAACCATTATCCACAGCATTGACGTCATATCAAATAAAACTGTATTGCGTCATATGTTTAATTTTCAGTTTGTATTTACCTACATATTTTATTTTTATTTTTTATTTAACTAACTGTAAATAGCTATATGGAAGAAAAAAATATATAATGGCAGGATTTTTCATGCTTTATTTATTTGGTCTCTCTCTCTCTCTCTCTCTCTCTCTCTCTCTCTCTCTCTCTCTCTCTCTCTCTCTCTCTCTCTCTCTCTCTCTCTCTCTCTCTCTCTCTCTCTCTCTCAGTCGTTAATAATTCCAGTTTAGCTCTCTTTGAAATAATAATAATAATAATAATAATAATAATAATAATAATAATAATAATAATAATAATAAAGGAAAAGACAACTATAATGATCAGCATTTTTGTATTCGTAGTAAAAATGAGACTGGTCTTCTAGATTTTATGAACAACCACAAAAATGTCAAGTTGTATAGATTATGTTAATAATGCTTTCACCTCTCTTTACTTTAAATCCAAACTGTTTAACCTGTTATTTAAGCTAAACGCCTGAAACGTTCTTTTCACTGTCATCTGTAAAGTATTTGCTTTTGTCTGTATGTTGAATAGACTCACAAGCAGTCGATGGCAGAGAAAGGGAAATGTCACAGGTATGGTTTATTGCGGGATTGCCTGTTGCGTTTTTCGTCATCATAGCTTTTTATTTTATTTTTTTTTTTTATTTTTTTGGTTGGGTGGAGATTCATAGTCGTTTCAACCTTCTAGTACAACCCCATATATATATTAGTTCAATTAATTCACTTTTTTTTCCTCCATCTTCTCTTCATCCATATCTGTTTCCTTTTTTCACCTTTCATTTCTTCTAGTTTTCTTTCTTTGGTTTTTGTTTTGTTTTTCTACCATCCCTTCTTTCTTTCATTCTTTGTTCGTTCCTTTATTTTCCCCCTTTTTTTTTTTTCCTTCGGTTTTTTTCTTATCTTTCTTTCATCATTTAACATTCTGTATTTTCTTTTCCTTTCTTTTTCTGTCATTTCCTCTTGCTTCTTCTTATTACTTTTCTTCATCCTTCCCTTCGTTTTTTGCTTTTCCTTTCCCCTTTTATGTTAGAGATAAACCTGTGGAAGTATGTAATATATTTTGCTTTGTTGTAAATAAATCTTCACGAATAATAATATGTCGAGCACGAATGAAGCCAAGATTTCTAAAAAGAACGCGTTGTTTGTCTTTATTGTTTATTTCTAAATATAACTTCGAAGATGAGATAAGATTCGTATAATGTGTATATATCGTTGTTCTTTTATTATTATTTAGTTGTATCTTTTTCTTCAGATTTCTCTTGTGTGTGTGTGTGTGTGTGTATAAGTGTTTGTTTGTTTGTGTGTGTGTGTATAAGTGTGTGTTTCTGTGTATCTGTGTATATAAGTGTGTGTTTGTGTGTGTGTGCGCGCGTGTGTAGGGAGAGACAGAGATAATTTTAGCAAATTATTATATAAGGAACTTTCAGTGGATATATATAGGCTATAAACCACCTTTGGTCGGTAACAAACAGGAGTTTGCTCGTTCTAAAGTTTGCAGGGAACCATTAAGTTAAGATAGTTCATATTTACTCGATGAGTATCTGCAGGGACGCCTTTTATCAAATAATACACGATTCATAACATGCAGAAAAGTAAACATGTGAGAAACACTTAGCACATTGTAGTTATATCACGAATGATGGGCGGTACAGATCAGGTCGAGGACTTGAAATTATCACACAGATGGTGGATAGAGAAAAGTACATTAAACTTGTATATTTACAGATTCGTCGTGTAATAAACTTCATATTTTGTCAGCTTCAACTCACAACATGAATACATGTTAATGTAGTTCAAACTGACGTCTTGTTCAGAATTTCAGAAAAAAAAAATATATATATATATACACATACATAATAAAACTTGAATAAATAAACGAAAGAAAATTATTTTATGATCGTAATAAATGTTGCACAGTGACATGGATTTAGTACTCGAAACGTTATGTGGGAGTCTTACGTGGCACGCCATGTCTCTGAAGAATCTTTCACGCTGAGGTTTCATTGTAAGCTACTTTCAGCATGCGCCTGTTCTACCACTTGAAAGCCTTTTAAGGTAAATAGCAGGGGTTGATCTAAGATTTCAGAAAAGATTGAAAAGGTATTGATGACGAATGATATTACTACTACGGCAACAACAAAATTAAATAATTGTGTTACCACTATAACTGTCACTACAAGAACAACAGCTTCTGCTACCATTACTACTTCTAACTTCTATTACTACCACCACTGTAACAACAACAACAAACACTACTATTACTACTACAACTACTACTACTGCTTTTACTACTACTACTATTACACCTCTTTATAAAGTAAGACAAAACAGCAAAGCAAAACACAACATTAATATAAATAAATAAATAAATAAAACGATGAAAGAATCAAGAAACTGAAATAAATTAACCATAAGAAAACACTACATAAGTTCATAAACACTGATCCAGATAAAGGACACCAATTACGACGATCAACAGACCATTACGATTCAATAAACACTAATGTACTTTAGTAAAGACTAAACCACAATCGAACCTTAATCGGTAATACGATTACATCTATAAACATCTACTGTATCCACAAAATTATTATTATTTTTTTTTGTAGTTATTCTGAAGCATTTGTCCAGACTGTTCCCAGTTCACCTTTCAGAACAGATGTCCATTACTTCTGAATGCTTTTTGAAAACAGAGCATTATCGTTCGTTCCATTGTTGTTCGGAATGCCCTGCAATTTGTTAGGATTTGTTGTTAAGCCAGAAACAAGCCGTAATTAAATATTACACCGTGGTTGTAATTGCATCTTCGATGTCAGACAATTGGACGTTTTTTTTGCATGGGTTCCGGTTTGTTTTTTTTTTTTTTTTTTTTAAATACAATAACATCTAAATATATTTGGAAACGAGTGAACTGAACTGACACTGTAATTCGGTAATATAACAGAGCGAGCAGCAGTTCATGCCTGAAAGGTTGCAGGGTCAATCCTGCTAGTTTCTTCTGTTTTTGGTTTTTTTTTTTTACAATGAATTTTATATCCTCTGTGACTACAGTAGCAAAGGTTGTAATCTGTGTTTTGCTCTCTACGCAGAGCAACAAAAAGATCAGTGCTTCTAGTTGGCACAAACATCGATGACTTTTGAAGCTATTCAACATACAGACAAAAGCAAATACTTTACAGATGAAAAGAACATTTCAGGCGTCTAGTTTACAAATCATCGTTATACAAAATGTTAATAAACAGGTTATAATAATCGGTTAATAGTAAACTGTAACGAGGTGTCAATTAAAATGTATTTGTTTGTTTGTATTGTCCGCAAACAGCGACCATAGTTTTTGTATGCAATCACATCAATTGTAATCATGTTCATATTGTCACTTATTCTGCACTGCTCAAGCGGATCCTAATCATTTTTGGCCATGTACGCGGCCATATAATTATTGATTATGTTCAGCTCTATGCGTTGGTGATATACAAATGAATGATACTGCATTTTGGTTGATTTTACTATTTTAAAGAAAAATAAATAAGTATCTAAATTCAAGCAATCTGGTGAGATAATATATGTAAGCATAGAACTGCGTTTAAAATAAATCCTCATTAAACGTGATGGATTAGAATCATCATTATCATCACCACCAACACAAGCATCACTAACGCCAACAACAACAACAACAGTAGTATTATACTAGTAATAGTAATAATAATAATAATAATAATAATAATAATAATAATAATAATAATAATAATAACAACAAAACAACAGCAATAATACCAGTACCAGCAGTATAAAGAATAAGAACAAGAAATAGAACAACAACGAAAACGTCGACAAGATCACAACATATAATAATAATGATGATGATGATGATAATAATAATAATAACAACAACAACAACAACAATAATAAATCAGTAAAGAAAAGAAGAAAAGCCTAATAACTGCAGCTAAGTCAGTTTGACTGTAATGTATACTATAATTATATCTAAACTTCTAGACACGTGAGATTTTTTTCTGTATTCTCAATGACCTAATTCTCATTTTAACTCTGTTGCGAGCATACGAAATCAAAGACAGTTAAGTGTAATAATTCAAAAGTGATTCATACGACAACTTAAACATGATCCCACAGCAGTGGTTTCGATGATTCACACTTTTTTGTCTTGACAAAGTTAACTCATGCAAATCTCCTCGGAGGGCTCATGGGTTTCATAATAACTTGTCTGTTACGAAACACAGTTTGGTGTAGTAAATGAAAATTTAAAAAAAAAAAAAAAAAAAAAAAAGAACAGAAAAGAAAATTCATTGTTACTACTCAGCAAAGTGAAAAGATGTAAGTCATAGGATATGTTCTTACACTGCGATTTGACGACGCTTTGTGAGAAAGTGTGTTTATAAATAATGTTTACAAATACAGTGATACCTCTAGTTACGAGTGCTCCAACTTACGAGTTTTCCGAGTTACGAGCAGTCAGTCGGTCGACTTTTTGCTTTGAGTTTTCGAGCCACAAATCCGAGTTACGAGCGAGCTTCAGATAAGCCGCCGCTAGTTGGCGCAACGAACAACACAATGGTTTCCTCGCCGTGGAAGCATATCTGTTGTGTTGTGCTCGCGTTAAGTGCAGTATTTTGCGATGGATCCTAAGAAAGTGAGTGCAAAGGACATTGCTGAGATGAATTAAAGCATGAAATCATAGAAAAACATGAGCGAGGTGTTCATGTAGTCGACTTGGCTAGACAATACGAGCGTAATACTTCTACGATATGTACCATACTGAAGCAGAGGAAGTCGATAAAGGCTATAACTCCAGCCAAAGGCGTTAAAATAATTTCTAAGCCGCGGACCTCTGTCCATGAAAGGATGGAGAAACTCTAACCCTCTACACTTTACAAAACCAGTTTATTTGTTTACATTCTCTTTTATTTTTATACAATAATTGTCATTTATAAATACATTTTTCTTATTTAAAAACATATTAGAAGTTATAGGGTTGTCTTTTTATGGGGGCTGGAATGGATTAATAGCATTTCAATTAATTTCATTTGGGAAAACTGATTTGATATACGAACAATTTGAGTTACGAGCTCGGTCACGGAACGAATTAAACTCGTAAGTCAAGGTACCACTGTATTTATATGAATAATTATTTGTGTATATCTTTTTTTCATTTCTTTTTTTTCATTATTTATAAATTCTAGTGCTGACTGTACTAAAATTTCTATAGATGGGGAAAAAATTGCGGACAAACGAACTAACGACATCTAGGCGATTGCACGAATCTTTTTAAAAAAAAAAAAAAAAAAAAAAAATAATAATTAATTCTGTTTTCACATCTGCCACTAAGTTTTTCAAATAGGTCTTTCTGACCCGGAAATGAAATAAATACCTTAAAAATTGCATTAACTCCATTTCTCTTGTGATTTGATAACCTGTCTTTTTTTTTCTCTTTTTTTTTGACCTACTTTTATTAACACAGCTTGATTAGTGGTAACGTGGCGACAGGTTGAATAACTGGTAGTGGAAAGATCTGTTATAACCTTATAAAAAATTCAAAGTTAAGCAGTAATCAGACACAGCATCATTTCTGTGTAACTAATTTGATTTCTGTTTAATCGCGTATAGTTGTTGGCGTATGTGTCTGTGTGTGTATGTGTTTGTGTTTGTATATGTGTGTTTATATCTGAACGTATAATGTGAATGTGTGTGAGTTTGTGTTCGTATATATGTGTACTCATGTATGTATTATTATGTGTTTATATATGCATGTATGCATGTATGTATGTAAGTATACGTGTGCATATATGTGTGTGTATATATATATATATATATATATATATATATATATATGCATGAATAAATGTATATGCAGGTCATATACTCTCACAAACACACATGTACATGAATAGTTATTTCAAATCAAACACCTATTTTGTGTAAGTTTGGTTCTCCAGTTTCAATAAAAATATAAATTACGTACAAAACGTTGTCACTTCATCTGTTGCAAAAGAGAAAAAAAAAAAAAAAATAAAATAAGGAAAAAGAAGTAATTTATTTTACCCTAGCATTAAAAAAAAAAAATAATAATAATAAAAAAAAAAAAAGGTTAGAAACTGAGATATTTACAGAATTAAAATATCAAACGAATGCCAGCCAAGAGCCACAAATTAAACAACTGATCAGGAAGTCTTCGACACCGGCGTTTTTTCCGCTTTCGCTTGGTGACCTCATTTTTGTGTTAGTGCAAAAGGTTTTTGTATTCACTCCAGGGCTTCAGCAATACTGGAGGAAGCAGTAACCTGATGACACATATATTTTTGACAGTTTTTTTCTTTTTTCTTTTCTCACTGGCTTCTTCATAAATTGATTATGATTTGTTTGAAATTGATAGACAGTATATTCTAAAAATAAGAAGTATGTGTGCTAAGGGAATCAGTGATAGAGAGAGAGAGAAAAAAAAAAGAGCATGTGAAAAATAGAGAGAAAGGAGAGACAGATACAGAGACAGAGAGAAACAGAGACACAGACAGAGATATACAGACAGAGATATACAGAGAGAGAGAGAGAGAGAGAGAGAGAGAGAGAGAGAGAGAGAGAAAGAAAAAAGAAACGGAAAAATAATGAAAAAAGAGTACAGTTCTTTTATGTGTCTATACGTATGTGTGTGTATATGTGTGTGTGTATGTGTATGTATGTGTGTGTGTGTGAGGGTGTATATATATATATATAAAACAAATAAAACTAATGAAGGAAACAAACATGATTATCCACACAGTTTTATTTGAGAGAAAGAATAACACAATTTACATTGTAATAGAAACTTGATTTTCACTGAATACAGACTAATTAATTAATTAATACTTTCATTCATGCATTCCTACATCAGTAACATACTATCATTCTTCAATAAAAAGTATTAATTAAATAAATAAATTGTTGAGTAAAGATTAAAGCATAGCTTTTAATCTTTGAAAATATCCATAGGATCAAACATTTTCTAAACATTATAACGTACTGTTATAAGACTTTATACAAGACACCACCTTCTTGTCACCGTCTTTGGCTTTTACGTTATGTTTAATAATAAGAAAATTAAAAAAAAAAAAAAAAAAAAAAAAAAAAAAGTATGTAGTATAGTTGATAATGCATATATAACAAAAAGGCATGCACATTGGTATCTACAATTTTTTGAACAAATAATTTGAAACCGAAATATGATCAAATTTTAACTGATTAACAAAAATAAAGTAGTTATGAAGACCTTCAGGGTAGTTTTATTATTCAAACTGAGAAAGATACTGCGGACCCATATCAAAGGCATATTATACAAATCAGCTAAGTTACTTAAATACGTATAGGGCATGGTTCCATTTACCAAATAAAAATCCATTATCAGAAATGTTTTTATGATTGTTGTTTGATATTTGTTTTGTTTGTCATTATGAAATAAACGTGGGTTTTATTTGTCAACACTGAAAGAAAACAATACAAATTATTTGGAAATAACTCTATCTGTTAAACAAACAAATTAATGGGTTTTTTTGTGTTTTTTTTTTTAACCAAAAGAGACGAAATGTTCTTAAGACATGTCCTGAACAAAATTAAATATATCAAACGCGACCAGTCGTCAGTCAGTAAATCGTGGGACACAGAAATAGTCATACGGCCCGTTAACACAGAATGCGAACGTGATTACGAAAGCGACCATGGCGATTTTCCGTACAAGTCATTATTCAAACAGAAAGCGCTAATTCGGGCGTAAAGCTGCACTTTCTTGCCTCTACATGAGTTAAATAAGGTAGGTTTCTGTATAGCGGTCACGGATGCTGACGAAATTTTAGCAATATACAGTTCTCTGCCCTAGTTGGAAGAAGATAAACACAGGTGTAGATATCGATGAAAAGAAACATTTTACGTACAACCTCGCGCCCAGAACAGCAACGACAACAACAACAACTACAACAACAACAACAAAAAAAAATAAAAAAATAAATTTAAAAAAAGCACCTTTTAACATGACGAAAACCGTGAATCAACAAAGAATTTTATTAAGTTCATTTCCACCTGGATATATTTCATCATTTTTTTCATGATGAAACTTTAATATAATGACTCTTTCTTTACGGATTAGGTGAGGTTCTTTTTTTATTTTTTATTTTTTTTTTATTCTGCGATTGTTTTTTTTTTTTCTAACTTCTAATAAAAACACTTTTACCTGTCAAGCTGATATCCGGTGCTCTACCAAACGAATTCTATCACAAACAGCTAGAGTCGCTTCATTCACGTGATTTGTGAATAAAACATATTGAATCTTTCTTTCGGGTGTCACAAAGAAAACCATTTTCACTAGCTGACAACTGACGGTAAACACTGTATATTAAAATACATCGTATGTCTATGGTGTCTGACACCAATTCATCAATCCACTTCGCGGCTAAGGGCATTTTCGAGTTAAATTTTGGTTAAACAGTCCCTTAAGGCCCCCAATAAAGACATCAGAAAATCAGACTGCTTAGTCATGCTTACACGCTAAAGATTCATTCTCTTATATCGTGGGAACACAAGAGTGGACTCAGAAAATATTATAATATTATTTGACTAGATAAATGACAAAGCTGTCTTACATCTCATGAAGTAGATATCGAGATACGATCCAAGCATCTACCAGTCTGAAGGCAGACAGCTTAACAGTGTGACCACATAGGTTTATTAGAGGTTTCCCTATCGGAAATTTTTTTTTTATAAATACGGAATAAAAGTGAACAATAAAAATTATTTCCAGCTATTCCGGTAAATGAGTATCATATACGCTATGAATATTAATCTAATCTTGCACAAATGTCAATGAATATTGAACAGATCAAATCGTTTTCTGATTTCCTTGGAGTTTCAGAAATAAGAAAAATTAATTTTAACATATATCGGGGAATAGAGCCAATATAATATATTTCATGATAGCGAATGATAATGAGGTTAATGAGAACATCTCTTCCCGCGATTATAGAATGTTTAATATCAGACCGTAGTTATCTTTGTTTTAGGAATGAAATACGAAACTTTAATATTTAAGTCTAGACAGAGTCCATGTATAGAATCACATTATGTCCTATTCAGATCACATGTACTAATGTGTCTTCACAGTCAGTATTTTCTTCAGTGGACATATATATATATATATATATATATATATATAATTATATCTGAATATAACTTTCAAAAGCGAATCTAGGCGTATTTGTATGAGAGACTGAGCCGGCAGATTTATGAAACAAACATCTGTAATGAATCTTATAATAGATTACGTTATTTAAAACAGAAATTTACTTTATCTGGTATTATAAAGTATATAATATTAATAAATATTATTATTATTATTATTATTATTATTATTATTGTGGCATTATAAAGTAAGAAGTATTGAATATAAAATAAATTTAAAACAAAAAAATTAATATTAATATTAATACAAAATAAAAAAATGGACAGAAATAAAAACGGATACTTGAAACGTATAATACTCAAATAAAAGCGACAGCATAACTGTCACCTGAGATGGATCTGCAGTGATACATTAAAATTACACCTCCACAGTTGATCTTTGAACGTACATCATTGTATGTATTAATCACGCAAGGAGCAGGAAACAAAAAATAACAAAACAAAACAAAATGTATAAAAAGAAAAATACAGACGAAAAGATTAGCAATAACATTATTCGATATTTCGTCAGATTAATGAACTTGCGACTAAAAAATCAATAGAAATAACTTACAGCTAGATATTATGAATACTATGACACGTTGTATCATACATCAAATATATTCCATTTTTTGTTGCATTTTTCTGTAATAAATTAATGAAATATTACAACAGTCAAGCCACATAGCCCACCTCAGTCATCTGACCTCGATGTCAAAATATCAGATACGTAACTAATAAATTAAAACAATAAAAACCGTATTTTCATTATGTCTAGAATGAAGTTTCAGATAAATCCTATAAATGTAAATTTCATGAACATAAACCAACTATTATGAATACAGGTCTTATAACAAGAGAGTATTATGAAAATAAACCGAAATGAAAGTTATTTTATAAATATATACATACGATACTGTGAACAGAACGTTTGCAAAAATCCACTAAAAAACAACAAAAAAAAAACAACAAAAATAAAGAACAAAACAACACAATTTCTTTAAAACCCAGTATAACGGTAACAATGTAAAACCTATAAATTATGAGAAACTAATTTAACAATTGAATTTAAACCTTTAATAAGCCACTACATAGAACATGATAATACATCTCAAAACAGATGTATAAACATAATGTATAAAATTCAGTACAGAGTTCTTAGGGCATTTGGTTCTGGAATATCCCCATAAGAATTACGAATTAAAATTATTTAATCAGTTAATCACTGAAAATTATGATACACATTTAAATAAAAAAACATAAGCCCGTTGATTATCCAGCACTTATCATGATATCTTACTTACAGCATTATTCATAATTTTCTTACATTAAATCGCAGTATTGCATTATAAAATCCAATATACTGGTAATATTGTTCATAACAATCTTACAGTGTGTCACGATATTGCAATCTGATATTGAGCTGAATCATAATACTACATTATAATATCCAATGTACTGTTAACATTACTCATACTCTTACGTTACGTTGAGTCATAATACTACATTTATAAACATAAAAAAAAAAAAAAATTGTATTATTGTTAGTAATAATCGTACATTAAACTGATTCTTAATAAAATAAAATACTCGACTAACATTTTTCTTGATAATTTGACAGTGCGTTGAGTCATAATATTACATTATAAAATCCAATACGCTGGTACATTATTCGGTACATTCTGATATTACATTGTATCACCAGATTATTAAATCCAAAATTCGGGTAGTACTGTTTTTGATAAACTGACATTGAGCTGACTCATAATATACTACAATATAAAATCAAATATGCTAGAAATATTATTCATGATAATCTGAGAATGAGTTCGCTCATAATAATAAATAACCAATATTCTGGTACATTATTGGACACTTTTTGAGATTAAATCGAGTCATAAAACTATATTATAAAGTCCAGTAGACTAACACATTATTAGGTATATTCTAAAATTACATTACATATTACATTACAACTTACATTACCACAGTAATAATGTGGATACATTGCTCAGTTTAATAATTATGCTGTTTGTCAGAATAACTAAACTGTCGTTTTACCTTCTCGTTTAACCGTACAAGTATTTTCATTTCTATTTGTTGCTGTGGTACAACACAATTACAAGAACACAACAAAACGGTAAAAAGGCACGTCTCCGCCAAAGCGTTCACCTGATTTTCTGTTGTCTAATTTTGATATTAATACATTAAAACAGTTTATGTAATATCTAACACATATGATATGATATCCTTTCAACGTTTCTATATATTTCTATATATCTTTATGTATATATATATATATATATATATATGTGTGTGTGTGTGTCTGTATATATATACACACACATACATATACATATATGTGTATGTGTGTGTGTGTAAATGAAAGGATATCATATTGATAGCTGAAGCTAACATATACTGACCTAATATTGAGATGAAAATGTGTATACATATTTATGACTACTAAAGGAAGCAATAATGATTGTGATATGTTTAATACATCATATAACACACTGATTTATTCAGTATTTGTACGAAAAGGAGTATTAAGCATACATTGCATCACTTCTGTTGTTTAAAATATAATAATTAAAACTTGTAAGTCTGATGTACACCACAGAGGGACTATTTCAGTTCGGTAGAACACATTTTGTTTTGATCCAGATTAGTAAAATTCATAATCAGTCTTTCATACGAACAGTACTACAAAAAATATTCTAACTAGATTTTTTATAATAATAATAATAATAATAATAATAATAATAATAATAATAATAACGATAATAATAATAATAATGATAATAATAATAATAATAATAAATATTATTATACGGTACTTGTGACGATACGAAGATATTTGATTTTTATATACTTCCATGCCATTGTTTTGTTTGTTACATAACGCTAATTTTTGCTAATAATAAAGTTTAAAAGATAACAACAAATCAAAGGATATTATTTTTATGTAAACTGGCTTTTGCATTATTTCGTGAGTTCAAATTGGTTTAACTAACTGGAAAAGGGTTGCGAATTCTCAGTCTTTCGGGGATTTTTGTTTTACCCTAATATCGCCGTTCTAAGTGACGTCAGGTAAAGTAAAAAAATACCAGCCTCCATGCATTTCGTAAGGTTGACTTATTATTATTATATGCTGTTATTAAAGCTTATCAAGTAACAAAGGATCACATGGAAGTATATATATATATATATATATATATATATATATATATATATATATATATTTATACTAATTATTTATAGCAGAATAATTAAATTTAACACCTACAACTAAATGCAATGAAAAACATATTTTAACAAAATTAGTATTGTGGTGAGTTATACAATATACTCTGAACAAATGAATTTGTTGACTGTCATTGACGTAACTAGACTCTTTTTAATATGAGGCAAAAACACTTAATCGCTGAGCAGTAAACAAATTTGGACGAGGGGTCTATGGCCCCCAGAAGTTCCGATATAAACGAATTCATTCAGTGGATGTCGTTTCTATATTTTTAAAACAAAGTCTTTGTATTAAAAATAATAATAATTAAAAAAAATTGTCAATTTTGGTAAGAAGCATTTGCCTCATTTGCCACAATGTAGTTACGGCCATGACTGTTGAAGAAAAACTCATAAAAACGCATGAACTCTGTACCTATTACGTAACGTGGAATATTGTTTTACAAATCCTTTATTTATTTATTTTATCCACATTCCTAATTCCTTTTAAATTCCAGATTTTCCAGCAAACAACAGAACCAGAAACCTTTGAACACAAAGAATTTTTTTTTTTTTTTAATTTATATATTTACTGAATTAAATGAATCAGTTTAAGGCAAGAATTTTTTTTTGTTAGTGTACTAATAGTATATATAAAAATATATTATTCATGATTTCTCTTACAGTACTGTTTTTCCCTTTAGAGAAAATTAGTTCGTAACTGAAAATTTTCCAGTAATAACTGTTTATTTACACTAAACAAATAACATATTACACATATATTATTTACCATCCATCTAGGCTGTTATTTATTTCTTGTTATTTTCCTATAAAGGATATTTTTTTTGTTTTTTTGTTTACCCTGCTCTGAAATCCTTCTTTCGATAAAGGCATATCCAGTGGCGGAACTACATTTTTGTGGTTTGAACAATTATGGGGGCCTTTCGCAAGCAGCAACGAAGTCTGGGTAACTACTCTTATTTTCTTCTTTGGCAATATTTCCATGACAGGTTTTAAAATTTAGACACATCTCAGATACTGATTAAAATATTGAAGAAATATGAACTACAAGTCGTTTCTGGGACTCCTCTTGGATTAGGGGCCCCGAAGCTCAAGCTTCGTTAGTTTCATAATAGATCCGCCCCTGGGTTTATCCTAAGAGTAATTAATGTATTTACACCTATTGAACAACATGCTTATAATAACAAAAACAACTTTTTTTTTGGTCTGATATTAATTTCTGTCGTTAATTTCTTTCTTCCTATAAAGAATATAATACTCCAGGATTTGAATTTTTTTCCCTTAGTGTAAAACATACACTAAACGAGCAACATAATTATTGTACTATTTACTGCATTTAGCTTCTGCAAATATATTAACTATCTTTCATCTGCACGGCTATTTTGTTTCCGCATACCAAGTGTAAAACATACAGTAAGCGAATAACGGAACTACTGTAATATGTGACGTGTTTATCTTCCGCAGATATATTGTTTATCATTCATCTACACGGATATTTTCTTTCCGGATCTGAAATCCTTCATTTGATAAATGTTTATCCTACGTGTAAAATATTTACACTAAACGAATAACGTATATTAAATATGTAGAGTATCTGTCTTTGTTCTTTAAGTTGTATGTACAGGGGAAGTTTCGATTATGTGGCTGGATCATCATCCGTGACCTTGTAGTTTGGCTGTGCCTATCGTCCAGCCGTTTATCATGAGTGGAATCACAAACTGGATCATATGGACCCAGGCTTCCTTCACTTCAGGCGTGAATTTGTCTCCAAGTTTTCGTTCTAAACTGTACAGTAAACAGTCTCCGAACAGCTGAAAATAATAATAATAATAATAATAATAATAATAATAACAGCAATAACAACAATACTAATACTGATATTAATAACGATACACACGATAATAACGATGACAATGATAATGTGAAGACGATGATATTAATATTAATAAGTGTAGTGATAATTATGTTGATGATGATGATGATAGTGATGATGGTCGAGACGGTCATAATAATAATAATAAGAAGAAGAAGAAGAAGAAGAAGAAAAAATCAAGAAAAAGATCTACGGAGACTTTTACGGTCATAATGGCGGCTTTGAAAACCGAGTGAATAAACGTGAACGTGGATTAAAAAGATCAAGTGATAAACTTAGGTAATAACAACAGATGAATAGCAAGAGAATTGAAATAATACCAGGACTTAATTTTATGGATACTGCAAAAATTAAATTAGAAGGAACAGATCAAATGAAATACGGATATTTCGATTCGAAGCTAATGAAATATTTGAAAACGCATTAATAACAATAAAAAAATAAAAATAAAAAAAAAAAAAAGAGGAAAAAAAAATGAACGTGGAAATTAATTTATATTTTTATCTCTTTCTTTATGAAGGAAAAAAACGTACATAAATTATTTTTGTTAGATCGTTCTGTTACACAAAAAATATCGCGGAATAAAATAATGAAATGAATGAGTTACTTCAACTCCGTGTAATTTTCTAAGAATTTAAGTTGCAGGTTTGCACAATGATACAATTTATTTTACCTTCTTACAATTAATTTAGATGACAGAGAAGATTTGCGACTTGTGTTTTTCGATTCGAATTTCGTGATTAGTGGAATTACGGAATTGATAGTACTAACACATAAAACATTGTGCAATTTCTTCCAAGACATGTATTTGTCGTAGTTACGCACGTTTCTGCCAGTGTGATTCGTGGCTTTTTCCTTAGCAATTTTCACTAAAGGCAAAGGAAATTGCATTAAGACAATTTTAATGCAATTTTTTTTCTTTTTTTTTATTGTTTCTTTCTTATTTTCTTCTTTCTTTCTTTCCTTCCTTCCTTTCTTTCTTTCTTTATTCATTCATTTATTTATTTACTTTCTTATTCTTGTAATTTTCAAGCAAGATTTAATTATCGATTAAATAAAATATACTCACCGATGAGAGAGAGAGAGAGAGAGAGAGAGAGAGAGAGAGAGAGAGAGAGAGAGAGAGAGAGAGATTGATTATAACTAATTATTTTTTTTGCACCTTTTCTGCTCCGAATATCTATAAAACAAATACCTCAGTTTACGCAGTTACAAATTTCAGTACCTTGAAATAATCTTTCTGCAGGGCGAATGTGGCGTGCTTTGCCCCGAGACTCACTAGAAGGGGTTCGACGTCCCAGTAGTCGTCAATGTTCGTTACCACGGACCCCAGCATCTCGAACACACGACGAACGTGGTTGTTGAACTGTCGATTCTTGCCGAATACCTTTGACGTAACGTTGGCTTCTTTGGCGTACAAAAACAGTTCTTTGATGTCAGGTCTTTTCTCAAACATTCTGAAATCGAAAAGTAAGTTACAAGAAAATACAGGGATTATAAGGAAATTCTCTGTAAGTAAATGCTATTGAATAAAATGCCATTTTAGTTAATGGATTAGAAACGTCTGCTTTGTTTTTTTGCCTGGTATGTTCGTAGAAGCTAATTTCTGTTCTCAAGTTCTGTAAAGCGCAGTATAGTTTATTATTCACCATTTTATTCTGTTATGGTTGTTTCATGTATAAAATTAATTTGAACGAAAAGCACTGGCTGACGATATTTATATAAAAAGCCAAGTAAATTAAAGGCAACATAATGAAACACTATGTATGTTTATGTGTATGTGTTAGACAAATAAATAGTCTTGGAGATAGAGAAAGAAAGTGAGAAATGTTCTATAAATTTAAAATTATTTCTATAAAAACTATTAAATGATGATAATGATGATGACGATCATGATGATGTAAATAATAATAATAAAGGAAAAAGCCTACTTGAGGAAGAGATGCTGTCCACTTTCTACAATGCCGCCGTCGGAGAAGAGAACCCACGACTCTCGGATGTACATCTTGTCGAGTTCAGTGAAAGGAGGTTTTACTTTGTTTGAAGAACTACCGCAACCCATGGCGAGTTACACTGAAAACACACGGAGAAAGAGACACGCTAGAACAGTCTTACAAACATACAGATCACATATAACATAAAACGTTACAACTACAGTGATTTTTTTCTTTTTTTTTCTTTTAATTCGGAGATCGTGACGAGTATCACTGGGTGATCCACGTTACAAGAATAACCTAGAAATTAATGAATAGTATGCAACATAAAGTGATACAAGTAGAGAAATTTTATTTCTAATATATGACTGAACTTCCTTTGTTCATGGTAAACGAAAACAATAATAATAATAACAATAATAATAACAATAACAACAACACATAAATAAATAAATAGATTAATGAAATAAATTATATTTTTCAAATGGAATATATCATGGAAACAGAAATTATTTCTGAGAATGAATTTATAATTTTAATTGACGGAACAAAATTCGATACAGACAGACAGTTTGTATTGTTAAAATTAATAGATTTAGTTTGAGATATAGCAAATATTGCTTGAATTTCTTCCAATATGCTAAAATTTCTTTTCGTAAGACAGAACAGATCTAAAATATTAAACGTTTTCTAATAAAACACGCACACGCATAGTATACAAACTATTCACACAGTACATATACTAAACTTGGAACGTTTTCTTATAACAGAACATACTGCAAGCATCCAACTCTTCTTCTTAAAACACGTAGGCGCGCACACACAAAACATGTCAGATGCAAAACTTGTGTTCTTAAATATAGGAAAATATAGGAATTGTGCTCATTCAGTAGAAAACATTATGAGTTTCTAGTATGAATTCTTAAATCAGAGTATTATAATGAATTATTAGGAAATGTACAGTACGTGAAAAATGCCAAATTCGTAAATTTAAAGCTGTTGTAAAATTAGACGATATAACAAAAATAATTACTATAGATTAAACTTAGCAGAAATTCCTTTGAAAAGGCAGGCACAGGATAATATACAGATAATAATTTTAAAAAAAAAAAAAAAAAAAAAAAAAAAAACACTGTTATTATGATCATAAGGAGTGCTTGGTTCACGAAGTAAAATAAAACAATTTTGAGTTATAAAATCAACGGAACAGATCCTGTATTCAAGAACAAACAGTGTTCATTAAGTTAAAGAACAAAGTCACATCCAATAACCTACTCGGCCATAAACAAGCAGGTTGGGTTCCTGGCGTTCACTTGCTAAATGATTTATGCTTTTGTTAAGGCTGATTTAGATGATATGGGGCGATGCTAGCCGCAGCACTTTCACTAATTTGTAATAAATAAAGTCTTGCCGATTAAACACTGTAAACACTGACGAATAACAATGAGCCAGGATGGCACCATAGTACATGTAGATTTTTATATCAACTCCTTCCATACAACAACAACACACACACACACACACACACACACACACACACACACACACACACACACACACACGTTTACGTATGACATAATGTTTCATGACTTTGTTTTATATAGTAGGGTTGATGTATAACTTTAATTGTTGTTGTTGTTTTTCTTGGCTTGGCGATAGCTAGTTCAGCGGATAATTTCTCTTTTACAACTCGGGGAGCTTTTTTCCCCTGTTCTGCCAACTAAATGGCATGATCTATCACATCAAATGATAACGTTAATGGAAGATCATTTGATATTTAAAAAACAATAGCACTAGAAACTGAATATAATATTGTTAATGTTTTTCATTAAAAAGAAATAAAAAGATAACATTCTTTTTATATGAATCGTACTACAAAGCGCCTATAACCATCAATTTTATTGTCACTGAAAATTGATTTCCTACAGAGCAATCTAGTAAACATGTAATCAAGCCCATCTGGGTTATTTTGGTGGGTGTGTTTTTTTTTCTTCTGAAATTGTGAACAACGAAAATTGTTATATCGCCTCAGCAGTGAAATACAGTGGTGAAAATCTTCTAAGAACTGAAATAATCACAACTGACTAAATACGCGCGCTTGTTATTTCCAACAAATCTTGCACACTCGGTTTCACCAATTCTGCTCTCTTTATCTTCAGTACTAAGGTTATTGATAAAAACAAAATGACAAAGTATTACATCAACCAAAATAGCATCCCAACAGTTGTAATTTCAACACGATCGTCCATCATCTTGTGTATTCAGTCTCAAAATACTAAAAGGTGAACGTTTCCCGTTGTTCAGGTGACTTAACCAACCAAAGGCTGAAGATAACATATAATTGTGGGAGTATGCATGTGGTTTGTGTGTGTGTACATAGATAGATAGATAAATAGGTAGATAGATAGATAGATAGATATAGATAGATAGATAGATAGATAGACAGACAGACAGACGGAGAGATAGATAGATAGTATGTTTGCGTGCTAATGAGTGCACTATTTTTTGTATTTAAGTGTGTTTCCGTTAGCATGGTTTAATTTAATATAAGAAATCTTCAATTTTTTAAAAATATTAATTACATTACAAACATGTATATAAACAACAAAATTATTTAAAGAAAATAAATAGGCCATTACTCTGTTAAAAAAAAAAAAAAAAAAAAAAACAAACATATGTAACACTTTTCTAACAGAAATAAAACATTTTATGGATTTGGGAAATATCCTGAATTTGTTCATTCTGATTTCACGATTCGCCTACTTAAACAGACAGCTTGAAGCTAACAACTACATTTTGGGGCTTCATTTTAGCTGCGCAAAGTGTGAATCGAAAACGTTGTATTTGGATTGTTAAAAGGTGCTTCTAAACCGCGCCTATGGCGATGGTGTGATGCAGTGTTTTCGTATCAGATTTAAGTGCTGTGTTCAGTACCTCCCGTGGGTATTGTTTTTTGGCACTGGAAACGATTCTGCTGAAATTATGTCACATATATCTGTCAGAATTAAAAGGTTATTGGCATGACCGTGCTGCTGCGTGGTTACAAATGCATGCCTGTTCGACATATCCTGGACGGCCTATAATTGGGAGGTGATTTCTGATTGACAAAATTAACTTTGATTTACAAAGGTTACAGACACCCATTGTTTACATGGTCAGGGTTACTAAAAGTGACTCTGGCAATTTAAGCAAACGTAACACAAATTTAAATGACTTTTGGAAAGCTTTGTTGATTTATATATATATATCTATATATCTATCTATATATATATATACACAAGATTTAAAAATTATTAATAAATGTCAGTAAATTTCTCAACAATATTTAATAATTAATAGGAAAATACTGATGGCTTTATTAATCTTTGTTCTAGTGTACTGACCGTTGAGATTAATTTTTAGTTTTTTGTTTTAGTTATATGTATCAGTATGTACATGTGTAGGTACTTATGAATGAATATATTGTGTGAGCATGTTTGTGTGTGTTTGTATGTACATAACTGTATTATGCATGTTTATATATATATATGTGTGTGTGTGTGTGTATGTATGTATATATATATATATGTATATATATATATATCTGTGTGTGTGAATAAGCTTGTATGTATGTACGTGTCTTTGCAAATGAAAGTTTTCCGTGTCTCATTTGCTGTATCTTTTTCGATTTCCCATTCATGATTATAAAACAGAATTCTGTAACAAAGTTATTATCAAACTGAAATCCAATTTTTTTTTTTTTTAACTATAAAAAATGTAACCTGAACGAAGGAACCGGAGCTAACGATATCTAAAATTAGCTGTTGTTTTTTTTGGTGTTATTTTTGTCACCCAGAAATTTTTAAGCAATTAATTCACACGTCGGTCAAACACAGCACAATAATGTTGAGTCCAGTTATCACCCAGCGTGCAATTAATATCACGTATTGTGTTTAATTCAGGAAGTATTACACGTGACAATTCGGTCACGCCGTGCACCGGCAAACGTGACTCGCTGAAGACAATTAGAGAAAATTAACACTGAGACTCATCTTATCTGCATCATCACATTCAGTTCGTTATAAATCAAACTCGTTTCGTTTGTTTCCATCAGCCTGTGTCTTCTTTCTTATTACCCATAAGCCATAGTAGTTATTTTTGTTGGAAAAAAAAAGAAATGTAGGTGGTTTTTTTTTTTTTTTTTTGGAATTGAAATAGGGATGTTGTAGATGTCTGATTTGGTTTTTATTTTTACAGACACATTTTGTTATAAATACTAATCCAGTGATCTTTTCCTTTTTCAGGATCGAGACAACTTAGTGCAAGAATCATATGATTAAGAGAGTGAAAGAGAGAGATACAGAGACAGAGAGAGACAGAGAGCATGAGAATGGTGAGTGAGAGAGAGAGAGAGAGAGAGAGAGAGGGAGACAGAGAAAATGATGAAAGACATAATTCATAGGAAGATGAAAGAGAGAAAGAAAGAGGCAAGAATGAAAGAAAGTGAGAAAGGAAGTCAAAAAGAGGAAAAGAGGAAGGGAAGGAAAGAATGAAAGACAAATTCATATATCTGAGGTAAAAATGTTAATATTTCACATCTCTCTCTCTCTCTCTCTCTCTCTCTCTCTCTCTCTCTCTCTCTCTCTCTCTCTCTCTCTCTCTCTCTCTCTCTCTCTCTCCCAAATAACACCATTCATATAATTACATCATTCTATAACAAACAAAATCTTCGCAAAATTAATATCCATCTCTTGATTCGGTAACTGATATCCGCGTTACTTCAACTGATTGGGTGAGAAATCATTTCGTTTTGCTTCTTATTTTTTTTATTACGGAAACATATTAAAAAAAAAAAAAAAATAATAATAAAAAAAAAAAAAAAAAAAATAAAATAAAAATTAAAACAAAAATAAAAAATAAAAATTTAAAAATTGTCCAGCTCTACGTTTGGAAACCAAAATGATTGTTTTGAGTTACAGAACAGATGTTTGCTTCTTATTAATTTCCTAATCGATTACTATTGATTCTGGCGATGCTCAGAGAGAAGTTTTTCTAGCCTGTGCAATTCACTGCACCATTAGCATCAATTGACACTGACAAGAAAGACTGTTATATCCATTAACCTGAAAACCGCCCGAGAGGAAGTAAGATACTATTCTTTATTTTCCTGCGGAAGAGGGCAAAAACATATTGATTTTTATGTAGGGAACAAGATGTTATCGTTACTAGTATGGTGTTATTTTCTTTTATTTATTTTTATTACTGTATTGATATATTTATATGCATATTGTTTTTGATTTTATTCATGTGTTTGTGTGTTTATTTATTATTTTTATTACCGTAATGATATATTTAAGTAGTATATTTATGTTCACGTGTTTAATATATTGTATTGCTATATCATTACTGTATCTCTTAGTGATTATTTTATTATTAATAATAATAACAACAACAACAACAATAATAATAATAATAATAATAATAATAATAATAATAATAATAATAAAAAATAATAATTATTATTTATTTGTATGTGTTTGTTATTTATTTAATTTTATTACTATATTTATTTATTCTATTTTTTGTTATTTTTACCAGAATCAAGATGCAAGAATCATTTAGCCATTTAAGTTAATAATTTCTTTAATTAGGAATTATTTTATTTTATTTAATACTTAAGATGTTGGTCTTTCATTTCATGTTACTCTTGGTTCAAGCATATCCTTCATGGACCAACATTCAAATCTAGTTCTGTTTTTTGTTTTTTCTTGTTCTATAAATATATATATATATATATACACACACACACATGTATATTATTTGCTTACGACCTCATTGGTTTTAGTGTGTTAGTAATAATAGAAAAAAGCTATAAGTGTGCACCAAGGTTAACTGGTCAAGCGACCCACCAAACGTGGAGCTGATACTTTAAACCACTGATTCCCAAACAGTCTCAGCGGATCCTTAGGCTTAGCTTAATGTGTTGATTTCCAGCCGAGACTTCGCGAATCCTCTTCGGGAATAACTTAAGTAATACAGAGAAACAAAAAATCATAGCACGTTAATAACTTGATGTATCCAGAAACATAAGTTCCTCGGTACGTCAACAGAATTTTGTTTATTTTAAATTTTTAAAAAATTTTTAATTTTTTTTTTGGAATTCCGTGATAGTTAAATGGTCGAGAACTGTTGTAGTCTAACCACTTGACCTCGTCTCGTTCCCAGTCATAATTTAAACATCAATGCTGACGTGTTTAGAAAAGACATACATCTGACGAGACATTGAAACTCCTACTAATACAGAGCAGCAAGCTGATAGACTTCGCATTCCATTCACCGCTGTCGTAACTTGTCAATGGAAATTTCGTTCTGCAGAGAAATACACTTTGTTTAACCATCACAATGACACAGCCGAGTTAAATACACATAGCTCTAATAACCAGGCCACAGTAGCAGATCGTAAACGAGGACGTACGTTATAGATTTAGTTATACTGACCGAGTTATCAGACTCATTATTTTATGACTGCTATGATCTTTTTGATGATTAATCTTCATCTACAAAGAGAGAGAGAGAGCGGATGTCTACAATACTTTTACGATTTTCTTGACCGATTAATTTCTAATTTACACCAGAACATGAAAATGTACTTAGTAAACAGAAGAAGACTTTTTCTTCTTTTTTTTTCTGAAGAGTAAGAACTGATAAAGCAGGTGGATTTAGATTTGTTCTTTCGTGTTTTGAAACTTTACATGATGGTTCTGAACGTTTGATGAGTTCTGGTTCAAGCTGCCAACAGACATTGTTTTGAATTTCGTATTTTAGATTAAAAATTCAGCTGATAAAAAATAAAGAATAATCGTTTTAAAATCCTTCTACGTCTGTCATAGGAAAAGTGGGATAATTCTGAAAATAGTTCTACTCTCTTCTTTGCTAGGCAAGGATTCTTGTTTTACTGACTGTTTTAATTGAATTTCTGGTGCAGACACTTTGTCTCAGAGAACGAAATGTTATTTTCTTGATAGAAGTTCCCTAAGGTGACGTTTAGCTTGTGCAGACATTTGGAAAAAGAAACTCAAAGCAAATGAGACTTGGCGCTTTTCAAAAGTAAAAATATGATTTTTCTAAATCGTTAAGATACAATTCCAATCCACAAAGAGATAAAAAAAAAAAAATCATAGACTGTAAATATCACACGTGTATGCCAAAAAAAAATGAAATGGGAGAACAGAGAGATGACAGTCAGAGAAAGAAAAAGAGAGAGAGAGAGAGAGAGAGAGAGAGAGAGAGAGAGAGAGAGAGAGAGAGAGAGAGAGAGAGAGAGAGAGAGAGAGAGAGAGAGAGAGAGAGAGAGAGAGAGAGAGAGAGAGAGAGAGAGAGAATAGGAGACAGAGAAAAGAGAGACAGAAAAAGAAAAAGAAAGAATGTTAGAAAAAGAGACAGAGAAACAAAAAGACAGTGAAAGAGACAGGAAGAGAAAGAAAAGAGACAGAGACAGACAGAGAAAGCCAGAGGAAAAACAAATGTAAAAAATACAAAGAAACACTGACAGATACATACCCTACGTTATTTTTGTCTTTAAAGACCATTCGATTGTTCTTCCGTTTCTCAAGCAAAATAAAATACTTTGAATTTCTTAGTTCATAACAACAAAGACATAAATAATGGCAACAGTAGTACTAAAGCGTACGACAAAAACTTAACATTGAAAAGAGCGTTCCTGAAGGACATCTTAGGAAACCAAAATTGGACACCGACATCCCATGGGACTCAGATTTATTTTCTTTGGTATCTTCATTTATTTCCGATTAGTATCGATTGTTCTCCGTATCTATAGCTTCTGTCTGTTTTCATTCTGTTTCGTCTTTGTCTTCAGAATATTTACATAAACCAATAACTTTAAATATACATAGAATCTCATATAGAGTTATAAAGAAAAGTATATCGTTACAGAAACCAAAGAAGAATAAAACTGACGCAGTTACGGGAATAGTAAGTATGTTTAACATCGCTGCCTTTCTGCAACAACGCTCTCTTTCTGAAGACATTGTTTATTATTAATTATCTTGTTTGTGTTGTTTTAAAAGAGCTTTTGGCTTTCTGCGAAAAATCAAATCTCTTATAGTATCCTCGGGGCCAGTGACGGAAAACATATAACATTACTACTCGAAATTCAATATAATAATGCTATCATTCTTGTGTTGTTGTTTTTGTTGATGTTGTTTTTTTGTTATTATTTTTATTTTTATTCCTATTATTCTTACAATTATTATTATTTTTTATTTTTTGTCTTCTTCTTCATCTTCTTCTTCTGCTTCTTATTCTTCTTCGTCTTATTATTATTATTACAGAGAAGACCTGGCTGTAAGTAAATTTGCGATGACGGGTGAGATTTGACACCACCAAGTGGGTTGTTATTGCCCAGCAGAAACTGTCCGATCAGTTCAAATAAAACGTGTACCAAAGGCCATTTTTTATTTCTTTATGTCTTTAATAAAACAAATAAAGCCAAACATACGTAAACAAATGTATTTATATAGCGTTAAAATTTTATGTATCATACAATAACAAAAATCTTGGATTTTGATGTATATTGCACACTCGCACGCAATCACACACACACGTACACACAAAACACACTAGTACTGACTGAGCACTAACAGAGGCAAGGTTAAACAAACATATCTACATTAAGGTTTGAAAGAGAAGTCTGCCCCTAATTCGAACTTCCAAACTGGACACCCTATTTCTTTAATTCCTAGACAAATAATTTCAATGTTTGAACAGAAACGTGGCTTCCACGCTTTCGTGAAAGGACAACAAATCTATATTTTACGCAAACAGCGTGAATCTAGCGTGCAAGAAAAGCAAAACGATCGACTGTAAAACTAACTGGCTTTCATTAACTAAGTGTATCTAATGATAATAAAAGAAAATTGATGATAAACACTGGCTGTCAGTGCTAACTAGATCAGGTGTCGTTAGTGATATTAGTTCAATAAAGAAAAGACTGTTACTTGAAAATTCTCAATTACAGACACATACATATGTAAATCATGTAATAATAATAATAATACTAAATCAGCAGATATATTAGTTGTACAGTAGTAGTAATAGTTATTAATAACAGTAGAAACAGAAGTAGTTCTGTAATAATAAAGTACTGTTAGCTTCAGTAGCAATAATAGTAGTAGCAGTAGTAGAAGTAGCAGTAGTAGTAGTAGTAGTAGTAGCAGCAGTAGAGCTACCAATAATACTGGTAATATTATATAGTAATAGTTATGTTATATCTTTTCACAAAAAGAAGTAGGGATGAGGAAACAATACTATGATATAGATTCATGCATTAGTTTTAACTGAAAACAAGAAATATTATGCCAAAAAAAAATTAAACGATCTTTAAGTTTTCTGCCAATAACTGAAAGTCTATTATTTCCTAACCCATTTTCAGCATGGTTACAAAGAAGAGAAGAAGCTATAACCCAGTTACGAAGCAGTAGGCTCTGATGCAATAGCTAGATAGATCAAACCTATCTGTGGAATCACTGGACAATTTCCTACTCCATGCAATAATGGACAACCGATTTGTTGAACTAATTTATTAATTAGCAGGAATAACCTGTAGAATGAAGAAGAGGGCGTTCTCTGCAATGCTGGTTATAAAGGTCATAATGTATGCTTTCATGCATATGGAAACATACGTATAAAAAAAAATCTGTTGCTACTAATTAGAAGATCTAGTACGACTGTACCAGATATCTGATAACCGATAACGGATGACAGAAATTAATCAATATACTCGAGTCAGGTCTTTAAGCAAAACCTTTTTCTCTTATCATTACACAAATGTCCTATATTTAATAAACACGCGATAACCATTAAAATAAAAGCAACATCATTCGCGTTGATTCACTGGCTTGCATAGAATGTTTTAGTACACGAAAGTCAAAATAGCTGTCCTTGTACATGAAAAAAAAAAAAAAAAAAAAGAAATGTATATATATATATATATATTTTTTTTTCTTAACGTGAGAGAGAAAGAACAGATGAAGAAAATGTAGGCTTTGATGTTTACTGCCAATAACCGATTTATTTCATTACACAGAAAAAAGAAAAAAGATACTCGACATACAACGAGTTCACAGATCCAATCTAAAGTCGGAGGAAATTGAAGTCATTCTATCCTTTGCACTGGAGGTCTTACTCGTCTCACAAGTAGCAGTTCAGTTTTCAACTGTTTGTTTACGTCGTGGGCTGGGGGACAATTCTGACTGACTCTAATGGACGTCAGTCTGAGAATAATATGTAAAACAGCTCTGCTTGAAGCAAATTACATGCTTACTCGCTTTAGGTGCTGTGCAATACAAAGGTTTGAGAAAAACGTCGCTGAGGTTCGTGTTAACATGGAAGCAGAATTAGTGAATGCACTTTTTTCTTTGTTTTTCTACTTGTTTTGTTTCTGTTTCTCTCTCTCTCTCTCTCTCTCTCTCTCTCTCTCTCTCTCTCTCTCTCTCTCTCTCTCTCTCTCTCTCTCTCTCTCTCTCTCTCTCTCTCTATTTCACGCTTTGTTACTGTATATCTGTATTTATTTTTCTTTCACCCCTGTGAGTTCGCTTTCCTAAGACTGTCATTTACAAAAACTATTTTTCTAATGATAACAAAGTAAATAAAATAGTTGTTAATTTGACTTCATCTAAAAAAAAATTATCATCACTGATAAAGATACTCAGTGGAAACTACTGAACTTGTTTTTCTGTTAAACATATATATATATATAAACACCGTAAAGATTTATACATAATTACACGCACGAAAAATCAAAGTTATATGTACATCAGTTATCGTACTTATAAAATCAGTAGTTTGAAAAAGAATATAAATGAATTGCCGATAACAGGGACCCGACGGCAGTTTGAAGTACCATAACGCCTATAATTATATATCAAACAGCGCGAAATATCTGAGAAAACCCTGCCTGGGTATGTAATTAGGGAGAGTCATGTGTACATGAGCTAGGAAACAATCAATTGTTTCCACTGTCCTCATTTCTCTAGAGCTTTCAGTTGTTTCACGTTACACGTTTTTCATTATGGTAATTTACTGGTTCATGGGAGTACTTCAGTATGGTGAATTGCTGTTTGTTACTGTAGATAATAATGACAATGTAGGCGTATATTTTAATATCAGTGAAACAACAAAAAATACTATTACTACCATTACTACTACTATTCTGCTATTAAAATTGCTAACACCACTACTAGCTTATTGCTATACCTCCTCCTCCTCCTATTGTTATTATTACTATTACTGTTACTACTACTATTACCATTACTACTTTTGCAGTGATAACAAAAGTGTAAAAATGAAACGACGGCTTTATTTTAACTTCAACGAATATATCGATATTTTAAACAATTCAAGTATATATGTGTGTGTGTGTGTGTGTGTGTGTGTCGGTGTGTGTTATATTATAATATATTTTATTTCACGTTGAGCAGTTCTTATTTCTAATATGATTCTTTATAACACAGGTAATTCTTCAGTTAATGTCATTCATTGTTATTTTTATTAATTATTAATACATGACTGTTGATGCGTCACTATATTGTAATTAAGTGGGTCTACTCTGGATTCCAATCACAACCACTGATACATCACCAACGATCATTATTCTGTCATTTCAAATTTATTGATGTAGACAAAAGTTCAGGAATATCTAGAGTGTTCTTGTAATTGCAAAACATGGATTGACTCTTCCAGACTATTTTAATGTTAATATATCTCAGGATTAATTAGAGAAAAAGAGATTATATTGTTTTGCATTTATTCAGTTTTATTTCTGGCTAGGATTACCTTGTTGACATCACAATGTATAGCAATGTTAATTTGTTGTATGATTTATGTGTATGAACTGCAAGGCTTAAAGCTAATAGTTTACTAAAGACGATGTTTACAGATAATTGTATATGTTTTCTAATGTTACTAGTTGAGTCGTTTGTCTGGCGAAAATACATCTGTACCCCAGTATAATGAATTTATGTTTATGTTCTTACAGATTTTAAATCATTTGTTTTCTATATAAATTATTGCATGTACATCATCATCATCACCATCATTTTTTATTATTAATATTATTATTACTGTTGTTGTTGTTGCTGATGTTGATGATAGTGGTACAATATGCTTTGGTACAGATAATGATGTTTTTCACAAGGTACTTTTATTTATTTATTTATTATAATATTATTTTTAAAAAAATATTTCATATTTTATATATATATATATATATATTTTTTTTAATGTTATTGTTATTTTATTTTCTCTTCATCGTTCTATTATTCACTCATATCGATGTAATACTCTACCATTTCTAGATCAGCGGCCGCGTCATTTAAAACGTCTTTATGTGTTTCACTGACCAAAATGCGTATGAAAGACAGACAGATTATACACAATGCATTTTATAAATAATTATATTTATTCGCCTTCACACCACACTATTACACTAAACGAGATACAAACAAGGAACGTAACAGAACACAGGTAACATAAATTTTAAGTCATCGTTAAAAACCAATTTGTTTTCAGTCTGAAAAGTACCTTTTGTATGCATTAATTTTAAACTTTCAAGTGATTGTTTTGTTACAGCGATCAATCTTTACTACAGATCAAGTACATTAAAATAACACCCCAGCGTACAGCGTCAAACTGGCCGTTTTCCTGTGTTGCTAGTCTCCTGGTGAGACTATATCCTATAAAACTGATACGAATAAATAGTACAACCTGATATGCAGCGTAAGAAACAGTATTATTTTTAACATGCAGTATCTTTTTAAGATATAGTTACCATGGCTTATATATATATTTTATATATATATATATCTTTTTAATGTACCCTATTCTTTTTCAATACATCAAGTAATTCGTTTCATATACGTTATTAATTTTGATATAAAATATTGATTTTAATATACAGTATTTCTTCTAATATACAAAGCTTTTATTTTTTAAAATATATTTAATTCCCAGTGGCAAAGATTCCAACAGATCAAAGTGGAAGAAAAAAAAAAGAGAAGAAATTTAACATGTAATAATTATAATGATTTTTTTTTTCAAAACATTAAATTGCTTACTTATAATAATAATAATAATAATAATAATAATAATAATAATAATAATAATAATAATAATAATAATAATAATAATAATAATAAAAAGAAAGAAAAAATTAGTATAGAACAAAAATATATATATATATATATATATATATAATAAATAAATAAATAAATAAATAAAAAAAAAAGAAGAAGAAAAGAACGAAGACGCAAATAGGGTAAGGAATGAACATCTGTTTCTACTCATTTTCTTATTTACCAGCTTGTTTCAGTTTAAAATATATCTTATCTTAATCAAGAAGATGGGGCCTGCGTAGAGCAATGATTTCTTAATTCAAAACAAAGATAAACGAGAAAGTCAAGTTACAGCCGCATTCGTGTTAGCGTTTGCTAACGATAGTAAATATTTTCTTTCTAGTAAAACAAAATTCACAAATACTAAAACTGTCGTCAAAATCGTTTATTTTAATGAATTAAGAAAAAGCAGATTACTATTACTACTGCTGCTACTACTACTACTACTACTACTACTACTACTACTACTACTACTACTACTACACACATACATACACAAAGATACATAATTATACACAAACACTTGTTCATTCAGACACTAATTTTACTCATTTCTTTGAATGGTTAAATTCTGTAAAATTATCAGATTGTTTATTATTAATAATATTATATTATTATTTCAAAAAAAAAAAAAAAAAAAGCAAGACATTCCCCCCATCAAAAACAAACAACAACAACAACAAAAATTTGAAATTATATTTTTTCACATCATCCAGTTTGGTTTTAATCTTTAAAGACATATCCCTCAAGCGCTTAAAATCATCCAGTAATTTCACATTATGTATTTATTATAAAATACATTGTTCATAAACTATTCACAAGTTTATTTATATATATTCAATGAAGTAAAAAAATATTTGTTTAAAAATAACAGAAACGTTATAGATTATAGATATTTCTTCATACTGACTTTACATTCACTGTGACGTCAGTAAAAACAGGAAATAAATAAGCAGTTCCGAATTCTCTCTCTCTCTCTCTCTCTCTCTCTCTCTCTCTCTCTCTCTCTCTCTCTCTCTCTCTCTCTCTCTCTCTCTCTCTCTCTCTCTCTCTCTCTCTCTCTCTCTCTCCATGCCACTGAATCATATTCATCAGACAAAAAAAAAAAAAAAAAAAAAGTATGATGCCTAACTTGTTTGCTCAGTATATATCAATTTCGATTGAAATTCAGTACAAAAACAAACATGTTTTTCCATCATCGAGGTTTATTCCAGTCTGGTGATTTTATACTGCTGTACGTAATAAACTAAAACACAACGATCTCTTGATGTATCCGGGAAGCAAAGGGTCCGTAAATGATACGGCCAAAGAGTTGAGTTAAGGACTGGATGACGATTTGTTGAATATGTTTGATCTATTAATGGTAATAAAGTGTAATTTTTTGTAGCCAAAACCTCATTCCGTTAGACGTAATGTTTAGTTATTAAATAATGATGATGACAATATATTAAAACCAAAATTATTTTGTTTAAGTTGTTTCAAATTTCAAAAATAAGTTAAGGCACTAAAATAATACATACAAAAGAATGGATGTACAAATGAATGAACGAAAGAATGAATTAATCAGTAATACAGTTTAATAAATAAAATAGAACTTAAAAAAGAAATATAATTAAATATAATGACAAAATCAAATGAAATAAATGAAGAATCAAACAAGACAAACAAATAAACTAATTAACCCCCCCAAAAAACCCCAAACAACAAACAAACAAATCAAACAAAACAAAATTAAATAAAATAAAAACAAGGGGAAAAAAACAAAACAAAACAAAATCAAATATTCCTATTAAATCCTACACCCTAAGGATAGTTTACGAGGTGACATTCAAGCACTTTCATCTTTTTATTTTAGTCTGATGCGTTGGTGGTGATGAAGAGAGCTCGTGAATATCAGCACGTTGTCAGTCCACTGTTTAGTACATTACTGACCACTCGGCAAAATCCCTTCATTAACTGAGCTGAAATCCCAAATGTCGATTTTATTATCCCGTCTTCACATAATTCAAAGGAGATTACTGATAGTTGACAATGACACTGAAGTCTTATTGTGGATTAGGACAAATCCTGTAGTACACATTTGAATGACTGGTAAAACATACTTTGGCAACTAATTAAACATTTCTTTTTAATGTAAATCCTATTTCTGAGCTTTTAAATTTAAATTACTTTCATCAAGGATTTCATACAGTGTTCGCCTAGCCCAGTAATTTGCAAGGACAAAGCCCTGACAGAAGACCTAATACTCTCCGGGAAAAATCTAATGTTGCTATTTTACAGATATTTTGGATACTTCTCTTGGTACTTTTTACATTTCTGTTGCAGATGTTCTCGGTGTCCGTGTAAACGTATAATGTTGTTTTTCAGTGGACATAGCTAATGAGAACAAACCAGTTCCTCAGACATGACTCGTTGTAAGATACCGAACTTGTGATGGAAAAAGAGTAACATGTAAGAACCATTGATTTGTATAAAACAGTCTTGTATTTGATCAACATAGGAATTAGTAAAAAAAAAAAAAAAAAAAAAATACAAGCGATGACAGCACACGAATGCAATATAATAACTGAAATCAGTTACCAAACGCAAAATGACTGACATTTGAGCGAGGTCAGTCTGCTAAATTTTCATGTTTAGATCAAATGACTAAAGAGGTTCTCCAAAGGAAGTAACTCTGTGTACATCAGAAAAAGTTGACTTATGCAATTATCTAATTAACGTCTAAGGGACAAAATTTGATTATGCTTGTACAACACAGGAAGAAATCAATGAGTTACCAATAAGTAAATCTGATTTAACGGAATCGCGAAGATTACTCGTCATCTTTGATTGTTCTGTGTCTTGGAATAGTTACGTGCCATGTTTACGAATGACATTATCATGTGCAACAACAACAACAACAACAAATAAATAAATAAAATAAAAAGAAGAAGAAATAATAATAATAACAATAATAATAAGGGTGTGTATAAACATGCATTTTCTGCATATGCAATAATGATTTGGGGAGAAAATACCAACTACAGCTTATGTATATCTTAAATATTGGTATCACAACATCCTTTTAAGCGACAGAAAATAATTTGCTAGAACGGAAAGAAACCTAACAGAAGCACTAAAATGGACTGATTCTGCAGCTATTATTCCTCAGCACTTCTATAATGGATACAGCATACTGCAGTGATATTTATTATTTGAAATCATACTGTTACTTTAGTTTATAATTATGTATTAGTTTACCCCTTTCTTCATCTTTGAAAACTAAGATATATGATCCAAACATTGGGTTATCTGCTCTTCACTGTTAGAGTTAGTGAGTTAGAATTTTATACTGAATAGTTGATGCACTGATCCTTCTCTCTCTCTCTCTCTCTCTCTCTCTCTCTCTCTCTCTCTCTCTCTCTCTCTCTCTCTCTCTCTCTCTCTCTCTTTCAAAAAACCGTAGCTCAGATCGCTCGTCGAGCTGTTTCCAGTTATCGCCAATATTTCATTATATGTTTATTCAAAGCATTTGTATATTCTAATCAGTGAGAAATGGCTTTCGAGTACTGGGCAACACTATACAAACATTCACCAAGTTCAGATCAGTCATTAACTAAAAACTCGGAACTAATGTAACCAACAGCTCGAAGAAGGTTGGAAATTACTGCTGTGTTTATGACAGAGTTGTCCTCAAGGAACTGCTAAGATATAATTACATCACATAGACAATGTCAGGAACAAAACTCAGCTTGTTATCATAGCATGGAAAATGCGTCATCCTTGGGCTAATTCTAGATGTTTTGGTGTTTTCCGAAGGAAGGGATTCTGTACAAAACACATGGAAATGTATTACATTAATCTGGTTCAGGTGTAGGTATGCAGGTATCCTGCCCAAAATAAACAGTTTGTAAAATAATAAAAATAGAAATCAAGACCAAATGTGCGACATTTGTAAATATTCAACTGAATGAACGCTTTATGTATATTCTGAGTTTCGTTTCTTCAAAAAGCGTATCTAAAACTGCTGAATCTGCTATTTCCTAAAATGTAGCAAGCAGCACATCAAGATAAAACATTTTTCGCAGGTAAGTTTGGCAGAGTCAAAAATAAAGAAGAACAAAAATATATATAGACACTTCTCCTTTAATAAATCTGTTTGTAATTCATAACAAAAACACCTGTGATTTCGTATCTCTTCTCACTAGACAAGATTTTACGGTCTCGATGTAAAGATTAAAGGAAAAAAACTCATTTCATGTCAAATCTGAGAGTACGTTTCTAGAAATACAAGAAGCCAGCTTCGTCAGAAACACTGCATTGATATCTGGTTTAGAAATAGCAAATAACGGATTAATAAAATAAATAACAAAAGTTAATATGAAAACGCACTAATATGTCGCAGTCAGTAATGTTTGTTGATGTTGTTTTATTGTTTTGCTGGATTTTAACTTTGTTTTTATTTTTTATTATTATTATTTATTTATATATTTATTTATTTTTTGGCGAACACCTCTTTGACGGTCTTTAAACACTTTTTGAATCTTCTACAGTGACAAGCTAAAGTATTTATTTATTTATTTTAATATTATAACTTTATAAAAATGTATATTAAATCAAATAAACTGAAATTTCAAGAAAATATCTTTCATAATAAGTTGGTAAATTCATAAATAATTATTATGCAGATAAAAAAAAAATAAAAAAAATAATCCATGAACCGTTTCAAACTGTTTATGCTTTTAATGTTCAGCCTTTTAAAATCCGTTTATTAAAATATCGTTTAAAATAAACACAGAAATAAAACACTCCGTATCTGAATTCAGTCTACAACAATCTTTCTATTATTAACTTCAAAATTTCTTTTAAATACACGCAAATACAAACTGATATCTTATTACCAGCAATATCTATATATAATTCACAAAGTTCATGTTATCTTCCAAGGCCAGGCATTTACATCTATTACACACAATAATGTCTTTTTGATACTCCGTCTCTCTCGACCAATGTCGGTAATTATCACCTTGATTTAAAAAAATAAATGCTGATAATGATAATAACACCAAAGTGCACAATTTTAATAATTTATTTCTATTTCACATCTATTTTCAACATCTTGGAGAACGTATATCTAAGCTATATCATACGTATTTTTAAAAACGATTTTTTTTATTTCAAAGACACTAAGCCCATTATTCGATGAAATACTCCAGACACTAGTTCAGTGTTTTGAAAGAAGATTGCTAAATGTATTTCTGTAAACGCACTCACAGAGATAATCTTTTATATATGAAATAACTTTTCTTTAATCTTGGAATCACTAACTGCAAAATCTTGTTTAGTAAGAAGACACATCACATAAGTCATAGTACTGTAAACATAATTAAAGATGAAAATAAAGGTGATATTATAAATTTATAGAATTTTAAATAAACTTTTAAAGGTGGAACGCTATAATACAAAGAATGTAAAGAGATTTTCAGTGTTTAAGTGCTAAATTTTACATACATTTTCAAGAGAACTTTAAAGGCGGATTGTTACTAATTCATATATTTTTAAGCAGTTTTAAAGGTGAAGTGTTGTGATGCCTATAATTTAAACAAATTTTCAGAGGCCGAATGTTATAATTTATAGAATTTAAATAGATTTAAAGGTACAGTGTTTCATAATACTGAATTACAAACAAATATATTAAAAGCGAAGTATTATGTTTTTATTTTATTTTCTGACAGGAAAATGTATTTGCCAATGGCTATCCGAAAGAAGCCACCTAATTATCGTTAATTTTTTAGAACCTGAATTCCTTCTAAAACTGCCTTTTAATTTACTCGCAGCTTTTCATATTCTCTTGATTTTAGAAAGAACATTGATGCAGAGAAGCTGTATAATAATTTTTTTTTCTTAAATTAAACATTTAACGTCTTGTTTTTATTTTATTTTCTTCAAAAGTCGATTCCGTAAAGGATTTCGTGTTTTTAAATCGTTGTTTCCTTATGGTTTTATTTTATTACCTAAGATATGGAAAGTATCGCACGTGCCTGGGCGCCATTTGTCGGGGGGTGGGGGCCACCGAACACTTTCTATTAAACTTGACTGGTATTTTTGAGCTGATTTTAAGGTAAAATTATTTGAAAGGTGGATGTCAGATGTTTGGACATAGCCTCACTTTCAATGCTTGCCACACGAGATATTTTCCGTAGAAACGCCCGTAATTTACATGAATTGGAGTCGAAGAGATTGTGTGTTGGAAATATCTAACGAGAAACAAAAAAACAAAAAAAAGTAAAAGAAAAAAAGTAAATTTATTGTGAACAAGTTAACATCATCACCAATTTTACCATCATAATCACCATCGTACATTGCTTTCAATTCTCCTGGATATGTCGAAAATCTGTTTCCCGTTTCAATCGGGTTTTTTTTATATCTCAGGAATGGACTAATATTATATTCATTCATGTAGTCTGATAGTGGTTGGTTCCGAGATTTATCCTGCCTCCCGATTACAAACTGGAGCACTCGAATGGTGTGCGTTAAGGTGTGGACAACATATCAATTGTTGCTAATTTGTTAGAGTAGCCCAGAGTCCGACCGGATTTAATACTTGACAAAACATGACGTCTAACATAACCGTTAATAGAAAGAAAAAAATCCCTATTAAATGGTATTTTAAACTTTGAAAAATTCTTCTTTTTCTATCACCTTTACCATCTTCTTTTTTTTTTTCTTAATTCTCTACTTCATCGTTATTTTTCTTTTTTATCAAAATCTTCTTCTTTCTTCATCAGTATCATCATTGCCTTGCTTCTACTCCTTCATCATCATAAACATCAACATCATCATCATTATCATCATCGTTATCCTCAGCATCGTTATTACTGTTGTTATATTTTAAAGGAATCTGTACAGAAACTCATTCAGACCTGAACATAGGTTTGACATCAAACAATAACAGCACTTTAAGCTGTGTTACTGAATAGCATTTTTTTTTTCCATTTAAGGCTTAAATGAAACGAAGGAAACTCAAACAGAAAATGTCGACTCGTTTTAAGTTACCTAGTGCATTAGTGATGATAATGCTGACGATTTATGATGTTCAGACTCCGTCAAATGCTATGTAATTATTGGTGTGACTCAGCAAATTGGTCTGATGCAATACTTACATTTAAAAAATATATATACATAAACACATACATACGTGAAAAGTAATTATGTCAGTATATTCACCTATTTACAGCTTTTGGGGGTAATGACTCAGCGAATGTCTCCGGATCAGTAATTCATTTCAATTTGTGTGTGTATGTGTGTGTGTGTACATGGGTGTACATATGTTACATTCACGTAGAAATAAACTACATTCTTGACAGTAAGGGTGTATTCTTCTATTCATTTATATTCATACATGTATACAAACATACATATATATGCATATCCAAACACATGAGTACATATATGTACGTATATACATACACAGACATACATACAAACACACATACATTCATACATACATACATGTTACATTAACATACACGCGTAGAAATAAACTCTATATTCATGAGAGTAAAGATGCATTCTTCTATTCATTTATATTCATACATGTATATATACATATAGCGGCATCTGACTGGTTTGTGAGGTCGTGATTGGACTTTTTCCTCCTGCGCCAATGCGTTCCCGAACATTGTCTATGTGCATTATTGTCTAATATTCAAAATCCTAAAAATACATACATAGGTGCATGCATACATACATATACATATCACACACAGACATATATATATGTAAGTACATGCATATACATTTTTATAAGTAACACAGAGATATAGGATAGACAGAACAAAAACATGAAAACAATAACAACAACAACAACAACAAAAATTTAAAATATATTGTGAAAACGATAAAAGATACACCATATAAAAATCAAAATACTGTTCAACTGAAATACGGATAGAAATATTTCAATACGGAATACAGATGAAGAACAACAAAATAGAGATAAATTTAACAATATTACTTCTGTCCAAATCTCTGCAGGCCATAGATGTGTATATTAAATAGCAAATTACAAATGACTGTAAACGTCTGTATCATGTACGTCCAAACAAACTCACAGATCCCGCAAGCGACGGAAAGTGACAGTTGACATAAAGTATGGACATGTCAGGCTTTCTGGATCTTTTCATGCAGCATTACTGCCACAATGGATTTCTTTTATTTGCCACAATGGATTTCTTTTATTTACCACAGAAGCAGATAGACACAGTTATCTGTTATCATTAACTAACTTATTGGTCGTGGTTTGTATGCTCGCCGTATTCGAAAGAAAACAAAACATAAGAGAAAAGACTAACAGAATCAACATATTAATGACATATTGTATTATTTATCTTTTGTGGACAAAGTATATACAAATAACGAAAAAAAAAAAAAAAAAAAAAGTTATCCATTGTCTTGGGGATAAAGGGTGCTGATAGTTCAGTAATATGTAATTTTTTCAAATGTAAATAAATTACATCATGTCATCTTGAATTTCAATGTCGCATTATGTTTGATGTAAATGAAGCGTCTTATCGTATCATATTTCCAACGCATGTTATTGTCAGGTGTGTCGTGTTGTGTTACAGTACCTTGCTGGAATCGTGTCGTTGTATGTGATATCGTATCGTGTTGTCTTACATCGGATCCCTATGTATTATAGTCGTGTCGTAATTTATTGCATTTGTGTGGTATCGTGTCGTATTGTCTTGTAACTTTTCTTGTATCGTGAGGTATTTATCGTATCGAAACGAATATATGATAGCAAAAAACAACAAAAACAATCAGACTGCATACGATCAGATTCTCCGAACATCTAGATGAGTCACTCTGTAAAATGTATAGCAGTCACACTCTTTTCTGTCTATCCAAATTAATAATGGATAGTTTGATAAAGAAACTATTACATCAAAATAAAAACACAAACAATAATACGTATCCGCTTTCATTTTTGACGATGAAGCTCAAATTATGTTTGTATATTAAGGTATACAGGTGAGGGTGATATTGGTTTGCCTGCCAATGTATACATTAACATTACGCGTATCACTTTCAGAGGATACGTATATAATTACAGATGATATATTATACTTGGTCTTCCCGTCAAGGCCATTTCGACCCGCAGTAATCAGTGATATCCATCCTGTCATTGTCGTAATTCTGTGTTTAATCCGGCCACAGTAATTCCACAGTAATAATGAAGTCAAGCTTATCATTAAAGCTGTATATTATTATTATTAACGTTATATTTTAAAAACTCTCAAATCAAGTGAAATATTTCTTGATATATACAGTATACCCTTACCTATTCGCGGTTCCCCATTCGCGGCCCCGCATATTCGCGGGTTAGGCTCTTAACCATATCGCATCGTATGCTGGTATACCAGGCTAGCGTCATAACGTCATAAAAACAAATGCTCGGTAAACCGCACAAACAATATCAAATTTTTTCAATTATTATTGCAATACAGTACGTATTTTTTTTATAAATGCATACACTGTATATACAGTGCATATTTTTTGTGACCGTGTATTAATAATGTTTTTAATTGCATATTATTACCTGAACTGTGCGTACTGTATTTATCTGTCTGTTTTGCCTTTAAATTTGTTCCACTTTCTGTCAATTCTAATACATATGTTGTACGCATAGAAAATGACTTTACGGTGCAGTAATACTGTATGGGTAACTATGCTATGCGGTGTTACTGTCCTCATGTACTTACGTTTCTTTCTGATTAAAATATTGTTTCAGTACAAAATTAAAATGTGTTTACATTATCATTACTCCATTAGTGAAATACATAACTGCATGCAATATTACTACATTATTACTGTATTAATGAGTAAGAGTGTCTTTAGAAAGTGTTTGGGAAGCATTTAGTACCGTATATAATCTCATAATAGACGTTTTAAAACTGCATCCAATATTCGCGGTTTTTCGCTATTCGCGGGGGGTAAAGAACGTAACCCCCGCGAATAGCGAGGGAATACTGTATATATATATATATATTCCTTAGTGTGAAGATATTTTTTAAATTCTATTTCATATTTAATCCCTTTTGCTTTCTTTTTTACAACATCGAGTGATGAGAGAAATTCTACTGAATGTCAGCAAAGCACATTGTAGTTCAGTCACTGAAGCATTGACTTTAGGCGTGAAGGGTTGCAAGATCAATCCTTGAGTGGGCTATTTCCCATGACAGACAATGAAAGTGTTCATCGTAGTTTGTAGTATGTGATTTCTGGTCTATGGAAAGACGTATAAATTATCCAGTATGCTAAATACTTGATGAAAGAAAATAGATAAAGATTTTCAGGTCTTGTCCTAAAAAGAAATAAAATGACGTTTATTTCTTGAAAGTATTCAACCATCACCCTCCATCGTCTCCTTCATTAAGAAAGGTAAGTTTATGAAGTTACGTCAGCTTAGTTCTAGAAATAACAAAGGGTAGTTTCCAGTCTCAAAAATTATCTATGCAGCAACTTAAGACAACATAGTTTACTTCAAATAACAACAACAACAACAACAACGACAATAACGACAACAACAACAACAACAACAATAATAATAAATTATGAAATATTTTCTGCAAACAGTTGTTAAATTCAGATTTAACATTATCATTGGGTACTTTGATATATCATATTTAAACCACAGAGACATCTTTTATATTACGTTAAAAAACATTTATATTATTGTGTTAAAATATATTTATATGTGTATATAAACATACATTCAGTGAGGCCGAGAATGAATGGGTGTGGAGCAAGGAAAAATGCCCTTGGGTCAGTGAGTGTCCGTAAAATAAAATTCATGCTGTAAGATTAATCCGTATCTCTACCGCTTGGAGCCGTGTTCAGGCATTTCCAGTTTTCTGTTTCTATTATATGTAATCGGTTAAAGTTCGGAACTTCTTGGGGCTTCGTTTCGGACAGCAGGGACTATCCCCCTGGGGGTCCAAAGCGTCCCCAGAGCTCCAGTACTGGGTAACTGGTTCGCTACATATATATACATATATACCCAAATGCAGGTACATCTATTAAAGACGAGTAGGTAGACATATACACATTACATAGGGTGTATTGAAATTTTATGATTTATTTAGTTCAACATAGCAGTTCTAATTACATAAAACGAATAACTAATTAGAAGACCCCTTGAAACTTTTTTTTTTTTTTTTTGATATTATTAAATATTTGCAGTAAACAGATTCCATTAAAAAAAAAAAAAAAAAAAAAAAAATTAGTATCATACGCTGAACATAACTTTATAAATACATATATTTGTTCAGAAGAGTACAGTAGTATTTTTACTTAACAGCAATCAATATTCTGACACATTATGCTGTCAGAAGAAATAATCGACAAGACATCATCTATTATTAATGTTTTTAATATGTGAGAACATTACTACCTTGATAATTTATCTGCAGAAGCAGATGTACTGGTGAGATCCGAAAAAAAAAAAAAATAATAGATAAAACCCAACAAATTTTACATTTGAAAATAAATTTGATATTTTTAAAATAGTAATAAATATAAAGATCAAATTGATAATCGTTGCAATTCCTGGGAGCAAGAAAAGCAAAAGATATAAGCTCAAATTTAGTTGTTTTTTTTTCTTTCTTTTACTTTCATATTTTTGTTTTCTTGTCGTTTATTTCTGTGTTTAGAACCACACCCTTCTTTTCTTTATGTATTTCTTCTTTGTATGCACAGCGTTCGTCTCAGTTCCGGGAACGCTTCGCTTCATTGGTTCTGTTATGAGAAACTTATTCCGAATCATAACAGTAAATTAAGCGAAAAATAGGAACGAGAAAGAAACTGAGACTGATTAATAAGTATATAGGTTGGCAGGCAAACAGAGAGAAAGAAAGAAAGAAAGAAAGAAATATTTGTTGATAAAATGAGAGATTTATTAAGAGAGATTGTAAGAAAAAAGACGAAAAAAGCCAGGCGGTCATCCGAAAAGACCGACAGACACCAGATGAGAGAGAGAGAGAGAGAGAGAGAGAGAGAGAGAGAGAGAGAGAGAGAGAGAGAGAGAGAGAGAGAGAGAGAGAGAGAGAGAGAGAGAGAGAGAGAGAGAGAGAGAGAGAGAGAGAGAGAGAGAGAGAGCATTGTAACACTCACTTATATATTTTTAGAATTATCTTACCTGTTCTGTGCAGGTGTATTAATCCAGTGGAGTAAATTTCACAGACCTGTTTGAAAACTCTCATGAAATCACTCATTCCTCACTATTCAGCACAACTCATATTTGTAAGCGCCATACACTTTAACACGCGCTGAATTAGGCAGGTTTTATTTTATCAAAATACAACACAGTTTATTGTACGCTAGAACATTACATACTATCCATCATATTTCGTGCAATGATTTTTGTAGCGAGCAGAACGCAACTCTGCGAGTTCTCTTAATTAATCGTCAGAAGTTGGAGAAATTCAGCCAAAATATGTAAAGCTGCTATTGGGTAGTCACATCCAATCAGGTATCCATTTCGAAATTAATACAAGAAAACCAACGTAGATGGCGCGTCGCCTTTTGCGGAGCCGCGAGGAAAATAGTTGTTTTTTTTCAAGCTGTTTCTCGGCACCCTGTGCGTATTATGAAAGTGTTTGTTTAGATATTTCTGTGTTTCTGGTATCACGGTCGTGAACGTAGATTTACGTTACCGGTAAAGCTCTCGTTAGAAGTGCCCAGAGTTCAGTGGATCGATACCGCTGTTAGAACGAGCTGGTCTGCTGATAAAAAAAAACTAAACTGTATCGTGTTCTTCTGTCCACTGTCTCTGTCAATTTATCCCTAGAGCCTTGAAGTAAGGCGTTAATTGCGAAAATTATGAGATGTACATCAATTTTGGCCTTCGAAGTAGAGATATATCGTATGTGTCGCAGTTTTAATGATTCGCATTCGTCAGTGGGATTTTGTTGTTTCAGAGGGAAGGGTTGGCAAAAAAAATAATTGAGAAAAAAAAAAGATAATTTGTTTAAAAAAAATAAAATAATAATTCAATTATTTATCTATTTATTTATTATTACTACCAGTATTACAGTGTTGTTGTTGTACATATATTTCATTAAACTGAAAATGGTTCTATATAGTTCTCAGTCAAATTAATTATGTATCCAAATAGATTTATAAATTTATATAAATACGGATCTTAAACATCTTCATAACACACACACACACACACACACACACACACACACACACACACACACACACACACACAGACACACACACCCATATATATTATTAGTATACACAAAACAATGCACCTGTCTCCTAACTAAACAACAAGCGAGTAAACTAATTTTATAACAGCTAAAAAATATTCGCAGTTAAACCAAAGCCGACGCGCGATTCTGTCAAATCACTGTTGACAGGTTTCTCTTATTACTGGAAAACATGCAACTAATTTCCATTCATAAACTGAAAAACAGTCTCGCAAAACACTTACGACTTTGTGAACTTTATTTCTGCGGTAACTAACCTGTTAAGAAATGACTATTCATAACTCTCGGCGCTAAGTTCACAATGCTATTTAAACCGTAACTGAATGACTCCACGGCGTTGTACAATATAACATTTCCACGCATAAAGAATTCGATTGCGCGTTGTACGAATCTATTGACAAGCAATATTTACGTTTAATTATAGTCACTTGGTTTTGGTTACTCTACTAGTACAAGTAATATATCTGAAAGCGAAATAGAAATGGCGAAACTATAATTTACTTTTCTTTGAAAACTGTTTTTATTTTGATGGATGTTACTTTATAAAGCTGAATAATTTTATTACAATATCGATGTCGACGATAACTGCTCTAAAGAAAGAAAAAACAATATTGACAGCTGTTTTTGGGGGAGGGTTTTTTGCTTCAGGAAAAGGTGGATTGGTTATATAAGGTAATTTGTAGAGTTTTCTAAAATAACACTAATGACCATTCTTTATTTGTTTTAAAAAACGTGTGAAATAATTAGACTTGGATAGGTAATTGCATCTATTTACTTGATTTTCTAAAATAACACATGCATTTTTAAGGCACTTTTTAGGTATCAAATATATGTTTATTGTTGGCGTTTTGTTTTTTGTTTTCTTCTTCTTCTACGCGTTTTCTTATATAGTGTATTTGAACACAGACATAAGAAGCAGAAACCAATGTCACTGTACCACTACAGTGACTGAAATATTGATAATGATAACACAGTTTTCAAATTTAGTCATTACCTTTAACTGATATTCTCTGTATCACTTTTACAACAAAAAAAAGAAAGAAAGAAAAACAGGTTGATTTTGTTCTGTAAATCAATCTATAGTTTTATTTATTTATTTTTTTAATTTTTTAATTTTTTTTCTGGGGACCGGTAAAACGAATTGTTTGTAACATGCCAAATCAAGGATGTCCTCCGATTATATTTCCTTTTTTTCACTGAGCTCACTTCCTCAAATTACGTGCGATACAGGATGTAATTGCATGGAAATGGTGGAAATAATAACATGGGTTGTCATCTAGATTGAGATGTTACTTAATTCACTGACAGGGCAAAAAACAACATCGTAACACAAATTCAAATTCAAGTGATTCTTTAGTGGTAAAGGTAATAAAACTAACCGTCTCTCTCTCTCTCTCTCTCTCTCTCTCTCTCTCTCTCTCTCTCTCTCTCTCTCTCTCTCTCTCTCTCTCTCTCTCTCTCTCTCTCTCTCTCTCTCTCTCTCTCTCTCTCTCTGTGTTTGTATATATATATATATATGTATACACACATACCCACACATACCTACACATACCCACACACACAAACCCGACGCAGGAACACACACACATAAAATAAATGTTGCAAATGACCAAAAGTTACTGCTCAGTATTTGGCAGCCTTTTTAAATATTCTCTTCGGTATTGTATTTTGTTCAGAAGATAAGTTATATGTTCCTCTTTCGCAACAAAATAACACTTCTCTTAAACTTATTTTATTTACCAGCGTAAATATCGTTACAGGTTAATATTAATCTCAGTTTGAGGTCACGCGTCCACAAAGCATTCTTAATGTTGTTTTCTGTTTTCATCTAAATACAATCCTTAATGTATTATGTCTATAATTTTATAATTCTATCAGCAGAGTCAGTCTTAAAGGGGCAGTAACCTTTATCCAGAGACAGAAAACGAACGGGTGTGTGAGAGAGAGAGAGAGAGAGAGAGAGAGAGAGAGAGAGAGAGAGAGAGAGAGAGAGAGAGAGAGAGAGAGAGAGAGAGAGAGAGAGAGAGAGAGAATGAATTGTTTGCAAAATAACTAAAATGGAAAGAGAAATGGCTGGAAGGAAAACGAAGGCAAAACAGAAAAATAAAAATAATGCTAATAATCATACCAAATATAGGAGAAATTTTCTTCTGTACTTAAATGAAATACGTTTTGGCTTTCTTACTATTAAAATGTAAGTTGGGGAAAACATCGGATTACACTTCAACTCTCTACATATATAAAATGTTACCATTCCTTAGTAATTTTGAAGAATGGTTAACATTACTCATCAGCAAAACTCCATATTGTTGAAAATATCATTCTAAAGAAATATATATACACCTCAGATCACAACAGCAATATTAAAAAAAAAAAAAAAACCAAAACAACAAAAAAACTGACTTCCCAAAATCTTAATGTACATTTTCTTCTTTTAGCTTCTTAAATTGTCATAAGCCAGGCACCTCTGGCTGTTGTTTGCTGACATCTTACTATTAAGCCAAGCTTATGATGTTTTTAAATTTCGGAACTGCATTTAAATTCCAGGGAATGTAGGGATTATGGAAAATACGTTAATTTTAAAAACAGCTGCAGCAACAACAACAAAAACTAAATTTATTTTTATAATTTTTGTTTTTAGATGTATGTCAATCTTTTGACATTAACTATAATTCATTAATATTTTTAGTGCTATTATTTACATTAACAGACTTATTCATTTCATGTCTTAATATTATAGCGAAACATCGGTATATTTTAAATAAATAAATACATTGTGAAGTTATATTTTTCTACAGTTACAGAAAATTTTTGTTCATCTTCTGTTAAATTGTAAATTGGTTGTCGAATATTTTTCTTCCAAGAACGGAGTCGGGATTTCAGAAAAGGATGTGTCTTCTTTTTTTTGTTCTTTATCTTCTTCTTCTTCTTCTTCTTCTTCTTCTTCTTCTTCTTCTAGTTCTTCTTCTCCACTTCCTCTTCTTTATCGCGGCAGAGGAGTAAAATTTGAATTAATCTCTTTTGAGATAAAAAATTCTCCTTAGATTCTGTTTTTGTTTTTCTTGCTGGAGCTCACTGACCTATCAGTATCACACAACATCTCTCTTGAATAAAGAGTAAATCGAGGTCAACACCTAAATTAGTGTGATGGAAAATATAGAAGAAGGTATTCGCAATATAATCAAGTGGAATTTGATCTAATTACTGAAACCTTTGAAGACTGTAGACGTGTAGAATCGGCACTGCCTGATGGTGCTGGTAGGCGAAGTTCATTGTGCCGTGTTAGAATGATAGAGTTGTGAGATAATAGCTGAATGAATATGAAACACACAAAATTTGAAACAGTACATAAATAAAAATACAAATAAATAAAATAAGGTAGTAAGTAAGTAAGTAAATAAATAAATATGAATACGTATATAGATAAATATAAACAAAATCAATAAATAAACGCAAATTAATAAAGAAAATAATAAATAAGTAAACTACCCCTAAAGTTATTTAAAAAAAACAAACAAATTTTTTTTTTTTATTTACAAACACTGAAAAGAATCGAAAAATACCACTTTATATACCCGTATATGAATAAAGTATACTGTATGGCATTCGTTTATACTGGGTTTTTCTTTGTCTGTGTATAGTTCTTACATTATTATTTTACTATATCATATATCTGTTACACATCAGAAAGTTGAATGTTTCGGTAAATTTTAAGTTAATATTTACAATCGCGATTTCCCAGATATTTGCATTTTCTGGACCGGTACTCTCCCTAGTAGTTCGTGGAATGTAGGGTCAATAGTATATATAAAATATAAAATAAACCCAAAATTAATACAGTTGGCTTTTGTTAGACAGCACTTTATTCATATATGGGTATATAAAGTGGTATTTTTCGATTCTTTACACGGCACATGCAATTATATCCAAGGCAAGGCACAAGGATTGCAAATTAATGACATACATAGTGAAGCTATTGTATTTTAATTTGGAATATCTGGATACAAGTCTAGTAAAATTCCGTGAAAAAATTCATTGCAGAAAAAAAAGAGTGGGTTTTAAATTACCCACAAAACCCGCAGACATTCAGTACACACATAGATACAAAAAAAAAAAAAAAAAAAAAAAAAAAAAAAACAAACTCTTGATAAATGCTGCGCTTTTGTTATTTGTTGTTTGCAATCAAATGCCTCATTAAATTTAATGCAAACACATGCAAGAGACTGGCAATGTGCATTTTGATAAATTCTAAAAGTACCGTCAGTTCAATGGCTGGAGAGGAAATCCTGGCACAAAACAGAGCTATAATTGAGAGAACCCGATAAGGAATGACAACACATTACTTAGAATACCTTGAACCATGAAAGTCTGATATTTTCAAACTGGAATTCGGGTAAATAATTAGTTCATTTGACTCATATAGTGGGAAAACAAAAGAAATAAAACAAATATATGATTTAAATAAGTCACTCTTACCCTTTAAAAGCAAGAAATCTTTTATTTTGCACCTTCTCGCAGATAGAGGAAAAGAATATCGCAGATGGAAGAGTTAAGTACATTTGGCCTTTAGGAAAAAAAAAAATTAAAACATTTAATGAATTATTAAATACAGTCTTTCTTTTCTCAGTTGTATCAAACAAAATCCGTTTTCTTTTTTCTTTTTTCCCCCGTTCTTTTATGATAACTGTATTTGATAAATAGGAAGAGAATCTTTGTTTGAAAAGAAGAATGGTATATTATTTAAAAGCACATTAATTTTTTAAAAACGGTTGTTTTGGTTTTTCTTAGAATTCCATAGTCGTTGTAATATTAGTACTGATAATATCATTTTGTGTACGATAAAGTGAATTTGATTTTTAGATATGTGCTACATATTAATACAAAGAAATATTTAGTCTGAATTTCTAATTATTGATATTATATCAAAAGTTTAAAGACTGTGCAAACATATCTATGGCAATATTTAATTAAGAGTACAAAACGCCGGTAAAGATTCATTATGTGGGCCTGAGCATATTTAATATCACACTTGAATGTTTGTTCGGTTTCCAAATAGGGTTAAAAACATTCGTTTCCGTTAAATGAAAATTGTATTACAATGAAAGACTTCTGTGCTTTAACGTTCGGTCTTCGTTTTTTCACTTATATCAGTGACATAATGTTAATTTTAACTCACCTGTTAAATAAATTAAAAAGAAATAATAAAAAATGATAAATAAATAAAATAATAACCTATTTAATTTAGAATGTTATTCTTAAACACTCGTTTTGGTTTTTTCTTCACTACATTAAATTAAGTTACTTATTATTTAAAGGCAAGATATTTAAGTCAATTAAATTGCGTCTAGATCAGATACACGAACTGGAATTGAAACTAAAGAAAAGTCTTTCGTGTCGCCTGCTATTTGTTACTCGACGTATGACGTCTTGCAGTGACAAATGATAGATAAACCAGCAGACGATCCCCAAATGCACAAAGAGAGCATGTCTGCATTCGTGACTACTTCGACAAGTCCATTAAGACGTGAACTGATTACCAAACAGATACTTTCAACTTCTAACTGCAGATCTCAGAAAACAGATCGACTAGAAGCAGACGACTAATGGATAAATATTGCCGAACAACAATTGTGCATTCGAATTGCGGAAGTTAACATTCGTAAAAAAAATTGAAAAAATTTAAAATTCAGATGAGCTGAGAATGTAAATTTTTGTAAAGTCAATTACTTGTAAAAAGAAAAATGAATTGTTTCTATGACAATAAAGATGAAGGCTTTATGTGATGCAGAATGTAATTACGTTTGTGAGGGTGGGTATTGGATAATCGTGTTTCTTTCACTTTATTTAGTTTTTATTTCCTCACGTTGTAACAAATCAATATTTTGACTGTCGTTATTTTTATATGAACGTCTGTAATAGTACTTTGTTTGTTTTGTTATTTATTTTAACAATAAATATCGATATCTATGTTGGTTCTTGTTTTTGTTTCTTGGGAGATTGTATTATTATAATTATTATTTTTTAATTTGAAATAAAATTGCATTTTTCTTTCTTTCAGATTAATCAGACTTTATATTTATTTAATAAATCCTAACCAAGATTTTGATTAAAATATTTGTAGTCTAACACGATTATTTATTTGATGACTACAGAATTACCAAAACATTTACCACTGTGAAATAATATACATGCACTTAAAATATATTAATCATGACAAAATACAGCTGATATTAATATCGTTACAATTGTATTTTGACACACGTACGTACATACATACATATATTCAAAAACAAGTGTGTGTGTGTGTGTGTGTAAAATAAAACATATTAAGTAAAAAATAAAAAGACAGTATTTAAAGTAATTCAATAAACAATGCTTTCTTGTCTACCACAGTGATCTGTTGTTGGCCTAACACGCTGCAGTTGGTTACATTCTTAAAAGTACAGGCGTTATTTTCATTCACTGGAATGCGGCCAGGAAAGGACCCCATACTGTATGTTAGCATAGTATAAAAGAAATTAATTAAGACGATTCTTCTGGAGTTTTTTTTTCACGAAAATCATCACGCCCTGGCATCATTAGTTCCCTACAAGATCTTTCAGTTTATCACGAAACCAGCCAACAAACGAGTGCGCCATGGTGGTTTCAAAACCCTCCGAGAGATAATTTCTGACATCTCTTCCCATCTTAGTTGTCTGCTTTGTAATGTATACTTCCATATTTTGTTGATTAACTTATTTCAAAAACGATTATTTTTATCAGGCCACCTTATAAAAAATATTCTTTTATCAAGACATGTGTGGACTTGAATTCCTGATAATGGTACGCACCTTAGTGTACGTGCGAACTAGCATTGCAGTTTTAAAGAAATCTAACCGCAGTAACGTCATTTTTATTAGCAGTTTTGACTATAGATTATAAAATACCGAAGAGGTCATTAACCAGAGAAGTATCGAAATTACAGTTAACATACAGATGGTCTTTTGACCAATAATATACACTTCCATAATCGTTCCAAATAGTCAGGAAACGGAAGGTTAAACTGTGGTTATTGCGTTTCTGCCGATTCTGATTGTATTATCAGTACTGTTGGTTTACTAATTACAATTTCTGATTTGTTTTATTTCAATATAGATAAACAAATATCACATTTTAGATAAATGCATTTGTAATGTATATCTACATTATAAGAAACACACACGCGCGCGCATTAATTTGAATTTGTTACATAAAAACTGACTGACGTTCAGATGATGTTTGTTTGGAATGTGGGACATTAATTGATAGGAACTTAAATTATATTCTGTGCATTTCCTTCTTTCATTAAATGCATACTTAGTTTATTTTCAGGCTTAAGATTCAAAGAACAAACGAACGAACAAACAAACAAAGTATTTCGAATATCAGAAATTAAATGACACTTAGATTACTTTGAATATGTTTCCTTCCTCCATTAATTGAATGATTCAGATCAGGTTAAGCTGTGAGAATGTCATAAAAAAAATGGCTATTTATATCTGAACTGGAAACATTTTGGACAATGTTCCATAATATTAATTAAACTTAATCTCAACAAGGAAAATGCATTTATCAAGTTACATTAATATCGGTTTTCCATCTATTTCAGATTGTTTACACATCACAGAATTTTACTGACACGAACATAATTATTGATTAGCAATGCGTTGTTATTTTTAATGAACGTTTTTGTTCATTTGTTGTTTTATTTTAATTTTCATTTCGACGTGTGCTCATAAAAAGAAGATAAAAAAAAAAAAAAAAAATAAAAAGAAAGAAGAGAGTTAAGGATAATGAACACATCTGAAACGACAATATCTGGTGAACATGAACAACTGACATAAAAGCAAAGTTGTTATTGTACATCAAATTATTTAATAATCCCAAAATTTATTTGTTAAGTATACTCATAAGAGCGCATTTGCTGTCTTCTTTTTTAAAAATGGTTGGGATTTTTGTTGTTGCTGTTGTTGTTTTTTAAATCGTATTAGAGAATAATGTAAAAATTGAAATCAGAATACATTTTCGATATATTTAACTTATAAATTAAACACACACACACACACACATATACATACATATACATACACATAAACAGGCACACACACATACACTTACACACATATATAAACACACTTATACAACAACAACACAAATAATAACAAAATACTGAAAAGAAGCAGAAGATAAAATTTCAGAATGTTGTAATATTCGTTTGTGTTATCAAAAAAAAAAAAAGGATTCTAAAAATTAATAAAGTGTCATATTAACTCTGCATTATAATAATTGTTTGTAATTGTAAATAGATTAATTTCCCTCAGACTTCTATAGACTTTTCAGTTGATTTTCTGGTGTTCGGATTCTTGATATTCGATTTTGGTTTAATGACAGTTTAATTAGATATGGCTGACTGCACACGTCTGAGAAAAACTCCTGTAGACTGGCTTTTCCATGTGACACCAGCTCAACAGTTTAGAAGAAGAATGAAGAATATAATTACTATGCATTAAACCAGTCATTCTCAATTATTTTTTATTTTTTTACTTCTGTGGAATATATACCAAGGAAACTGGGACCTGTGTAAATAATGGATAATTATATACTGTTTCATTCTATTTCATGTAGTTTCCGTCGTTTGATATGATTAAAAAAAAAAATTCGCTCAGATTTTCCTAGAAGGGTTACATACCTTCAGCTTACGCAATAATGAAAAAACTTCAGCGTTTGAATATACTTATGGCTGTATTAACCTATATATATATATATATATATTACATACTGCTGCGGGCAAGATTACTGATTACTGATGAAGTAACATTGTCATTTGATGCTTTTGTTCATTCTTCTGTTTCAGTTATGGTTGAAGGTATACTGAAGAAAAAAGTTAGGGATAAAGAATAATTATAAGTGAAACAACAGTAATTATCATATGAATCCGAACTAACTGTTTTGTATATTAAAATATTTTACTTGTGAATTTCTCATCTTTGTGATGTTGCTTTCATAATTTCTTGTTACACTTTATTATTTGCTAAGGTTTGGTACATTTTAACAAATAAAACGATGACAAGAAAGTGTATTTATAAATGATATTTATATTATTCATTTCCAACATTACAGTCGCAATATAATCTAAACGTAGATTGTTAGATTTGGTAATGGGCTAACTACAACATGACAAATTTGGGGTCCAGTTGACCATACGTTATGTTGCAAGAACACAGCATTATAGAAATAATTTTTTTTCTTTAATTTTTAAAATAAATTAGTTACTGTAAAAATCACTGCATGTTAGACATAGCCATAGACCACTATAGCGATATTTGTCTAGAACCTACCAACTTATTACAGTCTAATTAAACAAGACATCTATCTTTCTCCTGAAACGATAATAAAATCTTGTAAAAATGTCAAAAAGCTCGTTTTCTTGCAGAAAGTATTAACGTTCATACAGCTATAATTGTATTTACAACAAAATTAGATTACCTTTATTGTCACTTAAAATATAAGAATATCTGAGTTTTGCCTCTGGGAACTGTTGTTTCAAGCGCGTGGGATCATGTTTCAACATATATGAACAGAATCAAATGTTACATCTGTACGATTTTGTAATAATCACAGAGTTAATTAAATTTGTCACCTGACTATCACAAAATCAATTTCCCCCTAATGATGGAGGTTATTATTATTATTATTGTTGTTGTTGTTGTTGTTACTGTTGTTGTTGTTGTTGCATTTATTATTTATTATTGTTATTATTGCTATTATTTATTTATTATTATTATTATTATTATTATTATTATTCAGTGTATTTTTTTCACTACCTGACACATTCTTGTTAAAGATGCTACAGTAAAAACAAAACATCTGGAAACATTGCTTGAAAACACAGCTATCAGTTTCTGCCACGCTGAAATACTGCACATTCCCCACACTGCATATTGTTGCAGATATAGCAATAATAATGTTACCTATAAACCACGAAAAACCTCGCCCATCTTTATTACAGTCTATCTGTCAACAGTCCAGCAGGCTCAATGAAACTGTTGCTAACTGACCTTTGTTTTGTTCTTTTTAGCTTCATAAGTCTGTGTTTCACTGACTCTCTCTCTCTCTCTTCTTCTTCGTCTTCTTCCTGTATCATACTTATGCACGCATGTACATATGAATGTACGAATATATTTATGGTTGTTTGCGTATACATGTGCATATAGAATGTGTATGATTATATGTTTATATGTATGTATATATGTATATATGAATATACTTATGTACGTTTTTATGCATATGTATGTCAGTGTTTATATGCTTGGCTTTATATATATAAATATATAAGTACTTTTTTAAAATTGGTAGTAGAAATATATCATTGCTAATAAATTAAATTCATTTCTCTATTTGCTCTTTCACAAACTATTCATATCCGTTTACAACAAAAGCCACTGGTTTTCTTTGGTTTCTACTTTCGTGTTTAAAGGAAAATGCATTTAAAAGAACATTTTCCCCACTGTTATAATGATATTGCAATAAAACTTTGACACCTAATAAACATTAAAACAGATTTGTTGAGGTTCCTTTAAACATTCACTCATATTTCCATACCATATAGGCTATTCACCAAATAACCTGAAGACAAACTTATCACGACAAGGCTCCACATACCATATAGTTTTAAGAACGATGTGGATCAGTTTAAACCGTGGCACTGTAGTCATTAAAAAAAAAAAAAAAAAAAAATAGAACTTGAGTAAATTCCTCAAAGTTATTGTCCTAAAAGTATTTTTTTTTTTAAAAATGAAATAATATTCTTACCTTGTTAACGATCTTACGTTGACTTTCTTTTTCAGTTAGGCTCTTGGATAATCTTGGCTAGTAGGATACAAACAGGTAAGTGATGAGTTGATGTTTTTATGTACGACTGGTGCCAATCGTTTTCAACCCGTGACCTCTTTTCCACTGCGCCGCAGCCACTGGTTTCTGCTACTGATAACGCTGATACTGCTGCATATATTTGGTGCCAGTCTACTACGGGGCAGAATGACATACATTACAATACTCCCCATTTAAACGAACTGTTTATGGAACATAATTTCAAAGATATAAAAAATACTTCTCTGCTCAAAACATTAATTTGTTAATCGGGA
>CM022665.1:24326945-24396945 GCA_012295275.1 Chrysomallon squamiferum | reverse complement strand
CTCTCTCTCTCTCTCTCTCTCTCTCTCTCTCTCTCTCTCTCTCTCTCTCTCTCTCTCTCCCATTTGTTTGGGTTTTTGTTCATTCATACTTTATTTCTAAAACATAAAATAAAATGCTGCATATGAGTAATCTTTAATAAAATTTAATTTGCTTCCTATTATGGAACGAAATATACAGTATAATACGTTTTCAATTACTGTTTAAAACGCATCAAAGAGGTATTTTTTCGTTAAAGAGGTATTTTAATACAAATAAAGAAAAAAATATATATATGTTTAAAGTTTACAACTGTAAAATAAATAAATAAATAAATTTTAAGACCAGACTAATTTTATAAATTAAACAAATGACGAGCTTACATAATTAAAATTGCCACAAAATTAGAAAAGCGAAAAATTAAAAAAACAGTAACTTCGCATTAATTTAGGCCCTTTTTTCATAATTAGCTTTTGTTCTTTTTTGATAAGATCAAAAGATGCTGGGTTTTAAAAATGAAATGTCTAGCAAGTATTTCTATTAGTCTGACAACCTTTTCTACCTTTTATTAATTGTCCATTGTTTAACCTGATTTCATTACTTGATACCGGCAAAATCTGAAACAAGTAATTAGCAAAAACTGTGAAAACAAAGCTATCTTTATTAATACTAATTACAATCCCGCTGATTTTGTAATCATGGAGTTGCTCTTGCAATTGGTTTGATGATCAAATTATCCACACCGTTTCTATCCTTGTATCCTTATAAATAACAGAAGACTCTTACATTGTTATTACATTTGAAATCAGCATCTGAAACAGTAAGCAAAATTCATACAAAATTGTAACCTGCGACCCTGATATATTTTGACATAGGATTTCTACAATACCTAGCTTAAAAATGAAGAGGAAAAATGATGTCTTGGTATCCGGAGATGGTAAACGATGTCGCATCGACGATGTTGATGACGACGACATCGTGGTACCGTTAGTGGATTATCCTTTAAGTGATGACGAAGCGGATGACTTAAGTTTTTCATGTCAAGATTTTCCAGATGTAGATTCTAGTTCGTTAACAAGTAACATTCAAAAGACAAAACAAGACGGCTCTGAAGAAAGCTCTCCGCCGTTTCTTGACATGGCGGCGTTAAGCACTGACTCGCGGCTGAAGCAGTGTCAGTGTATTTTCTGTCTGACATTCAACGATGTCAAGTACGGATGCAGTGACACGAAGGACCAGATGTTTTATCAAAATCTAAAGGATCTTCACGCAAGCATTAAAACATCTGCGGTGATGTCTCCTTCCAAATTTAACCGATTTGTTTGCCAGACTATCACTTACATGCACAACAGAGGGGACTTATTAGAACGAGCGAAGTCGAAGGGAAATAACATTTCCGGAAACATGGAATCCACGGAAAAGCAGACAAATGATATATTATGTGCAGCAAACATGCTCAGTGAACATGCGCGACTGCCAACATTTCGGCCGAGAAAAGTGAACAAGGTTTTGAAATTTGGAACCAATTTTGTTCGCTGGATTCGAAATCAGAAACAAAACAAGAAGCTCAGAGTAAAGAAGAAATGAAGAATTTGATTATGACATTTTCTAAGATCTGTTTGATCGCGTGTTAATAGTGCTTTATAATGTTTGTTTTGATATCTTATGACACAAGCATTTCAAAATGATTTTATCTGTAAATCTATATGTACTGTATATTAATTAATTTGTTAGTAAAATATAAAACTAAAATATTTTTTGTTGTTTATGATAATATATTTTTTGATTTTGTCCGTCTGACGAGGAAAAATGATGTCTTGGTATCATTAATAATTTTTGATAACTGTCCATAGTTTGGCTGTAGGGATCATAGCAAAATATTATTTGGTGTCTGATTTGTTAAATCAGAGATAGAGAAATAGAGACAGATACAGAGAGAGAGAGAGAGAGAGAGAGAGAGAGAGAGAGAGAGAGAGAGAGAGAGAGAGAGAGAGAGAGAGAGAGACAAAGATTGAAAAAGAGTAAAATATAAAAATAAATAATATTATGTATATTCAAACAGTCATTCTGAAAAAACAAACAAAGATAATCGATATCATAAACACAGGTGTGGTTTTTTTTTTCTATCTTCAAAATTGCGAAGTCATTTATCGACACTGAACTGTTCAAATATCTGTCAAGCCGACACTTAAACAAACAAAAACCTCTGATAATAAACATAGGATTAATACATTTATAACAGCAGTTATCTTTGCTCTCTCTCTCTCTCTCTCTCTCTCTCTCTCTCTCTCTCTCTCTCTCTCTCTCTCTCTCTCTCTCTCTCTCTCTCTCTCTCTCTCTCTCTCTCTCTCTCTCTCTCTCTCTCTCTCTCTCTCTCTCTCTCTCTCTCCGTATTTATATATGAGTACGTATGTGTGTATGCATAGACGAATATCTGTGCGTGCGTGTATATGGGTATGTATATGTATATGGTATTTAGATAATTAGCTAGCTAGCTAATATTATATATGTATGTATGTTCTTTCTTATTTACGTATATCTGTATCTTTGAAAGTAAAGTACTTTAATTCATCTGCTTTAAATAATGTTTTGTATCAAGCATCTTCTCTAAACGCTCTATATTTTTAAACTAATGGTTATTGCTAAACACATATTTCTCTCATCGCTACTCTATCTCTCACTCTGTAGCTGAATGATTTCTTTCAAATATCATGATACTCTGCATGCTTCTGTTTATTTAAAGTATTATTCTTTTTTATTGTTGTGATCGTTAATTTCTAATTCTTAAGCAATCTTGACGAATATCTTTAAGTAAACATTGCTCAAAGGTCAAGAAGACAATGCTGTTGAAATAATAAAAAAAAGCTCCAAATATTCCTAAGAAATGTCGAAACAACAAGAAAACAATAAATAAAATATGAAAAAAAAGAAATCTTAATTTTAAAAAAAGATAATAAATTAAAATAATAGAATGAAATACGATCAAAAAAGGAGAAAAATAACAGAAATCCCAAACGATCCCATCAAAAATAAATGAATGAATGAATAAATAAATATAAACAGAAATATACTCGAAGAAAACGATCCCATCAGAAATAAATGAATAAATAAATAAATAAATAAATAAATAAATAAAAACAGAGTTTTTAATATCAATGTTTAAATACGTGTTACCCAATTGACGTATATATGCCAGTGTTTATATGCATTCGTTATTTGGCCAGTTTCCATCTCTCAGATTTATAATCCTGTTTTTTGGCACCATAATATTCATTGTTAGAAATCTTAATTTTAATGATGTAAGTTTTTATTAACAGCTTTCGTTCTGTCTTCATTACAGAAAGCCAAATTAACCGACTTCTACAGTCTAAACTTTTTATGTTAGATTTTATGTCGCAACCACGACAGATCACATTTTATTTGTTATTTTTATTTATTTTTTTACTTCGGCCTCTCAGATTTGGATGAAAAGTTTGAAGCAATATGGGACCCTGAAGCTTACTCTATATTAGCTGCATAACAGATCCGCACCTGGTTAGATATCAGATTGTTTGCACGTAAATGCTTTGTTTCTCTTCTTCTCTATCCCTCTCAATATTTACACACAAACTTTTTAATCAGTTGGAAAATAATCTACAAAGCCCATAAATGCAAATGCTTCAAAGAGCCCAAATTTTATAGCTATTATCATCAAACGAATAAGATTATTACTTTATAGAAACTTTTTAAAACAGTAATAAATCATTAATCTAAATTTGATAAATTAAATGATTAATTTGGAAATATATTTGAGAGAGAGAGAGAGAGAGAGAGAGAGAGAGAGAGAGAGAGAGAGAGAGAGAGAGAGAGAGAGAGAGAGAGATTACTGAATGATCTGATTCAAGACAGAAAGATAAAGCGAGCTGAAGAGAATGCCTGTGTGTGTGTATATTAATATTATCAAAGTAACAAACACTATTTGACTATCGTCACGTAGTACGATGTTGATATAAATCTTTACTATGACTTTTGTCAGACATTGTTAACGTGTGGTCTCGTATTATCGTGATCTCACACCACTTATCTTTCCTATTTTTTTTTTATTATTATTATTTTTTTTATATATACGCGAGGTGCATCAAACGACACTGTACTAGTTAAGATTATAGATGTTTAAATATCCGATACGTGACTCTGTTCACTGTACCTGTATCTGTTACAAACAGTGATAAAACCCGAAAATTATCATTTTCTGTCTTTTCAAAGTAATAATTTTGTATTTTAAATTTAAGAATATTTATAGCTAAAAATAGGTAAATTATTTATTTATTATTTTATTTTATTTTATTTTATTTTATTTTAGTTTAGTTTAGTTTAGTTTAAGAACATTATGTTTCGATTTTGTATATAATAGGGAAAAGTAAAATAAAATATATTACATTGACATCACTGTAAAAATGGTTTGTAAAATAACATATTATTAATATTAGTAGCTGTTTTGTATATAAAGTGGCACAATTTAAAATTGATAGTGACTGTATACCAGGGCATTTTACTTCGAAACTGTCATTTGGATACATTTTACTGTAATATTCATGTAGCTTTATTTTTTTTTTTTTTTTTTTTATCTATCGGAAATATACAGTGATAAAAAGGAAGAAATACTAACAATGTCTAAAGAAATAAAATTGAAGGCGCAAACAGTTTTAACATATAGTTTAATATGAACATTTGTACAGTTCTTATCATATCATAATATATGTACAATACAAAACATAGGAAACTGCCATAGACACTATTTTATAGAAATAGCACTTTAAGAATTGTTCGAAAGTGTCCTCTGAATTATATGTTGTAACAGTCGTAAAGAAAATATCTTCAGAAATGCAGCATCAGCTAAGATAGGATATTTCAGTTGGTTTTGTTGAGAAACAGAATTTTAAATCATAACACAACAGCTTAGAACATACAAAACGACATCGGTTTTACAGCATCCTCCGCTTCGACTTTTGAGATGTGAAATTTCTTTGAACGACCTCTAGAAAGGTGCAGGCGTTTTCTGCTAGTGGCTTTAAACCAGCGGAATATGCTGGTTCCCGATTTTCCTTTTCCTACTTTTCTGTCGATGACTGGTTTTTGCGTCCGTACTGAAGGAATGTTTTTATGGGGTGTACGTATAACTTCGCTGACCCTTGATAAAACATCTTCCTTTCTCTGCAGTTCGCTCTCCTCCTCCGCTTTCAGATTCAGCGAGATTTTCGCCTTTATTCGCTCTTTTTCGTCAGTTTTCCTAAATCTTCGACGCATACTGTTTTCAAAACGACGCGAGGGCGTCATTCCGAGTCCTATTAAATTGGACCTCAGGCTGTCTAAAGAGTCTTGAATGGTGCAATTTTTAACACTAATACTAGAATCAGTTTTTAGGGTATCTGTATCATCAAAATCCTTACATACGCAAGCAGATACATTTTGTTCAGAATCTGCACCGATATCACAGCTGTAACTACAAAACTGGTCCCAGTCGAAAGAATCCGCAAACATGTTCCAGGTTTCTATTTCAGTATCTCTCCTGCGACGTTTTCTTTCTCTTTTGAGACTCGTAAAAGTACTGCACGGATTAGTCCCATTTTCTTTAACTGGGAGACCAGATTTATCTGACAATTCCAAACACTTTCGCTTCATTCTGATTATTTTTGAACCCTCTTTTTTTTCAGTACAAAAATCTCTATAGTTCGTAGCTCATAAGAATCGACTGTTCAAATGATCGCTTATGACGGTTTGTGGTGAGGCATGGGAAGGTGAACGTTTATATAACGGTCGTAACCATAATCCCTGCTAATAAGTCACGAATGTTGTTTCTGAATTGCCAATAGAAAACGACCTGATGTACAGGGTTCGCTCAATTAGGGATAATCTAAGAGACAGACGCAGTCATTAATCCCTATTGTTGTGTCAAGGACGGTAGCATTATAACATACCTAACAAGGTCATTATCTCTATTACTGTCAGTCTCACTGTTGGTGTGGTGACGTAAGTTCTGTAAAGTACTTTATAAGCACACCTTCTATATGCGGATTTATGTATGTTAAAATAAGGATTTTTGTGTTTTGAAATAAAGATTACATAGCAAGTGTTAAATATTTATCTAATGTCTTAGAAAAAACAACATGTAACACGTTTATTTTTTAATTCCTTTCAAACTATGTGCTTAATCCTTTTTATATTTATATTTAATTTCAGTTCGCTTTTTTGAAATATAAATAAAGATCTGCAAATTATATAATTCATATTAATTAAAGAAATTAAATTTTGTTCTCTTTAGACTTCTGTTTTTATTTTTCCAAATTACATGGTAATTTAAAAGCAAAATTGTGCGTGCGCTTGTGTGTTTGCGTGTGTGTGTGTGTGTGTGTGTGTGTGTAATGAACATATGAGGAAACTCATAGACAAATTATAAAAAGTGAAATATAAATGCTGACAGAGAGAGATTGTAAAAACTCTAGAAATATTAATGTACAAAATTATATAAATAAAAAAAATAAAAAAAAATAAAAAGTTAATTAATTAAATTGTTATTAACAGTATTTTTATTTATTTATATATAATCATAATAAGAGGAAGAAGAAGTAGTAGGATCATTTCTCCTTTTCAAAATTTCAAAATCGCGTTATAATCCAACAATATTATTTATTTATTTATTTATTTATTTATTTATTTATTTATTTATTTACTTATTTATTTATTTATTTATTTATTTATTTATTTATTTATTTACAGAAATAAGCACAAACGAGGCATGACAGGTGACTAATCTTCCGACAGACGTTCTAAGTCGAAGTCTATCGTGACACCAATCACCCTGGCGCCGACTCCCCAACGTGAGCCGTCGTATCTCCACAGATCTCTCTCAGCAGTTCACGTTTACCTAAATCTACACACTCTCTCCATCTGTTCTCTGTTTAAAATAACGACTTCAACCTTACACAACAATCAAACAGTTAAAGTTTTAAATTAACAATGAAAAACAAAAAAAAAATATGTAGAAGAAAGAATGTCGGAAGTTGAAGTTTTAAGCCAACAGTGACAAAAAATAAAAATAAAAAAATAGCGAAGAATGAACCAAAGTAAATATTTTATTTGTGTTTATAATTTATTCCGTTTCAAGGTCTGCTTGCTGTTGTTTTAACTTATCAGAATGTTCGTCCAGAATCCTTCTGTCATCGTATTTTTATTTCATAGTGTGTATTGATACTTCTTCTCGTTTTGTTGTTTTTTCTCTCTGTTTTTTTAAATTTATAATTTATTCCCGTGTATTCATCCCACTACTTCGTTTATTTTTCTGTTAATTAATTTGAAACTCCACTCCATTTATATATATAACTGATTTTAGTACATAATGACGAATTCGGAACTCCTTCTTAAAAAATACAAACTAAAAGAACTAATAAATAATTAACAGACATGGACAACCAAAATAAATAAATTAAAAAAAAAAGAAAAAGAAATGAACGAAAATATTATTTCGTTCGAACTAAAAAAGTTAAACTAAACAAACAATAAAATAAATATACGTGCAAGAAAATAATGCACAATGCAGAATTTCATTATAAAATTTTAAAAAATCACTGACTTGTTTTCTTTTATTTCACAAACCTAATGAAGTTCTAAATAAACTATAGTTTAAATAGAGTATTTTTTCTTCTTTCTAACCACATTCCATTATTAGTAGTATGGAATGGATTATTATTATTATTATTATTATATTTTCTTAGTTCTTATTTGTTTGTGTCATCTTACAATTACTGCAAAATGTCAAGAAAATCCCCTTTTTTATTTTATCTTCTTTTACACTTTCTATGCTGCCTACACGCAAAAAACACTACTTTATTTTCATATTTTTAGTGTGTATATGTGTATGTTTATACACGTATATAAAATTAATGAAAAAAATCATCAGTTTCTTCAGTTATTTCATCATTTTTTAATACTGTACTGATAAACCTGCAATGATCCGTGAAAAACATACTGTATCCGAGTCTGCTTTTCTTTTTTTAACTTTCTTTTATGCATTATCGAAACTAAACTATTATTAATAATATTATATAATACAGGATGAAAATATTTAATTTACTTTTAATAATAAAACTGCATAGTACAGAATATTTACGTTTAATCACATTTCTAATAAAATATCGAAGAATACTAATGGGATGATCGAATAATTTATAAATCTATACTTTCTTTATTACACACACACACGAGAGAGAGAGAGAGAGAGAGAGAGAGAGAGAGAGAGAGAGAGAGAGAGAGAGAGAGAGAGAGAGAGAGAGAGAGAGAGATACACAACTTTATATTTTTTGTTTATTTGTGTATGATTATATCTTTATTAAAATACTTGGTAATTAGGTTCAGCCTTGCGTACGTAGATTTAATATCATAAATCTACATAAGAATATAGAACGAATGAGAATAGTAAAGATAAACTTTTGGTTTTATTTGTTTTATTCCCATGTCTTAAAACTTTTATTTTTATGCTTTACCTTTTACTTTATTTGTTTTAATCTAGGATGTAGTTCTTTATTGGTTTTACTCTTAAACGTTAAATAAAATTCAGTGTAACACCTTGCTGTAATAATCATGTCCTCCAATTTTGATCTTTGTTATGTTTTCATTGTGAATATATCAAGAAAACAATTTTAATAAGACTCCAGTAACAATAGTAAAGACAAAATTTTACATAATTCTATAATAGTTAATGATGCAATCAGCTACAGCGTGTCAGAGCGGTGTTAACAAAACGCCGCTCACGTATTGACACTGTTCAACACTGTTCTTTTCAATTACGTATTGTTGAACCATGTTTCAGCACAGTGAGCTATCCAGACAGTAGGCGCCCTTTTCTGATTACCAATCACTGCAATCAGCAAAAATCTTCAGTAGCCCACAGATCTTCTTTCGTGAATAAAAACCAACCATTTTGTGTTTGTCATTACACATTTTACAACAATCATTTTTTTTTTTCATAACTAGAGTTGACGTTTTTAATTTATTTATTTCAATAATTACGAGTATAAGGAAGAAACTGACTAAATAATATTTTTTGTTTTTTATGTTTTCAATATGGTGAACGATTTCTAGAAAACTCAATTAATGCCTGGTGGTTTTGACACCTGGATGCCAAACTGAACATGTGTCACTTTGGTCGTATTTCTTAATAAATACGTAACATAGTCTTTGGAAGCGTCATTCACAGAAAAATATCTCAACATTGTTTGTTCCTCTAAGCTTCAGGGTTTATTAAATTTAAGATTCACAGACATCATAAGTATGGAAGAAATATTTGGCACAGAATTAAGTCCGATAAATCTATGCAAAAATTCTGCTAACGGAAAATGGACCGACGGCAAATTTTATCGATTTTCTGTTATTGATGATGTTGAAACAGAGGATTCTGGAATATGTGAAGAAGTATTAGAAAATATTTCTTCGTCTGGCAATGACGGCGATGTCGAAGATGTTGGGAATTTGGATGAAGAGGTATCCGATCATGATCAGTGTGTTCTTAACACAGCCTTTGTTTGGGAGAAAAGTGACAAGAATGACGTGTCACACGAGGTCCACTGTGAGAACTTACAAAACGAAAACGACTTTTTCCAAAGAGAGGAGGATTGCAGACAACGCCAGAGTGTGAATCGGGTTGACTTTCAGCTGGCCGTTCACGAGTATTTTCTTTCTCGTAACATCAGCATTCGTCGACAAAAACTTATCGAGATGCGTCGTCAGCATAAATGTGAGACAGAAAGAAACAGGTTAACAGACGAAACAGAAAGGAATGTTAGAAATCTGCATGATAATGCTGACGCCAAGAATACGTCTGAAAATCCAAGTAAGAAGACATTACGTTCAGAAGACTCTGGAATTGATCTGTATTTCGATATCCAGCAGACTTCTAGTGATTTTGATGCAGTCCACATCTACGACCATATAGAAACAATAATACCACAGAGCCATGATATAAAACATGCGCACGACTCTAAGAGGCTTCACCATTTCAACCATTCAGAAGAATATTTCGGCGAAGATAGCTTAAATTTGAATAACTGTTCATGTGAAGCAAATGGAAAACGCCAAGAGAAGCATGTCCGATTTGATGATATTCATTGTCGGGTCAGTACTGTTGTTCTGCCTCAAGGGAAACAACGAAAACAAGTTCGTTTCAATGGCGTTATCTCTATAAACGAACATAAAGTATGCGAAGAAACGCAAGTTTCAACAAAACAAAACAATGGACTAAAATTTCTGATGTTATGCGGGAGAAATAACGAAAGACATTCTTTCCAGGAGAGTTTAGATAAGATGACGAAGAATAAAATAAAAGATAACATAAAGAGCAGAATTTCAAGCTGGTTAAAACTGTCAGACAAGAAGGCAACAAAGTATATTTCAGACATTGAAGATGAAAACAGAATAAAAACAATGGTTAAAGGCATTGTTTGTGAATAAGCCTGTTAGTGCTGTAGATGTATATTTTACTATATGTATTACACAGTCTACTTTCAGGAATCTCTGAGTAATCATTTATGAAAAACTCAGAAACACACACATATCCATCCACCCACTATTACAAAACCTGTCATAAAAGTGCTTTTAAATTAATTGTAAATATATTCTAAATAAATTATTCAACAATTCTTGTTTGTTTTTTATTTATTATTTGCTCCTTTTCTATCCACTATTTAGTTATTTTGAAGTTAATTCGTTCTACCATTTGTTTTTGTTTTGATTTTCAAATCGACTGTTTCACCAACCTGCAGAAACACCAGGACATTAAATCAGAAACACACTATCGCAACCAAGTAAATTAAGAAATTTATTAATTTTTTTTTTTAAAACAGAGGTAATAATCAGGACAAAAAAAGACGTTCTACTCTTCGTCTTTCTCGGGAAAGAGTTTAAATTTTCAGTTAATGATATCTTAAAAAACTGCGATAAAATTATGGAAATACGATTCTCCCACAACATACTGAGAATAAATTAACTTTTTCCATTCGTTCTCACTATACGATGCTTTACTCTCTGTTAAACTCTGGAATAGTTAACTTCCACATTTAAAACCAAAATATAGAAAAAAGCAAGACAAGAGATAAACCATTATCAGGTCAAGGCAACACTTACTCTTTTTTTCAAGCTTCAAATTAATATTCAAATGTAACATTTTATTCACATTATTTGTAAAGCCGTCACTAAGTTTTAAATTTACTTTTTTTTTAAAAAAGCATTGAAAAAAGTAAAAACAAAAAGAAAAAATATGAAATTAATGTACACGAATTTATTAAACATAATATTTACAGAAACGAACACAAAATACAAAACATTTATTTTATACAGAATAAAAGCACTTAATTTGCCATTTATTAATTTTGTCAGTAGAATAAAATCCGTATATATGTACATATAAAAAGAGAAAATACTTCTCAAAATAAAGCAAAATTTATTCTGATGGTCTCAATATGTTATTGCTGTGTATTCAAAACTGCTCTGATGAAGTGATTACTGCATAAAATATTACACAAATATCACTTTTCGGATACAGATATCACATTTAAACATGTCTGTCATATAGAGACATAATAAAATACATCACAGTGTCATATTCAAAGGCGAATGTCATTTTTAGAAACGTCAGCTTCTTTGGGAGCTTTTGGCTTGCGAAGTCCACAAAATCGAAACAGACCATTATCCTTTTTAAATTTCTTCAAGAATGGTTTTCTAAATATGTTCATAAACTTGGTCTTCTCTGGTTTTGCGACAGCTTTTTCCGTGTCGCGTTTGGCCCCAAAACCAACACTACGCATGCTGTCAACACAGCGACAACACAGTGTCTGAGCGCCAGATTGTCCTGTATCGGCGACAGGCAATGACTCTGTGCGACGTCGAATCGAATACCGGAAGAGATCCGTGGAATCATTTCCCCTTCTTCTGCCAGCTTCTGTCTGCGATTTCTCAGAACTGCTGTCGTCGTCTTCACTGAAAGAATAATCAACTAACGGGAAGAATTCTTTTCGAAATGTCACCAGTGAATCCGGTTTCGGTTTCTTCTCAGCCGGCTGGGTGTATTCGATTACTCTGTTTGTGTCAAGACAGGTGATACATTTTCTCTTCATTGTGAAGTGAAGTCTCCTATTTGTTCACTTGTAATGGAAATCTTATTATATCTGCAACAGAAACGTCGGTAATTGAAACAGTGAAAAACAGTGCAACACTGCTGAATGTACTCTTATTGATGGAAAAAATATATATATGTTCAGCTGTAAGAAAATATAAACAGTATTTGATGGGTACACGTTAAGTATAATACTTCTGTCGGAGTTTCAGGTTATATATCTCTTTGGAAGAAGACGTTACTCCTAGGTGACAAGCGCTTTGGTATTAATAGGACGATAATTAATCAACGATCTTCATTTTATGTCTGATTCTCTTAATAAAAGATCTTATGTTATTAAATTAATATTGCTACGTGTCGATTAATCTGATTTACTGAGTACTGCGAAAACTATTACAGTTATTTTAAGCATTCATCATCTCTGTTTCAATTTCAAACTGTGCGCATGTGTAGTAGATTAAACATGAAAAACTAGTTAGTTATTTTGGTTGTGTTTTCATGTTGTATTTATTTATTTATTTTTTTATTTTTTTTTTTTTTATTTTATATATTTTTTAATGCAATTAACTTCTAATACACGCATGCACTGGAATAATAATGTTAAAAAAACCAACTTATATACAAACATGTAAATTCGCAAACACCAATTACTTATACTGAAAGAGTTTGTTTCTGATGTTTTGATTTTTTGTTTCGTATTTTAATTTCTTCAGGTTTAATTTTTTTTATTCGGGCGTGCGTGTATGTTTTGTGTTTAAATTTAATTTAATTTTTTTTTTTGTTGTTGTAAATTTCTCTATTCGAATAAAATAAATATTGATTTGTTTCTCGAAAACAAAAGTATTATGTTCTGGAATTACATAACCTAATTAAACGGTGAAAGTGAGATTCTAACAGTGAATAATACTAATACAGATTGTAGGTTTCCAAACAAAAGACGTATTCTAAAAGTGTAGTTTTACTGCAAAAAGAGGGATAAAAAGATATAGCAAAATACATCATAGTGTTATATTCAAAGGCGAATGTTATTTTTAGAAACATAAGCTTTCAATGGAGGTTTTAACTTCCGAAGTCTCAAAAGTTAAAGTGAGAGAGAAATTTTTTTGTTTTTTAATATGGCTTTCAAACAAAGTTTTAGTTTAAAACAAATAGAAAACAAAAACAAAACTATGTCTGACAGTATATACATTTTATTTAAAAGATACCTTTTTTTTTTTTAATTACACGTATTGCATGTATATATACAGCACTAAATACATATAGCACTAATACAGACGTTTTCATTTAACGAAATATTTCGAAACTGCAAATGTCTGTTGCTGAAATGTCTAGTATTTGTAGACACTTGAAATTTATGTTGTTGTTTGTTTAATGAAAAACAACATTCTTGATTTTTGTATCGTTTCTCAGCTATTTCCTACATGTGGCTGACTTTGATTTCTTTTTGAACCATCGAAAAATACTCGATCCTATTTTAACTTTAGGAAAATATCTTTTCTTTGTTGCTTTGCCGTAAGCCGTTGCATTCAAAATATGAAAAGAGTTTTCGCAGACTTCATCTCCGTTTTTCTGGAACTTGAATTCTCCTGTTTTGTTTTTACTGGATGTCTTCGTTTTTCCGTGACAGTTCCCACAGTCACACTGTAATCTGTCCACGAAGTTGAATGACGTTTTTAAGTCCAGTGCCAGCAAACCCGGGATGTAGGGAACGGTGATGTCGTGTCCGTTTCTATCGATCTCGTCGTCATCCTCATCTCCACTGAACGAATAATCAACCAGTTTTGGAAAAACTTCAGCCGGTTTCTGAAATTCTTCTCTCAGTCTTTTATGCCGTCTTATGTCGAAGTCATCTTCAATCAGACCATCTTCAAAATCACAGATTTCGTTTTTTCTCTTCATAATTGTAATGAACAGTTCGGTAGTAAGTAATATCCCACAAAAATGAATATTTCAATAAAAGGCTCTGATGCTATTTAGCTGATATCGGGAGACGAACTGCATTTGAATTTATAACGATGGTCTCTTTTATAGCTAATAAATATTTATTTTTTATTTTCTAGTCTAGACTCAAAACGTGACATGTCTGCCTCCGCCATTGTTTGAGTTATGGAAACATTATTTGACTTTTTGGCTCTGTTAGGACACGTTCCACTTAGATGAGGTTAACTTGTTGACATGTTGATGGAAGCTATTTTGTTCTTCGTTTTCATGGTGGCGATTAGCATAGTTAATCCAAATGTCATTTGATCGTTACTGTGTTTTTATTTGGATAACTGAAGTGTTGTTTCGCGCCTTTGTTTGACCGATTAATATCTCCCCCAAGGCAGACTGCCGGTACAGGCATAATTAACACAGCAATCGTTTAACATATGTGTTTAGCACTTCTTCTATCTGTTATTAAATTTAGATGCACAGTCAGTATTGTCTTCAAACAAGAATCGATATATTGTGTTAAAGTGACAGGTTAGAGAGAACATCATTTTTGGGGCTAAACAAATTTTAAAAAGAAGAAGAAGCAGAAGACAAAGGAGTAGAAATGTTGACGTTCTATATCATTTTTTATTGTATTATTATTATTTATTTATTTATTTATTTATTTATTATTTTAATTTATTATTATTATTTTACTTTTTTGTTTGCTGCACTTCTACAAGTTCTAGCTTTCGGTCTGGGGTATTTGTTGTAAAAACGGATTTTTATTAATGAAGGTTTTTGTTAAGAAAGGTTGAGAAAGAGGGGAAAGCAGGAATGTGTTACAAAGTGAGATAAAACGAGAGTGAAAGAACGAATGAAACATAGAAAGGGAAGAAAGAGGTTAGGAAAAAGTAGAAGCAGAGAAAGATATAATGAGACACAAACAGTGAATGAGAGTAATTGTATCTGTGTGTGAGTGTGTTTGTTTGTGTCTATGTGTGTGTGTGAGTGTGTGTGTGTGTGTGTGTGTGTGTGTGTGTGTGTGTGTGTGTGTTACTAAGAGTGTGTTTGTGTGCGCTGAGTGAGCGGGAGAGGGAAATAAATAAAATAAACATAAATGCTGAAACAAGTTTATTTTTTCGCACTTTTATTATTATTATTATTATTATTATTTGTTTGTTTATTTGTTTGTTTATTTATTTATTCATTATTTATTCATTACTATTATTATTATTAAATAAAGCTATTCATTTATAGTATCTTTTCTTCGTCAGTTTGTCAGTAAGTAGTTTAGTGAAAGTTTCACACCATAATAATGTTTGACTCTTCTTTGAAAATAACAATAAACAAACCTACGCCTGTGCTCGCTGTTTACGTCATGCGTGCCAGTAGTCGTAGACCCAACACTCGTACATGTTGATGGGCTGTGTACTAATAAAAGCGTGGTTTGATTATTTATTATAAAAAATTGTCATCACTTTTATATGTGATCATGGATATCTATATATATATATATATATATATATGTATATATATATGTGTGCTTTTATTAATTATTTTGGGTAATATGAATATATTAACTGAGATAGGATGGCGAAATTGAATTAATACAATCTTTACATCGTATTCCGTTTAATTCCCTAATTCTTCCATTACCAATTCATTGTGTGTTATATGGTAATGACTATGAAAGTGTGTGCACCCAACTTTCAACTTTGTTATTTTAAACTGGATGACACTGGCTGGTATGAATATTGGGAGGTTACACACATATACACACGTTAACACAGACTAAATATAAATTTAGATAGATTTTATTCAGGAATTGAGTTTGTAATTATTATTTTGGTGGGAGATAAAATTTTACATTTAATCATTTAAAAGTAATCATTTATAACTCAAAAGTAAATTATGTCTATAGACAAATCGTATTCGCAATAATCACGTATGTTAAAAATTCAATTAGTTATTACTGAACTTGAAATGCATAGTACATATAGTCAGGGGCGTATATATATATATCTGCCACTATTATTATATTATATTCACTTGCCACTATTATTACTTCAGTAAAACAGTCTTACGATCCGTTGCAGGTTATGTAACATTGTTATATTATTTTTAAATTTTAATTTTATTCAAATATACCTAAAGTGTACTGTAGTAGGATATAGAACGTACAAAAGAAGAATTAAAAAAACTTTGTGAAATTGAAAGCGAAATGAGGAATTAATTTGTGAGGTAAATGTGTGATAAGGATGAGATTAAGAAGAAAAATAACTAAATCCAACCACCCTTCATTAAATAAAGGTTTTATTTAGACTTTATATAAGACTTTTATTCAAGTATGTATCTAAGACTATGTATTAAATATAGTCATAAATATTTAGGTGAGGCAGAAAGACGTACCAGAACATAAATTAAAGAATAATCTACTTTAGCCAGAGGTACCAAACTATGAAAATTACACTGTTGATTTGTTTTAAAAGAACATTAAATTTCATAGGTTACTATGTTTGACTAAATTACAATATTATTACAAGCACTATGTTTTTACATAATAATTTAACAATCTGGCGTCCCTAGTGCTTCTCACTAACATAAAAAGACTTAATGGCAGATCACATGTTTGAAGAAACTTCTTTTTTTTCCTTCAGAATCTGCTGAGTGGCGCCCCTTTCAAGTGGCAATTGCTATACCTTCCACACCCTAGATACGCCCCTGCATATAGTAAATTTAGAGTAAACGAATCATTATCATCATCATTGTTAAGTAATTGATTAACGTACTACATGTAATTTGAGATTTATTGTTTTCTTCTGTATTTGATTTCCTGCTTACTTTATTCTTTTAATAAATCTATACTGACAGACCCATTGAAATTAATAATAATAATAATAATAATAATAATAATAAATAATAATAATAATAATATTATTATAATTATTATTATTATTATCATCATCATCATTATCAACAGCGTACAAATCTCACGCAATAAAGAAGCAAGGGCAATAACTCCTAACTGAACTTCATAAATATTATCACAGTGAGTTACTGTTATGATTACCATTATTTTCGTAGTGTTAAAATAAATCGGTTAAAATGAAGCTGTGCAACAAGTTAAAAATAATAATAGCAGCAATAAAGAAAGAAAGAAAAAAGAAAAATTCTACAAACTGCAAGCTAATGACTAATACATCGCTAAATTGTTTTCATAAAAAAAAGAAGAAGAAAGAAAACAACAACAACAACAAAAACAACAACAAAAAAAACCCGACAATGTCCAATATTTCATCAGTATATTATAACTGATGTGTGTCCATCTTTCTAAGCCAATGCTATTAAATCTAAATTTTGTTCACAAAGCAACAAGATATCGTTTTATTTATTTATTTTTTTTTTTTTTGTTGACGCTCTTTTACACACTCACAGACACGCAAACATACACGCTCGCACGCATATATAGGCCTACGCATATGTATGCACGCGAACATTAATTTTAGAATACTGTCTCATTTGGAGATGTAAAAAATTACCACCAGTACCTATTTATTTTATTCATATCGATACAAATTAAACCTAATCTATTCTAAACTATTATTTTCATCATAATAATTCACCAAAGTATCATTAAGAGAGAGAGAGAGAGAGAGAGAGAGAGAGAGAGAGAGAGAGAGAGAGAGAGAGAGAGAGAGAAACTATCAGAAATAAAGAAGAAACAGATACAGATTAATAATAAATAAATAAATTAAATTAATTAATATAAATAAAATACTACTACTACCACCACCACCACTACTACTACTACTACTACTACTACTACTACTAAATAAATTAATTAATTAATATATAAAAAATAAATAAAGACCATTTAACTGCAAAGAAAATAACCTCACATGAATGAGCCGATCATTAATATTACTAAAATATATTAGTCTTAATTGTTTTCCTATAACAGAATGTCCAAATTAAACTAGACATTTGGGTAATATTAAATGCTTATACTTCTACAATTGGCGGCTTATGCTGACTGATTTGTATATTTTAAGTATTTTTAATATTCGTGTTGGTTTGACCATACAAGTATGTCGAACAACCATCTGCTAACGTTTATACTGCATTCTGAAAGACTGTTAAGGTTTGTTGTGATAATCATCAAATGGAAGTGTTAGTTTGTAATGCGACTGAGTCGAGTTAGTGTAAACATTAATCAGAGGCGTGCAATAAAAACAGAGAGGTGGGAAACGATTAGCCATTTTACTTAAGCAATTTTCGTTGCAGACGAATACTTCAGCTCAAATGTCCTGCATATTATTCCGTAATATTCTCTACTACTGCTATTGCTGTTACAACAACACCAGCTACTACTACTACAGCTAGTGCTACAACTACAACAACAGTTACTGCAACTGCAACAACAACTATACTGCTAAAACAACAATAACTACTACTCCTGCTGCTGCTATTATTATTACTACGACTACTACTACTACTATTACTTCTACCACCACTACGAGTACTACTACTACTAATAAATGTAGTCCTAAACCAAACATAAACGAAAATGTATAACGTATAACTGTCCAAACAGAATCAAAAGAAATAATTATCAGTAATAAATAAATAAATATGACCATGATGATAATGATAAATAATAACAACAATAACAATAACAACAACAACAATAACAGTTATTGTTATTATTGATATTATTATTACTGTTATTGTTTTGTTATTATTATTATTAATTAATTAAAATATATTTTGTTGGTTTAACTCTTCTTTCACATACGGATTACTTACACGGATAATTTTACACACACATACACACACACACACATGTATGTATGTATGTATGTATATATATATATATATATATAGAGAGAGAGAGAGAGAGAGAGAGAGAGAGAGAGAGAGAGAGAGAGAGAGAGAGTAAATTACTAATACTATAAAACATAAATTAATCGAATCTTAAAACAATTACAAAACGATTTACATTAACGATGTTTTCAGACAAACATTAATGTTAATTAGTATAATAAATCTCTAAATAATCTTCTTCCTATTGCTAAGCAAACTATGTTTTCTAGAGGTTTTACCTAGCATGTGGTCGCTTCTAGGTACGAACGCCTGCAACTATATACAAAGAGCGTTATTAACGTTTATGTACCCTACAGCCAGTATCGATATATCAATGCCAGTGATGAAGTATCGGCAATTAAAGTTTTATTGTGTGACCTGGATACTTTGGAGTGCAGGCAGACTTCACTGTTACGGGCAATGGTCAAACATCGTCTGATGAACATCCAGTTTCGATGCGTGTCTAGACATCATAATTCAGAAACAGTATATAAAACAAATACAGCCGATTTGTGTGTATATTCTCATTTCTTTATTTGTGGCTAGAGAGTAATGTAAACATTGAGTGTGTTCTCGTGTCTTCGTTAACGTTATGAAACAATATTTTCTAATATAAAAGTTTTTGTCTGCTGTACTGATTCAGTGAAGGTGAGATACTCAATACAGTTATTGGTAGAAAGACAAACGTTTAAGCAAACGAGAGATAAGAAAATACTGATTTCATCAAATGCTTTTTAAAAGGAAAACCTTCCAAAAAAGTAATATTATTGCACTAGCTAAATGAAAGCAAATTAAATTTTTTGATTTAAACATAGAACTATTTGTTAAGACTCAGCAATGGATGTACCTCATTATCAGTCAAGAATTGTTGTTGGATGTTCTTTTAATCTGGGAAAGGAAGACGACATTCAGTTTTCTAACTTTAACGATATCTCATCAGAAAATGTATCATTGGATCCTCTAGAAACAGGATTTGTTCATGGAAATGAAACGTTGGACCTGTCCGAAACAATGGTGCCATACACTGGTGTTTTGAATTCTAAAGATTTCTTGGAAATCTCATCTCAGGACGAATCAATGGAGGACGTTCACAATACAGGTTTCGTTAGAAGAAAAATGGACAAGCCCATAAATGTGCTGCGTAATCGAATACGTCAAAGTTGCAGGTTTATGTGCAGACCTTTTAGGATTAATGTTCTTGTTTCAAAAAAGTTTCAGCTAAAGAGAAGCATTTTCAAGAAAGAAAAGCTGAAGAAGAATATTCGCTGACCTAAAAGCAAAAAGAAATATAAATATGTTATAATTTATGTAATGTAAAAATGGATTGTTTTGCAAGTGACCTGTGTTGAAATATTTATGTGTTGTTAAACTGTAAAAACTGACCAAACGAAAGTGACAGTCTCGAATGGTATTTATTTGAAGTCAAATTTTAATATATAAATATTATTATTATTATTATTATTTTATTATTTGTCTTTGATTAACGCAGTGAAAGACAATGTCTGTTCAGAAGTAATATAATCAATAATTATGAATTAATAAAATATATTACTATTATTTGAACTAGATTTTGTTTTCTATTCGTTCTTCTTTTCTTCTTCTTCTTCTTCTTCTTCTGCATTTCTTCTTCTTCTTCTTCTTACTATTATTTATTTATTTATTTATTTGTATTGTTCGGGTTAACAAACTCGTTTTCTAAAATATTATCATTCTTTCTTAATTCCCGTTTTAAGATAAATGGAAATTGTTTTAAATTACTTTAGCAAAATATTAAATTACATTACTTTAAAATGTGTAATTAACAAATCTCATTCTTTCTTTTTTTTATTTATTATTATTATTATTATTTGAAACTGATAAGGCATGTGCTGTTCAGTCTTTAGGAAAATAACGAGGATTAAATTATATTCATCTGCCACTATTATTTCAGTAAAACAGTCTTACAATCCTTTGCAGGTTGTGTAACACTGTTATATTATTTTGTTATTATATATATATAGGTTATATAAGAGTAAGTGGATAACCATGCAGATGTAGAACAACATATTAAAATGTTCCTTTGGTAGTTTAAGCATAGACACTAAAATATAAATATTATTTTATTTATCGCTGTGCACCTCTTTGGTAATAATCACTCATACAACAAATATGTAAACATCATTTAGCACATGTAAATATATATATAAAAAAACCTTCTTAGAGTGGCAACTTTTTAAAATTATCTCTCATTCATTTAATGTTTTACAAATTTATTTATTTATTTATTTATTTATTTTTTTTTTACACGGAAATATAGCGTTACCACAATCTTATTTTAGCAAATCTTATTATTGTTCTGTTGAATGTAACAAAACAACAAACATTAAAAATTAAAATAATAACATTAATAATAAAATAAAATAGATAAGTAAATAAATACAAAATTTACTACGGTTTCTAAAATGTGTTTTGTTATTTGATTAATATATTAACGTAGTTTACTTCAATTAATTCGTCATTAACAAGACACAGCAAACCAAAATAAATAAAATGTCAATATATGTTTATTCTCCACATTTTAATAATATACAAAGAGAATAAATGTACATCTTTCTAATATCAATACAAATAAATACATTACGCAAATTTTAGATGACTGCTATGTTGGCACCTGCATTAGTCCTTTCCAAAAATCAGTTTTGTAGAAAGTATCATTTTGACAATTTTTCTTTGTTATATTTATTTATTTATTTATTTATTTATTTATTTTAAATTTAACCTTTCCTTGATACTTTGAATGGCAATAAGAGCTTTTGCTATTTATTTATTTATTTATTTATTTATTTATTAGGCCTGGTGGCCTGATATTGTCAAATAATTTATAACACGGGGCTAAGCAACGGCAGGAGCATGACTGTATGATGATACTATATTATAAACAAATCATCTTCAAAACACAAAAAAACTTTAAACGAACAAACATTTATCAGCTACTGTGTCTATGAGGTGTCAACGTTGAGTTACATATTTATATTATATACATTTATTTATTTCTAGAAACAAAACGTTAAACATCAAATATTTGACAAGTTTAAGTTTCATGGTAGCCATTTAATTTGTTTGTATCAGAGTCTGAATTTCATAATTTCACAAAGGAGAGTAAGAATATGAAAGGCCCATTTGTTTTCAGTATGTCTGTAGGTGATATTTTTCATTTAAATATATTATATCTTTCTTTAACCTACAAGACTGTTAATAATGACAGAACAATAAATATTACTATTCTTAAGAAAAAATGTATATATATTTTTTTTCATGTTTTAATTTTTTATAATGTTTTTTTTTTTTTTTTATTATTTTCATTTTTGAAAAAAAAAAAAGCTTACAATCTTTGATCAATTATTTTATTGACATTGATAAACAAATTTTACATAGTAACTACTTGGATTTTTGGTGTTAACAAATTATACACCAGGGCTAAGTAGCCTATACGTGGATAAATAATATTTATCATAGAAAATAATTAATTACCTTCTCATACAGAAAAGGTATTTTAGAAATAAGCACCATTTCCAATTGAGATAGTACAAAAAAAAATAAGAAAAAATCAAAAAAAAAAAAAAAAAAAAAACAAAAACAAACAAAAAACCCACATTATTTTGCAGTGACAAAATTTATATATATATATATATATAAAATTGATGAAACCATCTGACATACATTATTCTACGATTACTAGTAGTTATAACTTGAAAGTTGCCACAGCTACACATTCAGAATTATATATCAGTTATTCTGAAGAAGTGACTACAGTTATAATATAGATACATACATACATACATACATGTCTATTTTGATAATGTTCTGTGTTAATGAATTTCTTTTTGTGAATTATTGTTAATAATGCATTATCAAATAATTTGTAGATTCTACACATGATGTAGTTATTATACAATGGATACATTTTTTATTATCCAAATTCTTTTTCCCTTTTCTATAATTACATAACCTTTTTTGTCTGGCTTCCATTCAAAATAATTCATTTTGATAACTTTTGTGTTTTCCTTATTACCAAACAATAATTACTGTTTATTTTTCTGCTATTATCAAATGATAATTATTATTAATAACCTTCTCATCAAGTCACAACTCATTATCACTTATGACCTTCAAATACAATTTGTTTCAGCTATATAAATATTTACTCCAGTCTTAAATATGACCTACATATTTTTATATTTCCAGTATACAAATATAAATCCTTCACATCTGAGTTGTATTTGAACAATAAATATGCTCACATTACTGGTAATACAAAAATCATAAATATTACTTCCGAATACAATCATCAATCTTTCACATATTAGAAAGTTTGAATTTATAAATATTAATTGTTCATCAAATAACAAACATTATTTAATGTTACTTGTACTAAAGGTACTGGCAAATCAAAACTATTAATTTTACATTTTATTTAAACAACAACAATGTAAAAAAAAAAAAAAAAAAAAAAAGCAAAGCAACCAGAAAACTGATGAAACTGGTTGAAGCAGCAGTCAAAGAGAAAAGTGTCCAAACATTCTGCTTGCATATTCCTTAAGCTTGTGTTTAATAATAATAATAATAATAATAATAATACATGTAAAGAGGGTGATATTAAAATAATAATAATAATAATAAAATCAGAGTTTAGTATTTCATATATTATTTAGGCACTTTAGAATATGAAGTCAGAAAATTTCAAAAGTATTGAGCTACGCTTCAAAATAAAATACATGATAATAAATCGATATTTCTACAAATAAAATGAAATAATATGTCAAATTCAGAAGTACTTTAGAAAAATACATTATGATCTTTTCAGATTTTTGTGAATAATAATAATTTAAAAACAAATTCTTACCTAATATCATATTACGTCATTGTTTAAATTTGAAATGATGCAGCATTTTAACAGTTTAGAACTGTTTCTTTGATCTGTATAAATAAATAAATAGATCCAAGAAGTCATGCAGTGGGTATAAATAATAAATAAATAATCATTTTTAACAGCATTAAAAAAATATGCAAGCATGATAGATTTGGACAATGTCGCATTTTGTGACATCATTTTGGCAAGCTTTGTTATTATTTTCCCATCATATTCTTGCATCGAAGTATGCACCAAAGTGAGAAAATCTGCATATAAATTACTACAAAATACATATTTGCATAGAAAATAGCAAAATATTTACACCTAAATGAAGTTAATCCACAGATGATGCACATAGTAATAATAGTAATTATATGTATACATAAAACAAATATGTAGTCAAAGAAAATGGGTTAATTATGCAAATTGCATATGAAATAAAACGACGGACATGCATGATGCGTATTGCATAAAATATAGCATAGCTTTGTATCAAACTGCTAAAATATGTGACACAAACTGATGGTCTTTAAAAAATATATTAAAAAAAATGTTGGATGGAAGGGAAAAAAAATGTTTTAAAAAGTAAAGCACAAATGTACTTTTGGAGCAAATATGAGTATTTGTATTAATTGTTATAAAAGTGCAAACACTATTTTGTGCACAGAGATACAATAATGACAATTAATACCTTTGTACAAATATTCTGTGAATTGTTATGTACAGAAATATAGCTTTAAAAGTATGATAAATAGTTGTTTAATTCATCAATTTGAATTACTTATGAAGCTGATTATGTCTTGGTCTAAATATTAGAAATATGGTTTTAAATGCATAATGGCTGTTCTTTTAAAATTTCTCATTTGAAACTGATGATTATGAATTCTTATCAATATTCTATGAATTCTTATCAATATTCTCTGAAATATTTATGAAACAGAAAATAAAATAAGATGAATATATTAATGTACATCTTAAAATGTAAACGAAATCAACAGAGCAAACAAGATAAAAAAAGATGTAGCATGATTTATTATAAAATTCATTGACAGATATAAATATAAAACAAAATCTTAACAGACTTATTTTAATGCACAGTTTTCTAAACCAAAGCCTGAAACAGTTCTTATAAATTTCAGGTTTAAAACTCAAATTTACTTTAATCCATACAGTTAAATATGAAAACTAATATATATATATTTTTTAGTTTTGCTCCTTAATTTTAGCATAAAATATACTTGTATTCTTTACATTAATACCTTTCAAACTTGGGAGTTATTACAGTAATGACCAAAATATGATTAATATTCTATGGTTACTATCAGATTTCAAAGGTTACTTTCGAAATATAACCTTTCTCTGTGACCTTTAATGTCGAATATAAAAAAGAAAATGTAAATAAATAATAAACCAAATTTGAATCTTAATTCTGAATTTTTATAAGAATGGAGGCTTTCTTTAGCATTTCATAAATCAGACATCAGTTGGCTGTGATCTTGATTTGCAGGAGAAACACATGAGAAATTTACAATCAAATGTCCAGGTACTTCGTTCAATCATAATTCTGTCCTTAGATGATGGAGTTATCTCCTGTTTTGGATCTTCTTGTTTACAGAGCAATTCCTTCATCCTCTCACATCTCTGCTGCTCTGTGATTTTTCCCTGCATTAATAAATAAATAAATATATTAATGAATAAAATCAATAAATAAGATAATAGTAACAACAACAACAGCAAAAATTATGATCATTTAGATATTGGAAATAGTAAGTAACAATGTTAATGCACGAAAAACTATTTTTAAGTTTTCTTAAAATATTACAATTTTTTTGTTTTTTTTAAATTGCAAGAGTAATCTCCCTTTGACTGTAAAAACAAAGATATAATTTCTAAATTAAACATAATCTAAAAAGCTTTATACATTTTTATTTTATCTCGAGAGCATAATACTCTAATACTCTTAAAAATGAATTGAAAAATAAGAGTTAGTTTCTCATAATTTTGAAGATTATCTGTATGTAAATATATTAATTTTGTTATTTTCAACTTCAAAGGAATTTCAGGAACTATAAAAATATCTGCAGTGTCTGATAGCAAAAACTGACCAAGTTAAATATATAAGACACCCACACCTATACATACTCCCCCCTATCTCTGGGTACATGAAAAGCAGAGAAAATTATTTTGAAATACAAATTTTAATTCACTTTTATTAACATGATAGGTTATATTATTACCTGTTGTTAACAAGTTATGTAAAAAAAAAAAAAAAGATTTGAATTTTGATTTTTAACACCATTAAGAAAGATTATCAAGTGGTGACTTACCTCACTCTCTTCCTGTCTCCACCTCTGAAGTTTCTCCACATCACAAATGTCATACTTCTTTATCTCAAACGGCTCTTCCTTTGACTTGTGCAGAAACCGAGTGTCCACCCAGGCTCGGGATGAAGGGCTGGTGTTTTTACGAACTACTGAAGGACTCTGTTTACAGCTTTCAGGAGGGCTTTCAGATGACCTTGCAGGTGCTGATCGGCTCCTGCGGGTTCCTAAATTATGTAAATAAAATATGTAAATGTTGACATTCAGAAATATGTTAAATTTGTATGTCATTAATGAACATGTACTTACATTCTATATAAAAAATGTTTATATTTGAATAAAAAAAGGTTTAACAGTTTTCATTATATTGGATTGTATTTTAAAAACTGTACTCCTTTCATTGATATGACAGTTTTGGATTTAATTTTGCTTTGAAAGGTTCGTATTTTCTTATTTAAGCATGTTTACCAAATTGTTGAATAAATTTATATTATATTTAACTAAAATAGTAAAAAAAAATAAGAGTTGACCAAAAATCATTTTCTTTAATTTATTTAATTAGAAGCAAAGAAAAAACAAACCTTTCTTCTTGGAACCTTTCTTTCGTTCCTGTGAGCTTTCACTGGCACTTCCTTCATGTCCTGATGAACCAGTTGCCTCACTGTCTCTCAGCATGCTCTCATACCCACTGCTTGTCCCACCATGTATCTTGTCAGACTTGTTACCATGGTGAGAGTGGATGCCTGTGCTTATTGTACTGCTGTTGTCACTGCCATGGCCACTGCTGGAGTGACTGGGAGTGCGTGGTTTTGTCACAGTGGCATATGGAGACAACAACTTATCATGAGCTACAATGCCACTGTCGTTTCCACTATCAGAATCATTTCCTTTGTTTTTAAGCAACAGTTCTGAAACAAGAGCATTATCTAACTTAGAACTTTTGTTTTCTTTTTCCTTCTTTTGTGATTTTGTTTCCTTGTTAGGCGATGACGTCCTGCTGTTAGAAAACACTGGCAGTTTGCTGTGACTGCCATTAGCAGTTTTTCCATTTTTGGAAGCATTTTTTGAAACGCCATTAACATTAGAAGCACTGTTTATTTTCTGTATTTTGTTGTTGGATTTGTCTTTTTCTCTATTATGTGATGACACAGGGATGGACGTTTTGCTTGTCTGCTTTTGGTTTGAGGACAAGTCTTTTAAAGCGTTTTTTGACGTTGAAGAAAGCTGCCTAGATGGACTTGAACAAGATGAGCTGGATGGTTTGGGCAATGAACTCAGTTTGGGTGAGCCGTTTGGTTTCTGAGGGAGCGGAGGTTTTGACTGGACTTGAGATTTACACACAGCACCACCTTTGCCTGAGAGAGATAATGATTGCACTTCTGGAGAGATGGTATAGTCATTGCCAGCCTTGCCTGATTTACTTGATGGTCCCAGCACAAAACTTGAGGTAGTAGGTAGGTCAGATACACTGCTAATACCAGAGTCATTGTGACTAGATGTAACACTGGCAACCACTGCATCTACACTGTCACTGCTTAGAACATAACTTTGCTTATTCAAAACATCCTTTCCCAATACACTCTCCTGAAACATTTCCTTCATGAGATTGGGATTGGATGCACCATCTGGACGCCGAAAAAGCATTGGCAATGGCACAGTTTTGTTAGCAATCTGCTCATTATCGTATTCTGATAAGACTGGTGAAGAATCCCTATCACACAGTGTCTTACTCAGTCCTTTCGAAATGCTGCTGGACCCACTGGTCAGAGCTCGCATATGCTGCTCTGTGACAGACTCATGCACTGATTGGGATTCACCTTTATCATTGTCATCATTTGTATCTGTTTTAGATATACTGCTGAATGTTTCATCATCAGGGATGTCATTCTGTAACTGAGAACCACCCCTCTTTAGTCCTTCAAGCTGTTCTTCCACCTCGATTTCATAAATAGAATCTCTGTTTACTGCTGCAGTATTTGTCATTTCTCCTGTACTCATGCTGCTGTCGAAACTTGTGTCTGCCATACAAACATCAGGTTCAGCTTGTGATTCCTTAACTGTTGTTTGCTGGTTTTCCAAACCTTTGAGGCTGCCATCTGAGGCTGCCATTCTTTCAAAGTCAGAATCATGTTCAGTGTTTGTTTCTGCATCAGCCATGACAATCTGGTGAGTTTCTGAAGTGGCTGTGTCCAGGTCATTCTCAACACTGACAGATTTAATCCACTCAGCCACTCGGTTTGTTGGATTTGTTGTACAAGGCAGCTGACATTTCTGTAGTTTTGCAGATTCAGTTTTTGCTTCACTTTTTGATTTTCTGGCTATGGCTGGTGAATTTCTGGGTGAATGTTTTGGCGATGATGAAGATGCTTGCAACTTCTTGCTTAAAGAGCTAGACAGTTTATGTTTCTTGGCAGTGTTCATCGATTCTAGTGATCCTATGACCCTATTATCAGAGTCCACAATATACATTCCTGTATCTGAGTCACTCTGTACAGCCTGGTCCTTGCTCACTCTGTGTTTGTGAACCCAATCTCTTACAAATGGTTTAACTGCTCCTGCCTCTGGTAGAGTTTCTGTTTTAGCAGCAGATTCAGGTTTGTGTCCACTTGGTTCCATCATGCTGGATGGCCTGGAGTCAGAGGCTTCTGCAATGGTGGACAAATTACTTTCAAGACTAACTGTGCTCTCAGGTCGCTCCTTCCCATCAGGAACAAGTTTAGACAGAGCTTGTTTTAGCACCTTGTTGTCGCTTGGTTGCTTGAGCTGATGCTTTGGACTTCCCTTTGGTGACTCTGATGAATAATCAAGCTTGCTGCATGTGTGCATGGGTTGAGCAGGCAATTGAACAGGCACTTCCTCTTTTGAGGTCTTTGGTCCAGCGATCATTTCTTGAGGACCATCAACCCACTGTTCTTCAGAACTAACTTTGCGATTTATTACTGATCTCTTGCTTTCTGTTTTTGTAGGCTCAGGTGATGCAACCATGAAGGCCTGAGGACCATCCACCCATAATTCTTTAGACTTCTTTTTTTCTGGGTAAATGGCAGCACCTGGCCCATCTACCCACTGTTCCCCCTGAATGGGACCAGATTCTTGGGGATTCCTTGCATGCTTTTTCCCAGAGTGATGAGGCATGTGCTGTCTCATCTTTTCTGACCAGTGGGAGTTTATTTCTTTTATTTCAGTAGGAAGTTGAGGTTTTGTAAAGACACCTTTTGTCCTTGGATCATTTCTGCTGTGAGGCATGGCCATGCCTGGTCTTGGTGACCCTGGAGCTGAATGAACTTGAGGCTTGTCATTCATCTGAAGATTGCGAACAGGAGTGGATGATCTGACAGGGAGACGAGATTCATAACCATTCCTTGGTTCAGAATATGTCACACTTCTTCCACTATCAGAATCATCACCAGAAGACCTCGATCCACTTGGTCTCCTGGGTAACCGAGGATTGGTGCGAGGCACATGACGAGGTGGGCCTTCATTGTCAGTGAGTTCACGATCACTAAGTGACTGTCCATTAGCACCAAGGTAGATGACTGTGTCACATGACTGCTCACTACTAGAAGTGTAGTCTGGGTCTGAGTGAGAAGATGAGTAGAGGATGTCTTCGCGTAATGTTCCCATTCGTAATCCTCGATAGGGCCTCCGAAAGTGACAGCTCTCATCTGTAGAGCTGTCTTCTGAACTTGTGCTTGAAAACTGAAGCATAAAATAAATATCATTTTAAAACACAGTTCATTACAAAACAATACAGGTACAATTATAGATTTTACCTTTATTTTAAAAGAATTTTTGTTGGGTAATTGGAATCAACTTGTTATATTATTAATCTGTCACTTGATGGCTGCCTGTATATATATATAAATATATAAGCTTAAAAAAATTAAAATTGAAATGGATAACAAGAATAAAATCAAAAATAATTTTATGATTTATTTAATAAACTCTATCAGTTTAACACACTCAGCTAAAATAACTAGAGAAGAAAAGCAAGCTGTAACATGCGTGGAGTCGCTGTGACAATGAGCTTAAAGTAAATGCCAATCACCCACTGACGAAGTGGCTTCCTAAAAACAAACACCTTTCAAAGGCTGCTAATCTTGTAACAGCATTACGAGTGACAAAACCTCTCTTAGCCATCAACTGCCACAATAAGTAGTGTGCACATCAAGTGATAGCTGAATGGGTAGATAAAAGGATGACTGCTGTTTGGATCACAGGCGCCACTATAGTGTAATAATAAACGCTTTATGTCAGTACCTATAAAACATAACCATTCCTTGGAGATCAATTCTGACTTGAAAGGTACATGTTTGGAATAACAGTGCTGTTATTAAGTACTGTGAATTCTATAGATTAATATCTCTAATCGGCGGTGACGAAGTTTGTTGCTCGATGGAAAAGAAGAATGAGAATCAATACAAAGATGTTTTTTTTTTCTGTTTATCAATGATAAAAAACAGTATTGATCTCTCACTTACAAGGATTGCTCAATTTTATGTGAAAAAATCATTACATATTCTGCTATTTCATGATAATGTTTCAGATCGTCAAAAAATAACTTAACGCTATAAATTAGATAAATGATTGTGTATTTGTAAAAGAATATTCTTTTTTTTTTTTTTTTTTTTACTATTTGTTTGTTTTATCTATTCTCCAAACTGGCACAAATTTAGAATAGATGTTTATTGAGATTTCGATCAATTTACATTACTATCAAGTTTATTTGTTGTAGTGTTTACTCTGTTATTATTGGAAAACAAAGTTCAAAACTGGATTTCAAAAAACTGCTGACAATTCAGTATGAAAAACATAAAAAAACTATGATGAATATTTTACAAAGAATAAAGAATATCTTGTTCAAACTATGAGTATATAGTCTTGTAACTGTGCAGCACACATCAAAATATTACATGAATTAATGATAAAATATTATATTAATGAACTTATGAACTTATTTAATTATAAATTTATACAAAATTAGAGACAATATGTTTTCATTTCTGTTGTTATTTCATATATATATATATATATATATATAAAAACAAGAAATTTAGAAAAAAAAAAATGTAATCTGTGGATTAACTTATTTATGATGGCAAAATACTAGAGAATTATTCTCAAAGCAGAATATTCATCTAACAATTTGATACTTTCTATTTAGCAGTTAGGTTACTTTAACTTTTCCTTCATCTGATTAGTGTAAAATTATGTCATTCTGTCAGATAAAGTAAGTAATATATTTCCTGAAGTTCATGGAATGGTTCTTTCACTATATTTTTTAAAGTCAGTTTAAATGATTTGCCAGATTTATAGAAAAAGTATTTTCTTTTTCTTTTTTAAAAAAGAAAAGGAAAAAAAAAAGAAAGAAAGGAAAAGGAAAAAAGAATAAAGAAAGCTTAAATAAATGACATTTTAAACACCTATGTATTCATGAGACTCATTTACATTTCTATTTTTCTTTTTCTTAAATTAATTTTTTAAGCTAATGCTTTTTATTGTTATGTAGTGCAAAACCACTGAATAACCAAAAACTACCACCAGCAGAATCCATGAACTGTGATTAACAGTTAAAAACTAAAAAATTTAGAAATTTAGAAAGAAAAAAAAAAAAAGTCATAACAAGCATTAGAACTAAGCTATACTAAGAAGAACAGTGAGAAAAAAAAAAAAAAAAAAACAATAACAATAATAAATAAATAAATAAATAAATAAATAAAAATAAATAAATAAATAAAGAATGAATGAAATAAACCATTTTGAAAAAGTAAACAACAGGAAAGAAATGAAAATGTCCATTATGACTGTACATAATAGCTGAACTGTGAACTGTAGAAAACAGTAAAATACAGCAAACAACTGAAAAGTTCCATTACAACTGTACACTGCAGCATAACTCTGAACTGTCAAAAAAAAAAGCAAAGTACAGAAAAGAAGTAAAAACTGCCATTAGAACTGTAAATTATTCTGATAAACAGTAAAGTACAGCAAAGAAGTGAAAAACTTCCATTATGACTCAACTTTACAAAAGAACTGTGAACTTTGAAAAAAAATAAAATAAATAAAGTACAGCAAAAAAGTGAAAAACCTCCATAATGACTGTACATTAATGCTGAACTGTGAACTGTGAACTGAGGGGTACAGTAAAATACAGCAAAGAACTGAAAACTACGATCAGGATCTCACCTTGGTACGTCGCCTCTTCATCCTGTGTATGCGTGCTGCTAGCTGAATCACCTGCAGTGTTTCGTTGTAGTGCGGTATCCCGGCTGACACGTGTGCTATCATACATGTACGGCAAGACATGCTACCGAGGGAATCTCGAAGAAGTTGGGCGATCTTACTGTCTCTGAAAAACACATTACATGATCATTAAGATTCACGAGAATTAGGCTAATGATAAAGAGTTTATACCAAGCAGACTTCTTGTTCAAGGCCAGTCCCATCCAACTTTGCAGGAATCCATAAAATCTATAATGTACCAACCAACGTATGTATTACTGATCTGTATTGCTCCAAGGTGGTATACTGTGTGTGTTGTAACACCTTGTTAGTCTAAGTTGTAAACTTGTTAATTCATGCTAAACTTGTTAAATGTGCCGTAATTTATCACTGTGTATGTCACCAAAGTGTTGACTTATTGCATGTTTAATTGGTAAATGAGTTACTGAACATTTAAAATATTCTGTAATTTTATTACACACTTTTACTTTTTTACAGTTTTATTATTATTATTTTTTTTATATATAACTTTTTGATATAAATATAATGGGTTTATGGAGGGTTTTTTTGGAATTTTTTTTAAACAGTTCTGTGTTATTATTTCTGAAACTGTCTTTAGTTTTTATTTAAAATATTACTGAACTGTTCTTGTTTTCTTTTGCAAGAACTTAAAAAAATAAATTCTGAATTAAAATGATCTTATGTACATACCCATTTAATTTTGACTTTTAGTTTTATCTTACAGTTACAAAAAATGGAAAAGTAAAAATAAATACAATAAATAAATAAACTGACAAACAAACAAACAGACAAATAAATAGCAATAAATAAATAAATAAATAAATAATATCAGTTCAAAATTAACCAATATTCAAACTATAATACAAAAATTGTAAAATAACTTTCTACATGTTAAAAAAAATTAATAATAAAAAAATTTAAAAAATTTAAATTTGTACACAAAATTGTGCTGATTAAAAAAAAAAAATGCTACCAAAACAAAAAACAAATTCTTTTGTGTTCCTCTACCCCTGACGGACTGTTTAATATTCAAAACACTTTTGCAATCAAACAGTCTGCTGGCAGACAGAAGCTCTCTTGTGAGTGAGGTTTGTTCATAACTCTGTCAAGTTAACACATGTTGGAGCAGCCTGTGGCAGCCACCACATGGAAATGCTAGTATTGAGTTTGCATTTTGTTGATATTTAACATCTTATCTAACTCCAGACAGAGAACAGTGTAACACAAATAAACAAGCAGAATGTAAATTTAAAACATTAAATGATCACTATCTGTTCTATTTCCCTTTGAGGCTGATTTCAATTTTTTTTTTTATGAGTATTGATAATTGAAATTTTAAGCCACTTAAATATTATTTGTCAAATATTTTTAAATGGAATTTGTGTGGATTTTGTTATGTAATAAATATCTTCTTTTTTTTATACCCAAATGACTAAGCAAAAATAATAATAAATAAATAAATAAATAAAATAAAGTAATCTGCCATCCTTTCAGCTTTAACTGAAGTGTACATTAGAATTACAGAGAATAATAAGCATTTTCAGTATTATTATTAAATACTGTAGAATCGATAGCTTAAAGTTAGAATTATTATACAAAATAAAAAATGTTTTTTAAGTACAGAGGTAAAAGTGTAGTATTTTTGTTTTATCATTAAATTTTCTTAATTATATTAACCTTTAATATTTCATTCTGAATAAAATGTTGAGTTTTTTTTACTGATAATTTTAATCACTCAGTCAAAATTAGTTATTTCTAAACTGCAACAAAATTCTTAAATAATTCATAATGCAGGAAAAGTTATTTAATTCAATGATCCATTAGATCAGAATTTTTTAATTTTTTTTTTTTTTTAAGGTGATTAATATGCAGTAAAAACCCAATTAAAATTAATTATAGATCATAAATTAATTGTATCAACATTTCAAAACACCAAAAACCTTTAAACAGATATTCATTTCATAGATCATAAATCCAAATATATATATATAAAAAAAGAGAAAATAAAAAAGAACAAAATTTAATAATGGTCCCATAAGATAAAATACACTTCCATTTTATCATTACAATAATATTCCATCAATAAATGATAACCAGAAATACATTTAGCCCAACTAGTCATCTCTTCAATTTAAAAAAAGAAAAAAAAAATAGTAAAAGAATTTCTTTTCATCTCATATGAAAAAGCTCAGAGAACTGGCGGCTACCAAAAAGTCAGCATAGGCCTTTGATTAAGAAGTGTGTAATTGAGGTCTACCATTAAAAGTGACCCTGACAGCAACAGCTGAGTGTTGGGAAAATGACAATCATTGATCTGGAGACAGAGTGAAGAGAAAACTTGTCACATAAACTTGATGAGAATGGCCTCGGTGCCAAGCCCATGTTCAACATATTCCATATGGCAATTTGGGCACTAACATACATGCATTTTGTTATGAAGATAGGAAATTTGTACAGTGATAGACATGCCTTTAGTTATCAAAGACAGGACATTTGTACAGTAACAGACAAGCATTGGGATAATGCATTCGAATATTGTAAAGATAGGGCAATTGTACTGTAACAGAAATGCATAATAGACACATATTGTATCATGAAAATTTGTAGTGGGTTATGTATATAGTGAATTTGTATAGAAACAGACAGGCACCGGATTATGAAGACAGGAAATAAAGGAATCAAATTCAGAAATGGAATTTATAATTTTGTTAAGAAGATGGAAAATATAACACATATAAGAGATATGCTGTATGTTTTTATTGTGAATGGGTGTTTACAATGGTCACTTAAAATGTAAGTGAAGTAAGTATATAGTGTTACTTAGACTGTGTTTAGAACTGTGATGACTGGAAGTATTGCAGTCCTGTTAAGACTACATGATCAGAACCTTCTTTTATAAATATATTGATATTTAGTTTCTTTAGAGAATTCCAGAAAGACAAATGAGATAAGTAAACAGGCAGTAATAATAATAATAATAATAATTAATAAATAAAGAAATAAAGAAATAAAGAAAAAAAAAAAAAAAAAAAGAAAAAGAAAATATTTTATTAAGAAAAAGAAGAAAAAGAAAAAGTAATATTAATAAAATGAAAATGAAAAAAAAAAAAAAAAAAAAAAAATATTAAAAACAGAAATAAAAACCTACAGCTAAAGTATGAGATTAAAGAATCAGATTTTTATCCAAAGAACTCGACAACAAACGCCTGTGATTTCCTCAGAGTGTGCAAACAGCTTTTTAATTGAGATATATTTCTTAACACGGATGAAATATCCACCAAATTACACTTATTTGGGAAGAAATGGCTTTATTACTTCAGCAAAGTGTCCTTGTCACTGCCACCCAAGGTCTTATTTTGGTCAACAACGGGCAATGCAATCAGCAGCATGAACATAAATTTAAACATTAAAAACTAGGCATCATTCTTACTTCAAAAGCATGCAAATGATGACAGATTTTTCCAATGGGTCCTTAAAGACCCGTCCAAATACCACCATCCAGACAACTATTCCTGTTTAATCTGGCCAAGGTTGCTGGGTCAATTTGCCACAATTCACTAAACATTGATTTCTTATCTTTATTTCCTTTGGTCCACCTCACCAAGCAGATCCAGCATCAATTTGTCCCATACAATCAAAGGAAGCTGATTGTAACCAGTCTAGATAGGTTTCAGCCTCTGTCTCGGGCCAAATTATATTTAAACGGATTTTCTTGACAACAAATATTCATTAATCAAGAAGCAAATCAGTTGTTCATATATATTTTTTTTCCTTGTTAACAAATTGGTTGTTTAGATTATTTTTTTATGGGTTTTTTGAAAGATATGAAAATAAAAATAACTGAATTACAATACATTAAAAAAATAAGTATGATGACTTTAAAAGAACAGTATTTCAGAAAAATAATATTAAAAAGTGAAATAAAAAATAACAATATGATGCATGTAAAGTGGATTGTATACACATAAATATGAAACAAGAAACACCACAACATACTTTATTTTCATTTGTAATTTTGTAATTTTATTTATTTATTATTATTTTATTTATTTATTAGTATTAATATTTTTTGTAGATACTTTAAGATTCTTTTCTGAAAAGTTTTATATTCTGTAAACTACAAAACTCAGCTATCACAGTCATAAAAAAAACATAAAAAAATAAGTAAATAAAAAAAAATTATATTTTTTTTATATCAGAAATTCATTGAGAAACCACGATAATGAAAACTCAAGTATCTACAGAGAAATGCCTTAACTACAATTATTTAAAAAAAAAAAATTAATAATCTTTTTTATTATTTTTAAAAAATATTTTCATAAAAGAAATTCACTGAGAAACCAAACCTTATGAAACCCAAATATTTACAATGAAAGGCTTCACATAAACTACAACACTTACATTTCACAATGATTAAAAGAAGAGAAGGAAAAAAAGATTTTTAAATTAATTTCTTTTTCACTGAATATTTTTCTAACAGAAATTTATTGAGAAACGAAGCTTACAAAAACCCAAGCATCTACAGTGTGCCAAAGCTTCCCTTTTAATACTGACTGTAGCAAGTGATAAGCAACTCCCCAATTCTCAGCACATACTAGGCACGTACAACAAACCTCTCTTGATTAAAGTGTTCACATTACCAATTTTTTTCCCTCCAGGAGTTTTCTCTGCAACACTGAGAGTTCATCAAAATATTGAGTCTGCGAGAAATGTTGTGACGTTTGACTGCTTCACAGAAAAGAAATTGCACACAGGGTAAAAAGGTTAATCCATAAGAACACCTCAGGTTATCAAATGTGGATACCAGTGTAGTTTTGAAAGTAAGGTGGATATGAATGTACAAACAAGTGGATTTAATATCTTAAGACTTGAAGCTTTTCAGTCCAGTGTGAATTGTATGTTTTGTAATGAAGACTTGAGTGACAATATTGCCACAAGCCTGGTAGAATGTTTTTAATTCTCTATCACAAAATGTAAAAAAAAAAAAAAAAAAAAAAAGCTATTGCTGATTTGTACTTTTTATTTTAACTGTTCACTGTTGATCTACTAACTTATCTAAACAGGGAGAATTCTTGTTATATTTTTCTTCTGTGAAGTGTTTGTAAACTTAAAAAACAGGTGGTCTGTATACAGAATTACAGTGTTATTGCTAAAGATTTTTTTCTTCCTTCTTTTTTTGGTCTGTGAAATGTTAGTAAAATAAAATTCACAAAAAAAAAAAGCCCCAACAAAAAAAATACACATGTAAAGGGAAAGTCTGTGCCTTCATTTTGCTTTTATTTGTTTTGTTTTGATATTATCAACATTTCTAAACAGAGATTTCAGTATTATTATTATTATTTTTAAACCATTTATTTTAGGCATGTGAAATTTTAGTATATCTTCACAAAACATAAAGATTTAAAGAGAGATAGATATTTAAATTATCCTTCTAGCTGGATATTGTTTCTGCAAATGGTTGTTTTTTCTCTCTTAAAATATTTTAATTTTCTACTGTTATTATAAAAACCTGTGAAAACAATGTCATTTCATATTAACTCAGTTTTTAATTACTTTTTTTTAATAAACTGTGGTAGTAATAGTAATAATCATAATAATAATAATCATCATCACCATTATCCAGATCATCATCAGCTATTACCACTACATCCTCAATTTCTCCAACAACACTTAAACTGAAGATAACTAATAACTTTTAATCATATTCAAACTAAGACTATAAAATGTTTAATTGGAAGACATTCCCTTCTGAATACAGCCATCTGCTTCCCCTTACCAGTAACTGCAACCACCACCACTACCACTACCAAGGCAATCACCAACCCCACTACTAGCTACCTCAATTACATTCCTTTAGTAATTTTCCAGTGACCACTGTGTGAAGCAAATTTATGCAGCATAAACGATTATAATCCTGATTACATTCCTCATTTGTGTATCCACATCATTTTTATGGCCCCGATATCACAGTCATAATTAGATTCATAATAATTGCTTTCAGTTCCCACCGGACACATTAACATCATAAACCGACCTTCACTCGAGAAAACGGTCACTTTTGCAAGTTTCCCCGTGTTATAAATAAGCAAGCTGCACCCATAAATAATTCTTAGAGAACAAGAGTACTGCTGATGTAGCTACATGACAAATTCTAATTACACGGAAGGAATTCGCAAACCATATCAAGATTTGTGAGTCACTAATTGTGAATGGTTCTAATGAATCTGATGATAAAACAAAGTTTATAGGTTTCCTTGACCAATGGTGATGGCAGATTTTTCAGATTTAAGAGTATTTATGAGACTAGTGGGTTCAGAGGAAAAAAAAATTTCACCACAGTGTAACCACTGATTTAATCTTTTTTTTTTTTTTTTTTTTTTTTTTTTTTTACACAATGAGTGTTATTAATTTTTCCAACTTTATGTTAACAAAATCATTTGAAGGGATTAGTTGTAACTGATTGCATTGTGTGATACTCCAGTCATCAGCCCAGAGATGTATCATCATATTTAGTTTATAAACATTTTTATAAAAAAATTATATATGTTGTTTTTTTTTGTTTTGTTTTTTTGTTTTTTCAAAGAATGATTGAAAAATTAAATGAGAGAAAAAAAGAATTACCACAGAATAAAAATTGCTAAATTCAGGGAAAAAAAAAAAAAAATAAAATGAGAAAAAAAATGAAAATAGAAATAAAAGAAGAATACATGAGAATTACATTAAATAAACCATTAATCTAATGAAAGATTCAGACAAAAACAAATAGCAGATTCTATCTTACAAAGCAAACAACAGCAGCCTGACACAGTGATTCTGTAGTGGAAATAAAGCCTGAACCACCAGATTAATAAAGTGTTATTGCTTAAAGAATAATTATGGAGGGTTATGAATTACAATGAGTATTTATTCCTATCAGTACAACTTTACCTATTTACCTATTTTCTTTACTTATTTACCCACCTGTCATGTATTTAAATGTTACTGAACAAATCATGATTAGCATATTTAATTTTGAATTAAAAACTTAGGATACATAGTTTTAGACAGTAAAATATAAACCTGATTACTTTTGAAAGATCACAGCTAATTCATAGTAGCAGTGTCTCTTTTTTCCCCATTCTGACATAAAGATTATATATATATGGAGTCTCAGTAATTAAAATGGGCTAGTTATCATATGTGAAATTTGATATCTGAGATTTAAAAAACCCAACATTTTAGCAGCATGGAGGCCTTCAGTATTTTAATGAAAGGATTTTGATGACACTCATAAGCTGATGTCTTATTTTTGCTGGGTCTGATTACAAATTTATTCTTGATATTACAAGATTAGTTCACTATCTCCTGAATTACGTCAGTTACAAAACAAAAGATTATCAAGCAATCTCTTGTATTTCAAAGTGCAACAGAAGAAAATGATAGGAAAGACACTGTGCTGAAACCATGATCGTTTTCTTTTCTTGTGATCTAAGAGATGTGTTTGAGATGATGGGAATTGACAAGACAACATGTCCAACAAGTCTTCAATCAGATAACTGATGCCAATGCCAAACGAAGCGATCCTAACATCACCTCTAGGTCAGATTGCAGAATTTCCTCCAGTGATAAAAAGTTGAATAATTTACACCTCAGTAGTGTATGCTGCTTTAATTCAGCGGCAGTCTGGCTAGCAGTCCAAACAGTAAGATCTCAGCCAACCAGCTGTGTTGTTTTGGTAAATTCTTGTATTTTTTTTCTTTCCTTCTTTTCTCTCTCCAAGGATCTGAACAGGCCATGTTATTATGCTTGAAAAGAACAGTGAGGAGACCTTGGGGCTGATGTTGACATTTGGAAGTGTGGCTTGTTTACACCATTAAGTGGCCAGTGATAGTTTAATACAGCTAAACATTTGATGCTTTCCAGATTGTCATTTCTAAGAGACTGAAAAGAGGGAGGGAGTGGAAACCAGGGGAGTAATAGGACTGAATTCCACCTCAAACAGGGGTCAGGGTATTTTATAAGCTCTGTGTTACATATATCTGGGACATTAATTATATATTTAATAAATAATCAAACAAATCTGTTTTCTAGGTTTAAAATGTAAATTATTTGAGAATATACGCAAATCCCTAGGCAATAAGAGATTTTATTAATTAAATAATTGAAGAAAATCTTCTTATTACTAGTAAAATTCTCTTATAAAAACAAAAACATAATTCATGTTCTCTGATGTAAACTAATGGCACCTGTCAAGAAATATCAGTTTAATTACATTCTTTGATTAGAAGCACACACTAAAGCTCCTGTATGTGCTAAAGAGACAGCAAATTACATTTTTGTTCGCAATAACTATTTGAGGTTTACAATTTGAACATTATGCAAAGATGGATAAATTAATAATAATAATAATTAAGAAAGAAAAAAAAAAGAATCAGAGAAACTGAAATGAAAGCTAATGGAAAATCTTTCTAAAATAATAAATATAAAAAACATTTACCTGTGAGGTACATGGCGCTGGCCATTCACCAAAGCCATGATGACATTGCCAAGAGCAGACAAACTGAGTCCGACATTGTTAGGATCCTTTGATTTTGATGTACTGCCCAAATCTATGAGATGAAGTCGGCTTCTACCCCCAGCAACTGAAATATCGAAATTGAAACACAAGTTAATTAATGAGCTATACAATATTTTTACATAACACTCTAGTAGGCATGATGGAACTAACTTTTGGATAGTTTATTTGATCATGCTTATTTCTACACTGACAGAAAGACAGACAAACAGAGAAAGAAATGAAGAGAGAGGGAGACAGAAACTTGGTGACAGAAAGACACACAAATAGAGGGAAAGAGCAAGAAAGAGAAAAAGAGAGGAGAAAAAGTGACTGGCAAATTATATATATACCTGAATTTAATGAGTTTTGAAAACAAACTGATCACTTTTCAAAACTCATTATAAATCTCATAAAAAAAAAGAATACAACTTCAAACACTTGCAGCAAATAAAAAGTATATTAATAGCTAAACTATCAAAACAGCACTACTCAAAAACTAGTCACTGGACATTCTGAACATTTTCCCTTCAGCACAAAATTCAGAAGCCTCTTCTATCTGTGAAGGGGGCAGTGTTGAAATTCTTAACACAAGAGGCAGGCCATTTCCAAAAACAACATGTCTAGCCACAGAGTGTAAAGTTCAACACTTCACAGATGGTTTTTTCAGGTCTCTATCAGCTGTCCATCTTCTTCAGACAAGCCAAATAGCACTTGTAACAGAAATTTTCAAAACACTGGCAACAATTTATGCCATTATGTACAAGAAATATGTGATCTGTTGCTTTACTTAAAATATAATTTTTATCTGAAAACTGCTTCATTTATAAACACTAGGGATCCCAACTGGTCAAAACACTGCTTCAGAAAAACTTCATAATATAACAGATTATATTATTGTCTATTATCCCAGACCTTGCTTGGTATTTCCATACAAAATTTTAAAGATTTGTTGATATTTTGAAGAGTTTCTTCTTAACTCTAAAAGCCATTTGGTTTAATGGTTTTGCCATCAGAAAACCCTCACTACAACAGTTACATCACTGTCTACTCCATCTCTCAGTTCAAACTTTATCAGTGGCCAAATTGGAATCAGTTGAATCAACAATTTACCCCATTCTTCTGTATCAGAAAATCAGTTCTGATGTTGCTATCTGAGAAATTATCCCAACTGAAAACCCATACAAGATAAATAAACAAACTTGTGAGATACATACTTCTCTAATCTGTTACCAGTCTAGCAAAATATTTTCATTTTGTGGTTAATTTATTTACAAATATTTTCATATTCCAGGATATTTTTGTAACCTTTTTGTATAACAAATTAAATAACATAAACTGAAGTTAATGGCCAGTTAAAGGAATGTAATATTAGTTTGAACTGTGTAACAGAGCTTAGATATGATTGTTTAGTAATTAGTATCCTTGTGACATTACATTTTACTTATAGTTTGATGTTATTTAATCAGTGAAATGTTTTTGTGTATTACTATTTAACATCCTCTCAGTCTGTATATGTTTTATGTATAGATGTGTGTGTGTGTGTGTGTGTGTGTGTGTTTTTATGTGGGTAATTATCTATGTGCTTGTATGTGAGGAAGACTGAGTGTCTATCTTTATGTGAGAGTATCAGTCTACTATTTTTCTTAAACATATGCTATTTAGATGAATAACTGTTTATTAATCACTTTTACATAACAAATCACAGAGTATGCCCATTGAAACACACACAGCAAATCACTTAAAATTTATTTAAAAAAACACCACAGTTTTTCCTAAGGGATTTAGCCACCAAAAGAAAACCCAGATGTTAAATAGATCAATTAAAAAAAAAAAAAAAAAAAAAAAAAAAAAAAAAAAAATGTATGCTCTAAAGTTCTTTTGATTACAAGACTTCTAAGAGAACCATAAAACAGTGCTATAAATTTAAGACACATCGCAGGACAGTACATATCAACACTAATACGTGTTACATCACAGACTTTTCAACGTATGTATGGTGATGTGTTTTGAAAAATTCCTCTTGGTCATGCATGAATGATTACAATAGAGGAAATGAGAGGAAAAATGAAGAAAAGTTTTACAGCCAGGTGATGTCTGGTAAAACCAATTCCTGTTAAAAAAAAAGAAAAGAAAAGGAAAGAGTATCCCTCCTCCATGCTAATGCCATGCAGTGATGGCAGCTTTATTTCCATGGTGATTAAGTTTGTCATCAGTGAAGGTGATATCGTCTGGGAGGATAGACTAAACTGCTATTGTACCAGGTCATGCGTATCACTCACCTCTCACACCCTGTTTGACCCATTGCATGTTAACATGTTCATCTGGGAGCCACTGAAAACCTGGTGCTGGTTTTACATTATGTTATTACCAACTTAAACTGGTTTAAATAATAAATCATGCTTTCATTATTAATTACACCTGTGATTTTAACCATTAAAATGACAGAATTATAATTAAAATATATAAAGTATGTATCTGTTATAATATTTCCACGAATAACTGAATGAACGTTTAGTAACGAAGAACAGAAATAATGAAGAAATTAAAAAAATATAGAAAAAATAAATATTCAAAAAATGCTTTTTAATTTCGGAGTGTTGATTCTAAAATAAAGCTTAAAAATAATAATAATAATAATAATAATAATAATAATAATAATAATAATAAAAAATAAATAATAAAAATAATAAATAAATAAATAAATAATAATAGGATTCAGTTTAGAAACAAAAAAGAAAAAGAAGAAAACGAGCATAATACTGTGTAAAATATTTTGATATGGAAATAAATGGAGATTAATGAGATGATGAAACATGGACATTCCTTTTTGTCTAAGCTTGTTCATTTCCATGTACAAAGCCCATAAATCAAATAATTCATTACTCCATGTTAAACATGTGCATGCTTAAGTGAAAGTGAAAGTTAGTGGAATTTCTGCAACTTGCACAAGGCATAAGAAAAAAACATTAAAAAAAATGGGATTGATGTAAGAGTGAGGAAGAAGATTAGTTTGTAAAATGTTGACATTTTGTCAAAAGAAAAAACCCTGATAAATAGCACAATAAAAGGAAAAATAGTAAAAAGAAATAAATAATTTAATTTTTAAATTAAAAACTTGGATATTTAAATGTCTTTATCAGCAATAAAATTTAATAATAATAATAATAATAATAAAGATGATGATGATAACAGTAATAATTTTTTTTTCTTCTTCTTCTTTCTGTTCATTTACCTGTATGTGTCTATAATTATATTTTTCTTTCAGTTGCTTTGTCTCCTTACATATAATTATTTTATCTCAGTTTCCCATTTTGACCAATGCAATTTGACTGGTTTGTCAAAGGCTCTAGGAAAATGTTAATGAAATATCCTTAAATCATTTTTAATAAAAGTATCCCATGGAGGAAAACACTGGGGATCCTCTATAATATCATCATAATTTTTATGCTGGAAACATTTGATTGATATCTAATGATCATTAATATGAGTGGATTTCTTCCCCATAATTTATGCCACAAACATATTAAAATGTTGAAGTGGCATTAAAATATATACTGGTTCATCTAATTTGTTATAAAAAATATTGTTAGAAATCTGAATTGGATATACTGTGTTTTTAAAATATTCATTTATTTGTATTATTTTAAGACAAGTAATATTTAAAAAGTTATATCTAAAAATAATTCATGACTTTCCCCAGATTAATTAGGAATTCCCTTTTAATTCTAAAAATATCTCTGAGCAACTGTAAAAAAATAATTTGTGGTCTGTTATTTCACTTTCAAGTATATATTTAAAACTATTTCAGAAAGTTTAACAATCACAAATGTCAGTCATCCACCTATTATGATGAATGATGCTGAACACCAGTCCATGTTTAAAACAAGTTTTATTAGGCAATTCATTGTCAGGGTCCAAACCAAAAACTCATCAATTCTAATTGGAAAGTTAAAAATGGCAGATTTATTTGTCAGTGTGTGAGCTCCCTCCCAGCAACATGGGGTCACCAGAGAGACAAAAATGGTTCAATCCCATGAATCATCTCTAAATTCAAATTAGCTGTAGCTGTTCCTAAAGCCAGTGTGACCTGGTATAGTCTTGATCTTATACATTATATCTATAGGCTGATACATAAACACATTTGTACATATGTACATTCTTTCATTCATACATACATAAATACATAAATATGTAAATATATACATACATACATAGTACATGCATTATACATACATACATATATACACACCCACCTATCCACATAATACAAACAAACACACACACACACAGAGATCTATTTATTTACCTAACTCATTCAACTGGCCCCATGTACAGCCTCACATGGAGTGGAATTCTTAATGGTTAAACCTTGACTAAGTTCCCAGCTGGCCAGAACCAAGTTGGCAGACATCTCCAAAAACAAATTTACAGGCAAAAACATTCTTACTTTTTAAATTGTTTCAGGAAATTGATGTACTTCTCTGTATGTTGTCTAGGAAATGGATTTTCCAGGTGATAAAGCTCACCTTTCTCAGGTGTTCTACATGAGGATGGAATCCCAGCCAATCTTACCTTCATGTTCAAATATTTGTCAGCACGTATTAGTATTTTTATTTTAAGAGCCAGCATTAGTACATAAATAATTGGGAAGGTTGCTTAGAAATGTCATTAACAATTCTGGTTAAACTGATGGTATATAATGTTAGCAAAGTTAAACAAGTAGTCAAAATTAAAAAACACCACCTGTAATGGTAAGAAAACCCAACCCAAAACAAATAATAATAATTTTACATTTGTTTATGATTCATTCAAATTTTTTTGTAAAAAGTTATTATTATTTTTTTTTTTATATAAATATATATAAGTCAGTTTAAGAGGATATATAAATAAATAAAATATAAATTATAAATAAATGAAATATAAAACAGTTAAATAAATAATCAAATTATTAATGTTTTATAAAAAAAAATAATGAAAAATAAATAACAAGCAAACAAATGAAATTAAATAAAATATTATTTAAGTAAATAACTATTAATTTTTTTTTTGTTGAACAGCATATTCATTACATACTTCTACCTTGTTAACATGACATATTTTTTATAAATGATTTTTTTTTTCTACAAAGAAGGGTGGAGTGGGAAATTACTTAACACAGAAAACTGACAGATGCCAGATTTTATCAAAAGTGAAACTTAATCAAATGAAGATTTTTTTAAAGTTTCTTGTTTTCTTCAAAATCTTTTTTCTTGTACTCTTTTTAATTTTAATTCTTTTTTTTTTTTTTTTTTAAAAAATAGTACTATTACTTTCATAATCATTATTCTTTACAGTAAAGAAAAGAAAAAGCAACAATAATAATAAAAAAAAAAATAAATAAATAAACAATATCCAACTGACACTGGCTTTACCAAAATGCCACTAGTAAGCTGAAACATTTTTAACAAAAAAAAAAAAAAAAAAAAAAAAAAAAAATCTTTTACTGGGTGGTTCTCTTGTCAAGAATGCTTTCAACACACAAATCATATAGACATTCTCTTCTACCACAGATTACATACACCATCAGGTTTGACACCAAGAAGAAAAATAATCCAGCTACTACTAAAAGTGTCAAATCTTTGTCTGATGTAACATTATCATCACAAACAGAGCATGGTTTCTCCATCTGTAACCATCACATGAAACAAAACACCATGGATGGGTGGTAATTATCTTTAAACCACTTACTGTAGATTTGCCAAAAAAAAAAAAAAAAAAAAAGGAAGAGAGAGAGAGAAGTAGGTAAATTAATGTTGAAAAAATGTGAAAAGAACTTCAGGATCAGACACTTCTGAAGAGCAATTATGATTTTTAAAATAAAAAGGGAAGGCCATAAGCAAATAAAAACAGATAAGAAAAACCTCCACAGTAATAATGAATATGAATATGATTAACAATAATTAATTAATAAATAATAATAATAATAATAATCATAATAACAACAATTATTAATTAATTAACTAATTAATAAAAAGAACCAGCAAAAATAAAATCATAAAAAATAAAAAAATTAAAATCAAGATAAAAGGATAATCAAAGTGGTAATCAGGAACATGGCACTTTTAAAAATCAGCACTTAATAATAAATACATATCAATAAGTATTCATCCACATTAACCTTCAACTCAGATATTTGAAACACATTGAGTTATGTATCATTATACTCAGTGAATGTTTCTTTAGAGCGATCTCACAACATTTAATATTAACAGTTATTTGGCATCAAAACATTTGCGTAGTCATGATACCAGAGAAGAAGCCTGATGAGACCACACATTGAGTGGTGTGATGTTACTATCATCAACCGTGTGCCTTTTTTGTTATCAAAGAGCAGGAAACAGATTATGGTGCATATTAATGGTGATCAGAGTCTAATCAGCAAGTCATATTAATCTCCTTTATGATCATATTAGTTTTATATTAAGAAGAAAAAAACTCTACAAAACAATGCAAATTGCAGGCAAATTTATAAATATATATTAAAGAAAGCCTAAAAAAAACTATTCCTAACAAAAATTGTTTTTCAAATGCTGCAGAGTTTTTGAAATAAGAACCAATGAAAACTGACAAGACACTAACCTCCTGGCAGTCCTGCTCTGTTGGCTTTTTCTATCCTGTACTGGTAAACATGCAGTGTAAACAACACATGGGATGATCTTCCTTCTTCATCAATAGGTGATCTTGCTGCTAAAGCCGCATCAAGGTAGTAGGAAGCTTTTTCTGCAGACGGGGCTCTGAGTTCACTCTGGTTTTCAAGCTGGGTGCCACAGATTGGATCCTCCCTTAAGTACACACCTGGAGCTGTGCCCAAACCTGTTGCTTCCTGACCTGAAAAACAGAAATTAAAATATTAACAGATGTTAATGAATATTTTAAAACAACAAGAACTGAAAGCCAAGGCAGTGGTTTAAGTCAAAAATTGAATTCATAATTACACAAAATTAATGTTTAAAACAAATTTAAAAATGTATGTATGTGTGTGTGTATGTAGAATGTATGTAATGTGTGTTTGCATGTAAACACATACACACACACACATTTGTATATTAATGTTTGTGACTATGTAAGCATGCATGTGTTTGTATGTGTGTGTGTATGTCTATGTATTATATATGTATGTATGTATGTACATGTGTGTATTTACATGTTTCTACATAAACATGCACAACATTTATCTCTCCCTGTACAAAAACAAAAAATTCTTCACATAACAAACCTTATTACAGCTACAGACAAAATACATCCAGTACAATCACATATGACTGCTTGCATGCTTGTACACATTAATACTGGTATACCATGACACAACTAGTGAGAGTTATATAAATCAAACTGTTAACTCCACACTTGGTGTGATATAACACATGTATATTAATATAATTACATATATCACTGGTTAGATAACATCACACTTGACATGTACAGGTAACATACTGACATACTGCTCTGATAATGGTCACATAAAAATATACTCATAACATACTATGGCTGTTGTAATATTATAGGTAACATAAATTAAGCCATGGGTTGTTGGCCATTGTGCAAGTTTAGAAGATAAGATCAAGATGATGTTACAGATATATCTGAAACAGTTAATATTACAGATATACACCTCAGATAAAATTATAGATGCTTACATGTCCTTTAAGTTTCTATTTCAGTGTGCCTTTATCAAGAATACAAGCTCAGTCTTGGATTATAACATATAAAACAAAACTTTTAACATGTCCTTTTAACTGTAACAGGTTTACGGCTTAAAAATCCTTTTTGAATAAAACAATGATTGAAAACCTCAATAAATTCTAATGAATGGATACAAGAATATTTATATGACACTGTGTACAAAGGACCATGCAGATAATAACAGAGGAAAACCACTGCCATAATGTGATGGGCTACACTTAAAACAGGACTTCTGTGAATAATAATCCATTCTTAAAACATTTAAAAACAAGTAATAGGCCCTGAAATACTGTATTTGAAGCTGTAATATTAATACTACTTCATTTTTAATGTGGACTGAATTAAAAATAAGTCCTGATAGGCATACGTTTTACTCTGTATATATGTACACCCACCACAAACACGCACATACATATATCTATGTACACACAATACACATCTTTATAATCATAACCTGAATCAAACCTACAGATTTCCAAAAGCTAGAAAGAAATGGTTCTATGGAGTAATTCAAGTTAAACTGGACTGAATTAAAATTAAACACTGGGTAGATATATATATATATATATGTATTTATGTATGTATGTATGTATAAAAATACATGAAGAAACCTACAGATTTTCAACAGGTAGAAAGAAAAAGTTCTACAGAGTAATTCAAAATACTTTAAACTGCACAGGTAATGATACTTAAATAAAAGAAGATTTAGTGTAAAGAAAAAAAAAAAAAGAGTTAAACCTCATACTAACAGATTCCTAGTGTAAACCAAATACATGCCAGTGTCTATAAAAAAACCAGCAACAACATTTGACTAAGTTCTTTAAGTAACAAGCTGTCAGTAAGAACAATAAATCTGTGTGCAAGTTTAAAAAAAAAAAAAAGAGATCTGTATTTGGGATATGCAAAACATGACACTCAACTATTTCACAAATTCCATTTTTGTGGTTGTTTTTAAAAATGTCTTTGTATTGTTAAATGAAAATGAAAACGAAAAGAAATAAGAAAAAGTGAGAAAGAAAATATTAATCTTTTCCTGTTTAAATTTGAAAATGAATTATTTTTTAATTTGTTGTAAATATTGTTGAATTTTTAAAATTTATATAACATTCACTTGTGTTAAGTGTAAAAAAGAAAAGAAATATTTGTTGAAAATAATTTTGACATGTATTAACAGAAATGAACATATTCAAAAAACAAAAAAAGTAAAATAATATTTTTGTAAAAAAGGAAATAAAAATAAAATAGATAAATAAATAAATAAATAAGTATATGTATAATAAAATAAATTTTAAAATAGCAATAAAAAAAACCCCAGTTAAACATAATTTAATTTTATTTGAATTACTAAAACAAACATTTTCCTTCTCTTTCAAATTCAAAACAAACCACTAATTAAAAAGTATTAAAAAAGTTTAAAATTAAAAAAAAAAAAATAGTTTAATTTACCTTTAAAAATACAAAACTATATATATTTTTTGCCTCTGCACTCTCCCCCAAAAAAGAACATGAAAACAACTAAAACTCTACACATAAACAACATACAGATGATTATTTTCATATTTATACACACTTTTTCTGTTTTTCTCTTTCCCATAATTGCACTGCTTATGCCAAAAAACACAATGGAAGTTAATTATGAGTTAATTAAGCTATTGTTGAAAAGAGTCTCCATGTTGGCATTTTGTTCACACTAATCACCTTTACAAGACCAGTAAGTGACAGAGAACACAACTATGCCACACCATCCAATTAATGTGTTATTAATACACTTGTCAGAATTTGCCAAGCTGCCAGTACATACAGTTACACAACAACACAAGATAAATGAATGGAAATTTAGGAAGTAATATATTAGAGCTTGGCAAACCACAATGAACAATATTATTTCACAGCATTGTTAGCAATATATAAATGTATATGTGTGTATGTATATGTATGCATATACATGTTTGTTTCTTCTGTATGTGAAGTTATGTCATGCCAGAATATCAATTATTTTACTCTTATGGCCTTTTTTGTTTTTGTTTTTATTTGTGTTATTTAAAAAAAAAAATTAGTTGTCTTCTATAAATAACCTTGTGAAGTTAATGATAAAATGACAGATACTCAAATACAAATTTTAAATATTCTATTTTATCTTCAGCCATGACTTGACGTCTGTTACTGGCCTGATATTTTGTATCCAAAAACAACAATAGCAACAAAAAACTCTCCTCAAATGATACACCATAATCACAATGATTTGCATGATAATATTTCAGCAAAATTAATAAATAAAATAAAATAAATAAATAAATAAATAAAACCAAAAGAAATGCTACAAGTGATGGACAATCAAGAAGCATGTTATCATCTTAAGCCATGACAACATCAATACAAGCTTAACCCAATCATCTCAAAAATGACAAAATGATGGTGTTCAGGATTATGTCATTCAGAAATCACCATTGGTTTGTGGTGGAAGTATTGTGTCAAGTTTTGACAGAGCCTGCCACTCACACTGTGAACTCTTGATGGCCAGCACATACAGACACTATCAAAGTGTCACGCCATATTGATCACTTGTCTGTCTCTAGAAGGAGAAGAAGTGTTAGGGTCTCTAGACATGTTAGCAGTGACTCCTGTCAGTATACTCAGACCAGGAATCATTTCCACACTTGGACAAGATGGTATCAGTATTCTAAGACCACCAACCATTTACATGTTTGGCCATGATGGCTGTCAGTATTTGTAAACCACAAACCATTCATGTGCTTGACAATAATGACTGTCAGTATTCTTAGTCCACAAACCATTCAATCTTTGGCATGATGATTGTCAATGTACTGAGACTACAAACCATTTACACACACACTGACGACAAACCATTTCCACAGTTGGCCATAACGGCTGTCAGTATTCTAAGACCACAAACCATTTACATGCTTGACAATGTACTGAGACCATAAGCCATTTATAGGCTTACCATCTCTAATCTGGCTCAGATAGCAGCTTTGGGAAACAAGCAATTGACTATGAATGATTCCAATGAATTTACAGTAAAAGAAGAAAAAAGTATTTGAAATGCTGATAAGTGTGTATTCATGTATTCAAAAGAAAAACTGATCATGCAATAGGTGAAATATCTATATAAATAAAAGATGAGGCTGTGAAATGGATCCATTATTTTTGGAATTGAAGATAACCAAGAACGCAAATTTTAATGACAAACTTGAATTGTTTGAAGTTTGAATTTAAGCATGAATCTACATAATGTTAAATCTAAACAGTGTTATTAGAATCCCTGTTATCAATAAACAGGTTAACTAGTGTTATTAAAATGTGATTTTTTTTCACAAGTCAGAATACATATAAATATATATACATATATGAAAATTTATCTGTTTTCACTTTATCCAAATACAGCTCATTAATGTTATAAAAGAGAAACCAATATGGATATATGTGTTGATGAATATGCCAATTGCTGGACTAATACATTAACATTCAGTTTTAAGTGTTGTTATTTTCTGTATAAATACAAAAAATACTGTGACTCAGATATCAGCTGTAAATCTGAAGCATTTTGCCTTACTCACACTGAAATGGAAATTAAATCCGTAATCCATTGCATAATTCTAAACTAATTCACTAACCAAAAAACACCATATCCACTCAATTCATTTTAGCTTTTTCCATTTTTTTAAATTCTTAATTAGCACCGACATTTGCAGCACACATCCTAATTGCTTATCATCTCTATGACAATTAAATCTGCATGTCCAACAAGTCTGTTTCCATTAAACACCAAAGAAAAAACCCACTAAATTTCTAAGTCATTTCTAACATTTTTTTCTTTTTTTTTTGCCTCTTTCTTCATTAAATGAGAGGTGAGCTGAATCTAAATTCTGTAAGAAAACAATTTGCTTGGCTATCAAAGACAATTTCTAACAGTGATGGCATGCAGACTAAATCAAATTAAAGATGCAGTTTGGGGACTCTGTAACTCTCCTTCAGTACGAGAGAAAAAGGCAGCGAGAGGGAGAGACTTAATCGATTCGTGAATTACTTTTCTTACTGTACAATTCAGTACATGACAATTCCAAGTGATTCTTAATTGAATCATTTCCCCAAGCAGTTGACAAAAATAGTAGGTAGGTAGAAAGAGAAAGAGAGAGAGAGAGAGAGAGAGAGAGAGAGAGAGAGAGAGAGAGAGAGAGAGAGAGAGAGAGAGAGAGAAAGAAAGGGAAAGAAAGAAAGACAGAGAAACAGAGAGAAAGCTTTCTTTATAAAAAGTGCATTTTGTAAGTCCATGATGTGGAGGTGGACATTGCATAAGTCTGTAATATGCTGGTGGGTGGATGGTAGGCATGAAGTCACTTGTCACTGTCAAATTATACAACAGCATATTTTGACAGTGAATGGTAATATGTTATACTTGTGCACAACTGTTAGGAAGTGTTTGCCAGGTTCTGTAGAATGTTTGAGTTTGTTTTCTGGAATAATGCAACAAGTAAATTAGAAACGATCTTTTGAATACTTGTACACATATAGATATGGATGTGTTAAAAAATTAGTTTGAACACATACACATATTTTCAATTACTGGAACTTTGTAAATTAATTAAATCTCCTAAAATCATATCTCTAACAACATTACGCTTGAGGGGGAAAAAAAAGGTGTTATGAATTAATGTAATAGCCACATTAAGGCCAAGTTCTCATATCAGATTATGCAATATTATTTATTAAATTAGAGTTAATGGGAAAGAAGGACGGCTCCACTAATCAACATAACTATTTAGGAAATGAAAAAAATCAAGAAGAAAAAAATGTCTTGTACAGTACGAGGCAGCACTAAGATGACTTTAATGTGTGAGATGAGTTTCAAATTGTTCACATCATGTGAGTGGCAGTGACATCATGTCAGACATGTGCATCAAATCAATCCCATTATCTTCACGTGAAGCCCATCAAGCCTGAACCGTAATAAAGCAGTGGAAATCGCTCCACAAACCATCTCGTTTGCCCATAATACAAATAGATATAATGAAGACAATCTGAACTTGCTAATTAAGAACACTTTCAATTCCAATTAATTAGTCGTGACTCATACAGTTGTCCAGTGTCAGCATGCCGCCATCGTCACTGGTCTAGGAGAAGAAACCTAATTTGCATCGAAATTCCACCGTTATCAAATAATATCGAATTGAGGGGAGAAATGATGAAATTTGGAAGCAACAAACACCAGTTAAAAATCCTGTGTTACTCAGCTCTGGGCTGCCACTGTGGAGAGGTTCAGATTAAATCCCTTTTGTGGAGATTATGAAAAGCGGATATTTGATTGGATAAATGTGGTTAGGATAACATGGAGCATGCTGTGAAGAACTCACTTAGCTCTGCCAGAGATGTTTGTCTTCACTTAATAAGGTTTCTTCCCATTGTTACACTGTGAACTGAATTAAACACAATGTTTGATGGTTTCATTCTTCTGCTCGTCTCTCTAAATCCTTTTTCCTTCTATTTTTTTAATACAATGTGAGGTGTGTTTGAAGAAGGTTGAAGTCTTTTTTTTATTTTCCTTCCATGGAGGGAAAAAAGATCAAAATGAAATCTTCCATGTTATCATGTTTCGGAGGGTGAGACTTGGATGAGTTTTCACAAGACTATCATTGATTCCCTGGACTCGTGTGTGACAACAACAATGGCAATGGTCTCTTGGTGTCCTGTCTTTGCCATGTGATAAAAATTACTGTTTGATTATGAACAATGAATATCAATTGTCAAAAATGTGACATCAGCACAAGCTTGGATGAATAAACACTAAACAAAAAGAGCCTTTAAATCAACAAGCAATGTCAAATGTTAAAAACCCAATGGAAAAACCTCATCTGTCTTTAATACAGAACATTTTTTTTTTTTTTTTTTTTTTTATATTTATTTATTAATTTTTTTTGTCAAAGGTTTTTATTAGGCCATATTTTAAATTGATTTTCAAGTTGAAAACATTTCTAATTGTTTACAAAGCCTAGCAGTCTGTTTATGACTATTTTTGGCTTAGTTTTCTTGCCTTTGAAATTATTAAAAATATTTAATAAAAAGATCTGAGAAAAGCACAAATGCAAACATTTAACACATGTACAAACAAGAAGTTATCATGACATTATACTATCTCTGAAATTTTAAAATATCTATCTGCAGTTTAAATTAAATCAATATATTGTATATCCCACAGCAGTATTTCAGTTTCATTTTGTGATACACAAACAATTAAATTTTCAATTTTACCTCAAGCATATGAGGAAAAAAAATAAAATTAAAAACTACATTCAACTCTGGTATTTCAATTCTAAAGACAGACAATTAAATCTATATAAATTAATTTACTATTTTCAGCTAAGCCTACTAACAAACCTTTATCAGATAATCAATTTATCTGGGGGAAAAAAAAAATTACATTTGACACATGCAGTCTCCAATATTTGATAACAGGAATATAAAGAAAAGAAAAACAAATCTATTTAACTCACTTTGAGCAACATCAACCAGCAAGTCTCGCAGAATTTCTTGCTTGCCAGTTACTTCCACAGCTGAGACTCGAACCGAGAACCGTGCCCCTGTCTTTTCCTTCTGTTCATTGATGAGACGGAACAGCCAGGCTATGGAACAAGGTACAATACCAAGTGTCTGTGCTGAGTGGTCCCTGCCTATCATAGTGTATGATTTACCTGCAAGAAAGAAAGAAAGAAAACTGTACATATTATACATGTAATTATAACTGTTTGTCTCTTTGACTCTGCCTTCTGTATCTTCTATTTGTGTGTGTGTGTATACAAGTGCAGGTATGTATGTATTTATGTATATATGTATGTATGTATGTACATATGGTGAGTGGGTTGTTTGAGTCTGTATATATGTAATTAAGTCTGTGTATGTTTATTATTGGTGTATAATATGAGATAAAGGAACACTGTGAATAAAATCATCTCAGAATGTAATTTAATAAGTCTTTATTTATTATTAATATATAATTATACAAATCAGATATAGATTCTTTCTGACACATTGTCAAGAAAGACTTACAACAATGACTTGATAACTGAAAACAAGGAATAAACTAATGCACATCTTTTAAATAAAAGTTAGCCTTCTGTAACCTCAGCCACTATAAACAGTTATATAATACTAAGAAATATTATATAATATTACAAGCAGTTTTACACCAATTTCTTCACTGCTACATACTCTTATTTAATACTGTGAAACATTTAGTACTATGAAATATTTAAACACTAATTAGATGCTGAACCTTAAGTATAATGAGTGAACCATCAAGCTGATGCACATCACAGTTATCAAAACAAAACCAGACTTGAAAATGATATCTAAACTACAGTATGACTGCAGCTTTTTGTTGCCATTACTGCATGAATCATTATATATCACTATAGATCATAGCTAAACCACTAAATTACTATGGAAGATTATGCATCTCTGTATGTTCTGACATCAGTATGGACTATAGTTTGTACCACTGTACCATCCATAATACTGTATATTACTATGGACTACAGCTTTAATCACTGTACCATTATATATAACTGTGGACCATTATACATTATGGAATATGGTTTAAACCACCATACCAGAGTAGACTGCTCTACAACACTATGGACTGTGTCTTAGGCAGTGTACCATAAGACATTACTATAATATATTATCCATGACTGTGGACTGTTACGGATGTCGTGTCAGACCCTCTGCTGTGTTTGTAATCAACAGTAAACAGGTATACATCTCTGACTTGTGCAACTAATCAGCTAGTAGTATTTATTTTCTTATTTCTCCTTTCTGCTCCACTACGTCCCAGCAGTTTCTCACTGTTCATCAAACATGCAGGAACCATATATCAATCTATTCAAAACAAATAAATCGGGCTTTCAGCAGTGTTCATCAATTATTTACCTATCAATATACAAATCTAATATAGATCAGGCAGTCGTGGTCACTGCCCAGTTCTGGATTCTTGTGATCCATCATTTTTAATCATTCAGGGTAAATATGTGCAGGTCAAGGCTGGGCAAAGCTAAACTGGACATAAATATTTGTTAGATGATATGAATTTTTACAATTTGGATGAGCTGATTCTTAAAAGCAAGTTTTGATTAATTTTGTTGTATTTTAACATGCTGAAGAATTAACAGAGAGCTGAGATAGATGCACAGAGAGCTAAAGAGAGAGCAACATTCTGAAAGAATAAGAAAGGGAAAATCACTGAGGGTGAGAAAGAGAAAAAAAAAAAGAGAGACTGAAAATGACAGAACATTAGACAGAGTCAGATACAAATGAAAGCAAGAGAAAGAGAGATACAGTGCGTGAAGGAAAGTATATAGAGAATAGAAAAAAATCTATAGAGATAGAGATAGACATACAAGAAAGAAAAACTACAGCAAACAAAAGACAGAAGTAAGAAATAGACTGACACTGAGACAATGAGAAGGAAATACAGAGAGAGAGAAAGATTAGGATAAGAATTTGAAGATGTTAAAAAAGAATTTGACTAAAAGATGTGTGTTTATGTGTTTCTCTCTCTGTGTGTGTGTATGAATGTGTGTGTGTGCCTTTGTGTTGATGAATCTGTATTTGTCTGTGAAAGGAAACACATAAGTGTGCCTGCTTTCCACCTAATGTACATAAGATGAGAACTGTGCTGACTGTGTGGTGCTGACAGGGTTACCAGTGGTAAAGAGGAGAGTTGATCTTTAATAGGAATACCATCAGCTGCTGGTAATGAAAAGAAAATGAGAAATATCTTGCAGTGCAGAGAGGCTCAGCCAATTCGTGAGTTCAGAACAGCAGGGAGCACGACATCTACCACTATGCCCTGAGTCTGATTAAATTAACATAATCATTGGTATTAAATAAAAACATATGTCATGGAGACAAAATGTATTTTGTAATTTGTAACATATCCAGCAATGTTCAACATTATTAAAAGATAATTCATGTATGGAGGCCTAAGTCTGGTAAATAGGATATATATACATATATACATATATTATTTTGTTTTGGCTATGTTGTATAAACATTAGTAGTTTTCTCATGATAATGTTTCTTTGCTCAAAGCCATAATTATATATTATATTATACTGATAAAGTAAAGGAAAAATAAATAATGAAAAAGGATTAAAAGAAAAGAAAAAAGAAAGCAAATTGGCTCCAGCAATGGTGTGTTTAAAGATCATGTATATATTTCTTTTTTTATTAGCAGCAAAAACACAACATATTGTGTTTTCTACTAATGCATCAATCTTTACAATATTTTTGAAATCTGAGTATAACATAGACTTCAAGGTAGTCAAAATATTCTTTAAAGAATCTAAATAGAATATATGTTAAAGTATGTTTTGCTTAATTCACTTAAACCATTATGATTTTGTGCTGTCATTAGGTGAAAACATTATCTTACAAATCTCTTAGAAACTGATATAGTCAAATACTAAAAATATTATCTGATCAAAAGTGTTCCCTTCCTAATTTTTATAGTATCTACATAATAAAAGATAAAAATTTCCTTTGATTTTAACATGAAAAACTGATTTGAAAGAGAGTGCTGCCCAGTATACAGAAATCAAACATATTGCTGAAAAATCTTTCATCCTTAAGTTTAAAGATAACAATCTCAAAAAAGAACAGAAGGTTCCTGTGAAATCTAAAAATCAGTTTGAAAGTGATTATTACCCTATATAAACAAGATGAGTATTAATATCTTGGTGTTGACCTCAGAATACCAGGAACATTTAAATGTCATACCCCGGTGCCATAACAACAAGATCTCCTGTGTGACTTTCTGCTTGTTGTGTAAATGATATAGGCAGTAGACTCTCTCCCTGCAGTACTCCAGTTTCATCAACACTCAGAACATCAGGTCAATTCCATAGCTGACTGTCAGTGCCAAAATAAACATGCTTCTAACCTTTGTTAAACTGACCACTGCATACCATGGTGATTTTTAAATATTATATTTATTACCTTGTTACCTTTTTTGGTGTGTATCTCGTTCTAGCCTATATAAATTTAGATATTTATTTATTTATATATTTATTTATTACTACATTCACTTTTTAATTATACTAATCATTACATTTTGAGACTTATGCTTTAGTTATTTTAATTCTTTTTTAAGAAGATAGATACTGATTTAAAAATGAAAGAAAGAAAAATGAAAGAAGAGAAGGAAAAACCTTAGAAAAGGTCCAATGAAAAATGAAGTGGGGAAAAAACAAAAGAAAAACATTTTTCTTTGATAATTTTTATGATTAATGTTTATCTGGTTGATAAAATAACAAATTTAATAATAACTTAAGTTCACATTCATATAACTTTGAAGTTTAGAATCTACAGTGCATATTCCTCAGAATTTTTTTTTTGAAATCTGCAAGTGAGGTAAGATGGATTTTACAGAAAGACCTTGAAGTTTATGACTTTACTTGAACAGCATTGAAGATTTTATCAGAATTTTGTATGCATCTTCCAGCATTCCCAAGCTGATATTAACACAAGCTTAAATAATAAATTTACTACACAGGAAACAGAATGTCTCCCAAGGGGTAGAAACTGGGAAAACTTTTGATGAATAAAAGTCATAATGATTGAAAGTTGTTTATATTTATTGTGTCATAACAGATATGTTAGGAAGTAATTATCATTAATTTTTCACAGGTTTCTGTGGTGGGTTTATACATTCTTTGGATGTTTTTATTTTATTATTATTATTTTTGGTTTTGTTTATGTCTGTTATTAATTCTTTAAATGTTTCAGAATAACAAAATTGGTAAAATTACAGCTCACATAACTTACTCATAGGTTTTAGAATAATATTATTACAATAGAAAATAATTTAAATTTACAAAAAAAATTGTATATTGGAATGTATGAAGGGAAATTATATATAGGCCTTTTTATTTACAATAAACAATGAAACAAATCTAATAAGCTAATGTTATGGTTTTTACAATAAATGTTATTACAAGTAAATCAATTGAACATTTTTTTTTTTTTTCCTTTAATGAAATATAAATATGGAGGTGCATTTCACAAACATACACAAACATAAACACACACACACACATACACATACACACACATCCACACTCACAGTCACATATAAAGAAACACATTCACACAAAAGTACATTAATAATGCTTTAATAAAGATTATATTTATTTTTAAATTATTCTTCAGTTTCAGAAACAGCTTGACATTTAACTGACTATTAAAGGCACTGAGTGGCACATTCCATTATACTGAATTTAAAAACACACACCCACATATTTCCCATCATTCTCTATTTATTCTTACTGTATTACAGAAATTTATTTATAAGTGCACTCTGTTCTGCAGATAGTAAACATGAGTTCATACGAACTCAGAATGTGAAAATACACATAGGCTAAAAACATGTAAAAACTATTCAACATTTCTGCATGCTTTCAGTGGACTTAGACTGATCCTATCACCAAGACATCAACTGCTTCATCAGCCAATCAGCTGAGCTTGTTTAAGAAGCTGAGATCTGTCAAGAGTTATCCTGACAGTTCTAAGGGGAGATAATCCTTTCCAATTCTCCACTTAGTGTAGCTAATTACTGAGTGTTTGTTTGGTATCTTGGAAATGAAGATTATTATTACTGTTAAGATGGATAGTTTGTTGTTTTATATTTATGACGTGATTCAGATGTTTACTGTAATCATGTCTGTGGTAATAAATATCAGGTTTAGGATAAAAAATATAGAATAAAATATAATACATTGTTGAGTGTATAGGGCAGGTATGTATCATGTTACAAAATAATAATAACAATAATAAGAATGTTTTGCATCCACCTTTCCACAGACAAAAAGTATTGCCTAGAATAGAAAATAGCCCAACAGAACTATGTCTGAGGATTGATCCTACAACCTTTCATTTTTCATCCCTGAACTCAAAAATCTTAACTACAGCCTGTTCATCGTAAAGCAGGTGAGAAGTCTTAGTACAATTTACAGTGCTCCATCAGTTTTCTTTTTCTACATTTTGAAACAAAGTAAAAGAAAATGTCTATCAGAAAATCAGGAAGATATCGAATTCATAGAGAATTGATAACTTCTTGTGTCTAATAGAAACACATAAATAATATGAAGTAAACAGGCATTATGCTTTCTTAACAAATGTTATGGCATCCTTAATCAGTTATCTTAAGAAATATATACTGTGGTTTAAACATATGTTTATCCGCTCAGCAGTGATAAATAACATATTATATTATAACGACTTTACACACTTGGTCCATAAATTACTTTTCAGGTGATTATAGCATGAAATACCATGTAACAACCTTTTAAAAAGTTTCCTATTTATCTTTATATATAAAACAAAATGTGAGATAAAAAAAAAAACAATTTTTTTTGTTTTTGTTTGTTTTTTGGTGGGTTTTTTTTCTTAATGTTTTGATTATTCTTACATTAACAGCTAAGAATACTGCTGTAGACTTTTTCAAATACATGTTTTTTTGATATATTTTTCGTATGGTCTGTGTTGGACTCCATCTTGAATACTTTGTTTTATCTTGTGGCCTAAAATGTTGAACAGCACACTGAAAACATATTTTTGCTTATGGCCTGAAAATACCAAACTGAATTAAAATAAAATATTTTTGCTTATAGCCTAACTAAGATTTTCAATAAAAAAATACATTGCTTTCTGCCTAACAATTCTGGATGCCATCTTGAATATATTAAATAATATTTTCCATTTAACTACTAAAGTATGTTCAATTTGTAATACAGTTGTAAGAATATTAGAATTAATTTCTCACTTCTTTTAACTTTATGATTCTCAGGTAATTTAAGTTCAAGTTCAAGTACACAAGTTCAAGCTTCATTTTCATTTCTCCTTTTGCAAGGTAATAAGTGGGTATGCCTCATTGCTGCAAAGTTTTCAAGTTTTTAAAATTATGACAGTCATTACTTTGAAAAAATTTGCTTCTTCTTGCATAACAGAAATTTTTACTTTCATGTTTTAATTAGTTATAGTTCAGTGTGTAATGAATATTTTTTTTTTTTTTTTTTTTTTTTTTTTTTGTGCAGGGAGCTGATTGTGATGTAAACTTATTGGTGAGAGCTCTGGTTCAAGGCATAACAAGTTTCAGAATAAATCTTTAATTATGCACTCACTGTACCATTTCCCATTCCAGACAGAGTTGTATCAGAGGCCTTGATAAGTACTTTTATTCTTATGGGAAGGCACATGTAATATTTTGAGACAAATTGAGGAGAGTTTTCATATAATGGCAGAAGCATGTTTCCTCTGTTGAACACAGATGCTTTATTTAAATTCAGTTGCTTGTATTTATGTTGTTTCAGTTAGAGAACAGTGTACTGCTAACTTTAATGGTATATACGAGTGTGTAGGTATAATAACAATTACAACAAAAAAAATATATGGTATAAATACAAGTTACAAAACCCTGATGAGAAAAAAAAAAAAAAAAAAAAAAAGTTCAACTATAAATGCAGGTATAAATGCAAGGCTAATTTACAAATGTTATTTACTGTATTATAGAAAGATAACAAATGAATAAATAAAAGAATATTTAATGACCCTTCAGTGCATTATAACATTGGAAGTTATTATGTGTTAGTTTGTTAGACAATAAAACTCATTAGAATTCAGTACACAATAAAGACTTTAGTGTCTTTGTTTTATTTGGTTTTCTTTTTATAATTGCACTTATTTTCAGATCTGTTACTGTGAAACTGTTAATAGAGTACTTTAAAACTGTGTTCTATTCACACATGTGAGAATATATAGAAACAGATTTTTCTAACTTGAGTGATGGTAATTATGAATGTTGTGAAACATTCCTGTGTGAAATAACAGAGATTGACTCAACAAGACTGTAACCTTACAGATAACCAGTTTATGAAAACACAACAAACAATTGTCACTAACGCCACAGAATCAACAACTGAAATAATTTCTGAGTAAATTATAAAATAATTACATGCAATCTGACCAAGACATTCCACTTGCAAGTTAACATGCTTGTAGGAAATTGTGAATGTTGATGGAAATATGACAAAAGTTTCTGATTACTTCATTTGATGATGTTGAAAATTATAAAGCAAACATTAACTGAAGCTTGATTCCATTACTTAAAGAGGGAAACAGGAAATGTGGAGGAATGCTGAGCTGGTGCTAGAAATTGAAGAGTTTTCCTGTTGGAAATGAGATTCATGTAGGTTCCTCCATGTTTGTGTGTTTTCTGGCAGGCTGCAGTCTTCAGAGTAATGTAACTTTAGTTTCAACAATTGTTGAATGAGGATCACTGGTAATGAGAGATTTCAACTCTTCAGTTGAATATCGATTATATTGAGATGAAAACAGTAGTGAATGAAATCTAAAAGTACAGTCTGAAGTGTGTGTTTTTAAAATAATATCATTGTTGTTGTTAAATTAACAGTTTCAGTAATACATAATATATATATATATATATATATATATATATATGTCATAGATAAATGATTATATTTGCTAACAGAGACATTTATTAAACAAATTTAATTCTCATATAAAAAAAAAAAAAATTAAAGAAGAATTTTAAGCTAGCAAGTAAAATATTGCCACAGCATTTTCTTTTTTTAAACAAAACACTGCCTCAGTGAAAAACAGTATTTAATATTAATATCATTTTTTCAAATACTTTATTGGCAATAAAATATGATTTCCTTTACACAACATGTGCTGTATTATCTATAATTCTTAGAAAGCTGCAGTGAAGAAAGAAAGAAAAGATCCCAGCATAAATCTAAAGTGTGTTTTTTGTGTTCACAGTTATCAGTGGAGGAAATAACTATTTATTATTTGAAGTCAGATGGATTGCTCTGTTACATTTTGCCATCTCTGTTGCATGCACGGTTAGAAATAATGTGCAAAATGGGAGAATGTGCCAAACTTTGATTGAAAGTAAAAACAAACATTTCTCAATTCCTATCTAATGAAGATGTTACTGTAGTATCTTTTACATCAGTATCACAACACTTTTTTTTTTTTTTTTTTTTTTTTTTTTTTTTTTTTTAAATGATGGGAGTTTGCAAATTCAATAAAATTTTATTCTATTTACATATTTTTTTTTAGCATGGCATCAGTTCATAAGATTTTATTTATCTATGAAATAAATTGATGAAAGTTAATTATGAAAGTCATTATATTTTTGTTTTAATGGTTATTATTTGTTACTTTTTAATGTAAATGTATGAAATGGAAATAATTAGTGAAAGCAAGACAAAGGTAACTTGCTACAACATTTGTATTAATTGTTTTATCTCAATAAGTATTCATCTGATTATATGAACTTTCTGACAGACAGGAAAGTACATACTAGGATATGTTGTAGAACAAAAAGTTTGAGTATTAGCTAGAATGGGAAACAGCTCACTGTATGCACTGGTGAGAACTGTTCCTGTGATCCACTGCTCTTCAAATCAAATACTTTGTAAATTAGACACATATATTCACAATTTTTCTATTTGTATTATAATGTCATTTCAAACCTTTAAGCATATAACTACATATCAAATACATGTGTTTACGTGTGTTTGTGTGTGTGCGCGTGTGTGTGTATATATACATATATATAACACATCATTTATTATATATACATCCTGTACATACTGCTAATAATTGGTGAAGAAACCTACTCAGGCTAATAATAAACTGATATTATTTAAATATTTATTACATGAAGATTGGCTTAAAAAGCTCTTTAGTTATTAGATCACTGACATTAACTTCTCTATAGAATTATATTAATAGTGGCATTAGTTACATCAGAAACATTTGCCAGAATTTATTTTATTTTGTATAATATTGTTAAAGTTTCTATTGAACATTCTGTAAAGGGGAAGCTACACATTTCATTTCCTTTTTTATTTGATTAACATTTGTTGTAAAGTCATATAAAAAGGAACCAATACATTTTCTTTTCTTTCTCATAATTATTGTTAAAATTTCTTATGAAAGTCACACAAACGGGAAGTAATACATTTTTTTTCTTTCTTACATAATTAAAATGTGTTATAAAGTCACATAAAAGGGAACTAATACATTTTCTTTCTAATTTCTGTTAAACATTTCTTATAAAAATTGTGTAAAAGAGAGGCAAATAAATGACTTCCATTTATGTAAGAATATATTCTCTCAGACAGGCTTTTCAACAGAAACTTGTATCTATTCCACTGTATTAATGTAATTTATGGAAAAACCACAGGATGCTGAATTTAAACCACTTCTCTCCACTGGTTGCCTGATACACTGGTACCGCTTAAACCTTGCAGCAAATAGGCTTTGGCATCTACAATTTACACTGCAGGGTGAAGTAAGATGGGAGAGAAATTGAACTGGCACCTGCATAATTTCCAGTACTTAATCATGGTTACCTCTGACTGCATTCTTCAGATGAGGGGCCATCCATGATGAGAGTGAAGGAATCTTGAAGACAATATTTGATTATTGTGTTAAGAACTTCAGCGACTTCAAAAGTCCGAAAAGCGAGGCACAAAATGTGACTGTAATTGCTGTGGCACCTTGTGAATTCCATCACTCAAATATCTTCTTATTCCTTGCCAAGAAAACTTCACAGGATTTGTACCTGTGAGTTGAAGCTGAAGACAAATGGAGCTGGTGTTTATAAGAGAGGATGAACAGGAAAAAAGTAACAGCAGATTTTGATATTAAAAAAAAAGTATAATGAAAAAAAAAGAAAACACAGTGAATTGTGATTCTAAAGCATTTTGTTGAGATCTGCTGTTACTCTGTAGTACTGCAAACTTTCCTTAGGTACTACTGGATACATTCCTCTCAGTACTAATATTAGACTATTACCAAATCCAGCCAGTGCCCCATGATTTTTATATGCTTTATCAAAAGCAGTTGTATGTGCTCTACAACTTATGGGAAGGTTAAATTAAAGATATCTTGCTACTAAATGAAAAATGAAAATGAGTATTTTGGCATGTTGTAAAAAAGAATCCTTTCATCAGCAAATACAAAGACATTTATTAACTGTTCTGCAATACATATGCAAGCAATGATATTTAACAGAAGGTGTTTTCTTTTTTTAATTTTATTCATTTAAAAGAATCAGACTAGACCTGTTAATTAATATTAATTCATAAAACAGGTGGGAGTAAATTAAAATATTTTATTATAATATCTAATCATATAAAACTGAATCATTTATTACAAAGTTGCTGAAAAAGAAAGACATGATGGGGATATAAATCTGCACAGATGTTGAAAGAAACAGCAGCCACTTCACTCAGTACATTACACTAAGGTGATAACTCTTCTTTTAAACAATATTAAACCTGACATACAGATGTGCTTATAAAAATTCCACTGATTGAAAATTATTTAACCCGCAACAAACTGAAAAAAGATTTAACTACCACAATGTTATACAGAATACATCATTAACTGAAAAACAATGATTAAAACTGAAGGATGCACAGAAACAGTGTACATCACAAATTGAAAGAGAAAAAGATCTGACCCTCAATCTGTGTAGTATATATCATGAATTGAAAGTGAAAGATTTAATTCCAAGATGAACAGTATACATCAGAAACTGAAGAACATTTAACCCCAAGATGTATAGTGTACAAAACAATTTGAAAGAGAAAGATTTATCATGCAAGTAGTATATGTACATCAAAAATAGATACAGAAAAATTTAACTTTAAACTCTGAGAAGTACAATATACATCAAAAACTGAAAATATTTAATTTGAAGATGTACAGTATAAATCACAAATAAAGAAAAGCATTTAATCATTAGATATATATAACTATGATATCTCATAAACTGATAGAAAATTGACTACAGTCCGTGATCTATAGTATACATCACAAGCTGAAAAAGAATGATTAAACCCAGATATATACAGAATACATCACAAACTCAACACTGGTTGTTTAGACAGTCATGTGGTTTTTGTATCTCGGTAAAATTAGCTTAGTTAAAAACCTTGGTACTGAGATAACAAATAACATTACAGACCACACTTTAATTAGTCTCAGCACTGCCATTATTTACCAGTGGAATCCAGATCTCAGGAGAGGTAACCTTTTTTTTCTTTCTGTATACTTATTTTCAAAACACTGAGCGAAAGGAGGTATTGACAACATTAACCAAATTATTATTAATAAACATTTTTTTTTTTTTTTTTGTTAATGATTAACCTGAAAATGTTAGTTTTAGGGGCAAATAGCAGAGAAGATAAAAAGTATATACAAAGGAAAAAAGTTACAAACAAAGCATGGAAAAAACATGTATATAAAGAGTATTAACACTAATAAAATAAAAAAACAATACAGCTACAAGAATGAAAAAAATGTACATGTGCATGTGAGTGTATGTGTATATGTATACACACACACACACACACACATGGATATTTTATTCATTATTTGTCTTTGTATATTTATGGTTTGCCTGTCTCTTTTTATTTATTCATACATTTATCACGCTGCCTCTCTTTGGTTTATGTTTTTTCTGAAGGAAAGCTGTGGACACACTCAAGCCCTGACTGATATAAATGTGTAATTAAAAAGGCTGACAAGTGTTCAATCACTTCTCTGTAAAGGTCATCATAGTAGAGGAGACACAAAACTGGTGCAGTGGAATTTTCAACAATTACTCGCTTCAAGTGATGGAATAACTTCAAAGAATGAGGTAATGATGCACACTGTGTGAAATGGCCTCCGGTCAGTCTGCTCAACTGGAATCACCTTGGTGCTTCTAGTGGGATGGAAACTTGTCCAGTTAAAGGGAGTCACTCATGTGCCATGCTCTGTCAGATGCGTTTGGTTACCACAGAGGTGTTGGAATTTGAAAATTATGTAACTTGTTCTGTTTAAGGGTAGTCACTCATCAGTTTTGGTATCATTTTCTGGCAGATATGTATGGTTGCTTTAGAGGTGTTGGAGTTTCCGAATGAGATAACTTGTCCTGTTAAAGGGATTCACTCATTGCCATCTTCTGACAGACTGATTTGGTTGCTATACAGGTGTTCGAGGCTTTAGAGTTTTAAAAGGGGATGTTAAAGGGACTGACTTGTGTCTTTTGGGGTTTGGTTTCTGTAGAGGTGTTACTCTGTAATTTTGGCAACTAGTGTCAGCATAGGATTTTAAAGAAATTGAAATAAATTAGTGTTAAGTAAAATTAAAACCCTTGACTTAAATCAAACTGAACTCTAAATGAAGATTAAAATAACAATTAGGACACCATTTTATTTAGACCATAAAGAAGTATAGTTAAAAATAAATAAATTTTAAACCAAATCTGAAAGCCTCAACCAGACAAAACCACAAAGGTTTGGCCATTAAAACAAACAAACAAATTTAATCCTAAACTCCAACTACACCACAAAGAAGGATAGATCTTATGACCCACTGCACCTCAGAGCTAAGTGTTTTCCTAGTTGAATAATACTATCCTTTCTGCATCAGTGACAGCAGAAAGACAGAAGCTGCTGCCCTCTATCACAGTCAGCTATGAATGAATAAGGCCTTGTCTTTAATATCATGAACCGTCCATCAATGACACAGGCAAAATGGAAGTTTTCTACATTGAGTGATGGGCCACAGTAACCTGTATGACACAGTCAGAAATAATACTGGAACAAACAGAGCACATCAGTAATTGTAAATCTCTTCTGCAGCATCTAAGGAGCAGATAATTGAAATAAGAGTAGCCTGTTATTTGGTGACAGTGGGTTTCCTCTCTAATTATTTTTATGGTTGATTTTATCATGTGTGTGATGTCATAAAGCTGAAGATTAAAAATATGTTGAGTATGTTGTCAAATAATAATAAATATTCAGGTTTCTGGGTTGTTGGTTTTTTAATTTTTATTTATTAATTAAGAGTTCAAGATCTGAAAGATCTGTATATAGAATAGAAAAGTTAGTATAGCACATATAAAACTGTAAGATTTATGCCTATATTCAGAAGTTGTTGTGGTTTATATAAATAGTTCATTGCCTTGATGATAAAACACCTTTGCACTCAGCCAAACAATACATTTCATTATGAATCACTTTTTATTGTGATTGGGTTACAACAATATCTCTATCATCCTTGCTATGATCATTTGACTTTATTTTATTTTTATTGTTGTAATTTGGTTAGAAATAAGAAACTTTTATCAGAAACATTTGACAGGATAATGGTACCACAATAATAAAAGTCATACAATAATAAACAAAATTGTCTTCATTCAGACCTCGCATCTACAGTTTACAATTTAATTTTCACACAGCAAAAATCTTTATGACAACCATAACAAGAGGCTAGCCAAATGAAGTACAACAGGAGGTTATGGCCAATGCCTCATGTATATATCTAGTGGGATGAAGGAATTACTAATCTAACTGTTACCCAAGGACTCATTTGAGAAAATTTTATTGTGATTCTAAATTGCCACTCTTCTGAAAGGTATGCAAATGTCATGCATGGTCAATAATGATAAAATGGCGAAAGGGCAAGTGCTCTGCCGAGTGATAGTAAAATGTCTTCGTTGCAGTCCTTAATAGCAATTGCAATTTTCTCTTGCTTTAATGTAATTGTGTGTGTGTTGCTGATGAAAGCCAGCAAATAAGAACATAAATTGTGCTCTGTGTAGATATAGGCCCTGATCAGAATTTGCTCCGGTTTAGAATCAAGATTTTTTTTTCTTCTCATTTTCACCATAATTTTTTTTGTTCTTTTTCATTCTATTTTTTTTTTAGTTCCAGCTGGAATGCTTCAAAAACATCATAACATGCCTTTCTGTGTGCAAGGGAATGCAAAAACAAAGATAATAAGAAAAATGGAAAGTGCATTCTCATAAAAGAAGCTGGTTAAAAGCAGTTTGAATTTCTTCTTAACCACTTGCATACCACAACCATTTTCTGTGATCATTTGGTTAAAATGAATAATTCCTTTTAAACATTTTTAAAACATTCCATACTACAATCTTCTGTAATACATGAAATTTCCAGCATCAATGATGATAAAATCTTGGTACATTTCCAATCAGATATATGTGGATTTTTAAAAATAAAATACCAATAGAAAATATTTCTGATTCTATTCAACAGTTTTTATTTTTCACCACCAATGATAAAAAGATATTCAAAAACAAATCTTCATAAACCATTTGACTTTTTTAGAAATCTTTTTTGAAAATCATACAGAAAATTAGTTTGGATTCTACAATTTTTTTTTTTTTTTTGCTAACAATGAGTAAGAACTTAAATATTTGTGAGTAATACATTGATATTTTCTAAAAGGTTTTATTATTTTTTGTTTGGTTCTAATTTTGCTGACC